>CM041777.1:104595741-104698663 GCA_023374045.1 Limonium bicolor | reverse complement strand
GACATAAGTCTTAAACGGTTACCTGCTCGAAGAGCTGTGGGTATTTCTTCCTCATCTCCTCTTCTACCTCCCACGTAGCCTCCTCGGTTCCATGATTAGACCATAAGACCTTGACCATACGGATGGACTTCGATCGCGTCTCCCTGGTCTTAGTATCCAATAGTCTGATGGGGTACTCCTCATAAGATAGATTCTGCTCCAGCTCCAAGACCTCTGGCTGTAACACATGCAAAGGATCGGGAACATACCGCTTCAGCTGGGAAACATGGAAGACGTTGTGAACTTTTCCCAGTTCACAAGGAAGTGCTAAACGGTAAGCCACCTCTCCAACTCTCTCCAAGATCTCATATGGTCCAACGAATTTGGGGCTGAGCTTCCCTTTCTTCCCGAACCTGGTTACTCCTCTCATAGGAGATACTTTCAAGAAAACTTTATCTCCCACCTCGAATTCCTCTGGTCTGCGCTTGAGATCGGCATAGGACTTCTGCCTGTCCTGGGCTGCCTTCATTCGTCTCTGAATCATCCGGACTTGCTCCATAGTCTCTTCAATCAACTGGGGCCCCAAAACAATAGTCTCACTAATGTCGCTCCAGCATAACGGTGTCCTACACTTTCTCCCATACAGGGCCTCATAAGGAGCCATCCTGATGCTGGTGTGATAACTGTTATTATAGGAAAACTCTATCAGGTGTAGCATATCAGCCCATGAACCCTGAAAATCCATCACACATGCACGAAGCATGTCCTCCAAGGTCTGGATGGTTCTCTCGGTCTGACCATCAGTGGCTGGATGAAACGCAGTACTCAACTTCAACTTGGTACCCATCGCCTTCTGAAATTGCTGCCAGAAGTGGGCTAAAAACCTCGAGTCTCTGTCTGAAATAATGGTCTCAGGTACCCCATGATATCTCACCACATTTCTGATGTAAGCATCCACCAACTGGCTCATGGACACGTCTTCTTCATGGGTATGAATCATGCAGACTTAGTGAGTCGGTCCACTATTACCCAAATCTGATTGACCCCTCCCTTCGCTGGTGGTAAACCCATCACGAAGTCCATGGAGATGGAGTCCCACTTCCACTTTGGAACCTCCAACGGCTGCAATAAACCTCCCATCCTCTTGTGTTCGAATTTGACCTTCTGACAGGTAAGACACTTCGACACAAACTCTGCAACTTCTCTCCATATTAGGCCACCAAAACATCTTCTTTAGGTCCTTATACAACTTGTCACCGCCCGGATGAATGAATAAGGAGTATTATGAGCCTCCCTCATCAGCCTCTCCTTTCCTCCACGCACCCCTGAGGTACACACCATCGGCCTCTAAACCTCAGACTGCCGTCACTGTGGGTCTCAAACCCCTCAACTTTCCCTTCCGTCATCTTATCCTTGATGCGCTCCAACTTCGCATCACCAGGCTGTCCTTTGAGTATCTCTCCATAGATGTCGGAAGAGACACTCATGTGGTACAACCTCACCTCACGCTCTACTCCTCCCGCCTCCATCACTTCTAAGTTTAGCTTCTCAAAATCACGAACTAACTCGTCTGGAAGAACCCATATCGAATTCACAGAATGACTCTTCTTCCTACTCAGAGCATCGGCCACTAGGTTGGACTTTCCTTCATGGTATAAAATCTCCAGATCATAATCCTTGATCAGCTCCAACCATCTCCTCTGCCTCATGTTTAGTTCCTTCTGAGTGAAAATGTACTTGAGGCTTTTATGGTCGGTGTAGATCTTGCAGGATACACCGTAGAGGTAGTGCCTCCAAATCTTCAGGGCAAAGACTACTGCTGCAAGCTCTAGATCGTGCGTCGGATACCTGGTCTCGTACTCCTTCAGTTGTCTCGATGCGTAGGCTATGACTTTCCCATGCTGCATCAAGACACATCCCAAGCCATACTTGGAAGCATCGCTGAAAACCTCAAATCCGTCTGTCCCCGAAGGCAAGGTCAACACTGGGCTGTGGTTAACCTTTCCTTAATGTCTGAAACGCTTTCTCACAGTCATCATCCCACTAAAACTTGGTTACTTTCTTCATGAGATTCGTGAGCGGTCTAGCTATCTTTGAGAAATCCTTCACAAACCTTCTATAGTATCCTGCTAGACCCAGGAAGCTACGAACCTCTGTCAGATTACTCGGTGTTGGCCACTCTTTCACTGCTTGGACTTTGGCCGGATCCACTGAAATTCCTTCTTTGGTGACGATGTGGCCTAGGAATGCCACTCGATCCAACCAGAAATCACACTTGGTCAGTTTGGCGTAAAGCTGCTGCTCTCTCAAAATCTGCAAAACTGATCTCAGGTGCTCCTCATGCTCTTCCTCATCCTTACAGTAGATGAGGATGTCGTCTATAAAAACCACCACGAACCGGTCTAGAAAGGGATTAAAGATCCGGTTCATGAGGTCCATGAAAACTGCCGGCGCGTTCGTCAACCCAAAGGGCATCACCAGAAACTCAAAATGCCCATACCTGGTCCTGGAGGCCGTCTTCGGAATATCCTTTTCTGCAACACGTAACTGGTGGTACCCCGACCTCAGGTCTATCTTGGAGAAGACTCCTGCACCCTGAAGCTGGTCGAAAAGGTCGTCGATTCTGGGCAAGGGATATCGGTCTTCATAGTAATCTGGTTCAGCTCTCGGTAGTCTATGCACAGCCTCATGCTCTCATCCTTCTTCTTTACGAACAAGACAGGAGCTCCCCATGGCGATACACTCGGGCGAATGTACCCCTTCTCCAATAACTCCTCCAATTAGACTTTCAGTTCCTTCAATTCCAATGGCGCCATACGGTATGGGGCCTTGGAGATAGGCGCTGCTCCTGGCACAAGGTCGACGCTGAACTCTACCTCCCTGTCTGGCGGCATACCCGGAATCTCATCTGGAAAGACGTCAGGGAACTCATTCACCACCCGAATCTCTTCTAATGGGCTCGGCGCTTGTCTCAAATCCTGGACATGGCAGAGATATGCCTGCTGTCCCTTCTTCACTTGGGAGAGAATTGACATAGCTGAAACTATCTTACTCCCGGTGTCTTCTCCATGCTACTGTAGGAGACTCTTCGGCCCGTTGGTCATCTCAGAACGATCTTCTGCTCTCCACAATCGATCTTCCCTTTATACTTGCTTAGCCAGTCCATCCCCAAAATAATATCGAAGTCGGGGAGGACGAACTGGATCAGGTCAATTACAAATATCTCCCCCTTTATGTCTACCCCCACATCTTTCAATACAGCATTACAAGAAATAACCCGCCCCGAGGGTATAGATACTGCTATGGTAGAAGTCTTACAAGTTTCTAGTCCCAATTTCTTAGCAAATTCCTCAGAAATGAAAGAATATGAAGCTCCGGTATCGAACAAAACATGAGCTGAAGTACCATGAACAGAAAAAGGTACCTGCTAACACCTCTGCCTCGGCCTCAGCTTCGGCCCGGCTCATCACATTGATCTTCCCTGGAGCTCTGCTGGTTGCCTCGGTACTCCCCTTGGCCTCTATTGCCACCATTGCCGCCTTCTCCATTATTACGCTGAGGAGCGTCCCCGCGCTGATTTTGATTCGGGCCTCTGCCCTGCTGGTCGGGCTGCCTGAATGAACGATCACCATTGTAACTTCTCTGCTGGCTGCCTCCCTGGGGACTCTGAAGACACTCGAACAATCGGTGTCCCCGCCTACCACAACGAAAGCAAGTGACCAAGTTCCCCTCACAATCTTTTCCTGGGTGGTCCTTGTTGCACCTCTTGCAGTAGAAGTGTCTCTCCGGTCTAGTCTCTCCTCTCTGAGACTGGTGCTGGGGCTGGTCACCTCGTCTCTGGTCACCTCTGTGATCTCCCCCATGTCTCGGCCTCCCGTCTCTGCGGTCCGAGTAAGGCTTCCACCTCTTTCTCCTGCTGATGATGTCTGTGGGACTGGTCCTCCCGTCCCCGAGGTTCATCTCCTCCTTCCACCTTCTCTTATTACCAGCCAAGACCTCCTTCCTCTTCTGCTGCACCCTGTATAGGTTAGCAGCTTTCCCGTACGCATCTTGAAGCGTCGGGATAGTCAGCACGCTGAGGGCCTCCTGCAGACTCCAGTTTAGCCCACCCACAAACCTCTGCACCTTCGACGCCTCGTCGGGAACCATCGTAGGAGCAAACCTGGCCAGCTCCAGGAACTTCGAATGGTACTCCTTGACACTCAGAGATAACTGCTTGAGTTCTGAGAACTCCAAATATTTCTGCATTCTGACATGCTCGGGGTAGAAGCGTCTCCTCATGGCCTCCTTCAGGCCATCCCAACCAAAATCAGGTCTAGCTAGTAGTACATCCCTGTTGGCGGACCACCAGATGTCTGCCTCACTCTTGAAATAATACACTGCTGCGTTTACCCTCCGGTTTGCTGGGCAATTGACTGCTTCAAAGATCTTGTCAAATTCCCTTATCCAGTCTTCAAGTAGCACTGGGTCTTCCTCTCCCTTGAAGGGTGTGGGCTTCAGATGGGCAATTCTCTTGGTGTAGTCCTCTGGCACATTATCCTCTACGCCTGCCTCTGGACTATTTGTCCCAAGTTGAGAGCCAACTCCTGCAACTGCCTCATCGGGTCGTTGGCGGCCATCTGAGTTTGGCGACTCCTGCTTCTGGTGTGGTATGGGAAACTCAGTCTGTCAGCCAGTCCTGCACTCCCTAGAGCTCTATTCGAACTCCTGATTACATATACTAAGCAAGGTAAGCAGCATTCACCCGCATCCCCATAGATTAAGTCTCTACCCCATATTAGGAGTTAGCACTTCTAATAACTCCAATACCAGTACACAATACTCAATCAGTTATACCACATCATCACAATCAGGGTAGTACATACACAGAGAATGGACTCCAACATCCATGCAGTATATATCACATACGTAACATCGCAGGCATCACAATTTCCCCAAACGGCTTACCCCACATTTTAGTTCCTTTATAATCCAAATTTTATCTTATTTACCAAACACGGTTCTGATACCACCTTGTAAACCCTGGATTTTGCCTCAAAACATAGGTAATGAAATAACAAAGCTAACGGTGAAAACGGCTTTAAAAACGGACTCCAAATGAGCCCTACAGGTGCAAAACAAGTCTGGTCTGAACTTGTGTCCGGACATGGGAAGTTCGGACACAAGCCGAGACATTTAAACTGTAGAAATCCATCTGTCCGAACTTGTGTCCGGACATTGATGTTCGGACACAAGTCGAGAGTTGAAAGGATTGAAAACTAGAGGTAACCGAACTTGTGTCCGGACTTAGAAGTTCGGACACAAGTAAGTTGGAAAAGTCCGAGAAAAATTAACGTGGCGTGTCCGAACTTCAATGTTCGGACCGAAGTTCAGACACACCAAAACAGAAAGCCTTTAAAACTTTAAAACTTTCAGGGAGGCTGTCCGAACATGGATGTCCGGACGGACGTTCGGACAGGTCCTGATATACACCAAAAATGCTAAAACAGGACCAATTCAACACCAAATGAATCACAAAACTTAGCAACAAAAGAAAGGCCATTGTAGTAACTCCAGTACTTCAAATAACGACATAGATTCCTCTGAAAGATCTCTTAAACATAAGTAACTTTCCAACATATCCAAGACTTCTTAAAGAATTAATCGAGTAAAACACTTCAACTAGATAGCAGGGAAATAGCAAAATCCCCAAGGGCGTTACCGCCACACCTAACGAGAGAGTGCTCAGGCTCAAACCACTAACCAAAACCAAAACGATTCCAAAACTGATAAAACATAACGATTCCAAAACATAACTCAACTTGTTCAATGTAGCATTTATTCAGTCGTCCTAAACTATGTGACAGCGCGTCCCAAACCCCAATTCAGCCATGAGTACCTGCGATCATAAAACAACAATGGAAAACGCGAAGGGATCGCGCAAATCAGTGAAACTGAGTAAACATTGTCTCAACCTGTAAAATACATTTTGAAACCCATTTACATTGCAAAACATTAACTCACACCATAATAATAACCAGCTTTACCAACACCAAACCACCATTAACAAAACATTTCAGGGGAGAACTTTCCAGGAATCAAATCAATGGTTTACACGGACGACCCCAATCCGGGTCGCAATAATTAGAATCCCACCTCACTCTACGTCCTTAAGTGTGCACCCCCCCCAGAAGGTAACTTATGACCCAAAGGAGTAGATCATTAGAGCTTAACTGCAAGTAATGTCTGCAGGCAAAAGTAATAAGAATATCCACGGGGTACATAGTACCAATAATCACACGGAGCGCCATAAGGCACCAATAATTTACACGGAGCACCAGAAAGGTACCAATCAATCCAATAACCAATTCAAGGAAAGTCTCCCAAAACGTTAATCAATCCTTTCGCAAAAACCACACCAGAAACACACGGGGAAATAATCCCAAACTTCCACAATCTCAAAACCACAGTGAATCCAAATCATCGATATTCACAAAACACAGAGGTAAGGATGTTGAGCACAACATTTACCTGGATACGCTCACAGTCACCGAATCACTCAGCAAGGTCAGCAGTAGCGTTCGTCAGGGAATTCGGTGTCTAGAATTGCAAACAGAAATAAAATCAGGATCTACTCAAACCAAGGAATTAATAACCTAACCTTACCAACGGATTCCCCTTACCCTTCTACAAGAACCGGCACCAGAAAAGCGGCCTAACGACGTCGGAGAATAAGAGCGTGAATTCAAAAGGGTTGGAAGCTTGAAGAAAGAGAAGAGTGTTGTGACGGCGGTATTGAAGATGAAGGAGATCGTGGGATTAAATAGAAAATAATTATTATGATAAGATAGAAATAAGTTAATAAATACATTTGATTTTAAAAGGAGAGAGACTGAAAAAAAAAATAGTTTGTTAAATAATAACAACAATGATATCAATCTGAAAACAAGTAATTAAATAACCTTTAAAAGTCATGGAAGGATCTAGATTCTGAATCAAGGGAATAATTAAATATTGTTTGGGTAAAAAAAATAGAATAGAAGAAGGCTGGTTTACCGTTAATAAAGATTAGGAAGGATTATCTAAATGAATAGATAGAGGAATAAATACACAATAGCTAGTGTACAAATAAGTTAGGAAGAGGAAATTATTTAGGAAGAAGTAAAATCGAATTTATGTTCTTGAACATAATAACGTTATTTGAAACGGATGTAAATATATCGATATATATATATAGCTTCTCTGGGCCTTTATTAATCTTACTCATATCATTCCGACTATATACTAATTTAATCCTAAGCCAAAATTCACGGGTATTTCATCGTAGCTCAAATATTGCAACTTGAATATGAAACTTAATCATTATCAACTCCTAAGCTATGTGACAGCGCATCTTTCAGCCCAAACTTCAGTAATCCATACCTGCGATCAGAAAAAATATACAAAACACGAAGGGATCGCGCAAATCAGGGAAACTGAGTAAACACTGCCTCTTGTGTAAAATAAATTTTGAATCTCTTTTAGATTTACAAACCAATAACACAACAAATCATTTCCAAACCGAAACCATTCCAACAAACATTCATCAAAATAAATCAGGGGAGAGCTTTCACCAGAATTCCAATTACAAAGTATACACGGACGGACACCCAAGTTGGGGCCGCGAAAATAATATTACCACCTCACCCTAAGTCCTTAAGTGTGCCCACCCCCAGAAGGTACTTCTGACCTAAAGGAGTAGATCAGAGCTTAAATGCACATCAGGGTTTGCAGGCAATTCAATGTATATATATACGGGATACAAAGTACCAATAATTACACGGAGCACCATAAAGGTACCAACAATTTATAGGAGAGCACCATAACGCACCAACAATTTACACAGGGCAACAATCGGTACCTACCAAGTAATCCATCCAGTGAAAGTCTCCCAAAAACAGTAATCAATCCATTTGTAAAACCATTGAATCTTGAAATACATGGGGGAGATAATCCCTACCTCCAAAATCCCAAAATCAGGGTTTTAACAATCCATAAAATATTCACAAACCACACGAGAAACAATAATTATGAGCACAGATGTTTATCTGGAGTCCATGTTCAGCAAGAAGAGACAACCACCCCTACCAATAGCATCCACCATTAACAAACTCGAGATTTTAGATTTAATATACACGCTTTTAACAATCCCTCAACAAAAATGTAATCGAATTATAACCTCATAAACCCCAACTAAATACAATTACACTTACCCTTCCAGGACTCCAATTGGCGCCAGGGAAGGAGTTTGAAGAAACTTGAAGAAGAAACAGAGGAAGAACTAGAGATTTTGTATTGGGGAAGATGAATGTGAATACTGGTGAAGAAGATGGGAGTAGAGGTAGGTATTTATAGAATATTTAGCGAGAATAAGAGGGGAAATAATAACGTAAATAACAACGATAATAAATAATTTTCAGTAGAGAAATGAATCAAAGAGGATAAGTATTGATTAAATAACTAATTGAAAAGAATAAGTTGACGTTGACTGATCAGTAATATAAGGGATATATTAATTAATGGCGAGGTAAAGTAAATTGATTACTAGTTAGATAAGTAGGAAATAAAAATAATTAATAGAAGATAAGAAGTAAAATAATTGATCGGTAAGTAAGGGATAAGATCACCCTAATTATCTTTAGAGAGAGATAAGGATAATTATAAAAAGTAAAAATCGAATAATTAACTCAGAAGATAAAGACGGACGTAATTATCTTTATAAAGGAGTCATTATTTTAGAAGGAGACAATTTAAAATTGAGTAATAAGGAAACGTTTGTAACGTCAGTAGAAGGTGAGGATAATAATATTAATTAGTTGGGAAAAGGAATTAGAATATATTAAAAAAGCTTGATTTAGAAAAGAGAATAAAATAACATCAATAACTTCCCGGTCCGTTACTAATACTAACTTCGGATAACTCATTAACAACTATAATAAAATTAACCCAACCATATTGATTAAATGATATAATTTCCTAACTCAAAATACACGGGTATTTCAATATCCTTCAAACGGTCTTTAGTTGCAACGGGAAAATGGATGCTGGAGTTGGGGTGGAGAAACCACCACACTGGTTAATTCACAATTAGATCCGCTTATTACTTGGCCACCTCTCTTAGTTCCTTTTCAACGGTCTCCACCTCTTATAAAAGTTTTATTGGAGCTGCTATGAAAACTAAAAAGAATTCTCCACTGTCCAATCCCTATGAAGATTAAACTTTTTGCATGGAAGCTCTTTCAAGGTATTATCCCATGTAAAGCCCTTTTGAGAGACAGTTGTAATCTTGATGTGGTGAGATGGTGTCTCATTTGTTAGGGGTTTGAAATATTGTGCATGTCTTTTTACTTTGCCCAAAGGTTAAATCTTTGTGGAGCTAACATGATATGTAACGTCTCTGACAGGAGTTTATGATGAAAATGTCTTTCATGATTGGATATTATCTTACTGCTCTGATTGTAGCCTGCTTGATGCTGGGAGGTTGTTAATCTTCCCATGAAAGGTTTGGTTTGCAAGGTGCCAACTTCAACACGAGCATACACATTCTTTTGGGAAAGGGATAGATCCAGCTGAATCTTTTGTAGAGACAACATGTCGGTTACCCTCAACACCTAATATAATGGTGAAGGAGGAGCGTTGTTTCAACAATGATTCCCTTCAGCTAAATGTGGATGAAAGTACGGCTCATGAAGGATCGAGTATGGAAGTTGTTTGTAGAAGATTAAAGGGAAAATTAATAGATGCTGGGATCATTAGAGGAATCACTGCATGACATCTCAAGTCATCAAAACAAAGACCATTTTTTGGTTTAGAGATAGCTAAACGGCTTGGTGTTACTTCTATTAATGCATATTTGGATTGTCTCTCAAACATAAATCTTTTGAAAGGAAAAGGTAGTAGTTAGTTTAGACGCTGAAATGGTACTTAAGGAGGTCTTTGCCTTAGCATTGACTATTCCCAAGGTTAGATGGTTTCATGTTGATAGAGGATGAAATTTGGAAGCACATGTTATTGCTAGTCTAGGTGGATTATGATCTTTTGATGGGGTGTGGTCTGATAATCTCTCTTCTTATATCAAAGGCATACACTGCGACTGAGTAATGGAAAATATTTTTCAGAAAAAAGAAAAACTAGAATAATTGTGTAGTAGCTAAATAAATTGTCAACTTAAAATAAAAACTTTAGTTACTTAGGCACCATTCTTTTGCGATTTTACGGAAACAAGTTTATCTGATCAAGTTACATTTTCTCTCTCTATGTGACATATATCAAATGTCATATCAATTTTTTACTTTTTCTTTTACCTAAATTTCTCTCCATTTTTGTACTTCATCTGACAACTGACATCAGCTATCAGCTATCAGCTTAGCTCTGCAAAAAGAAAACCGTATAAGAACCAAAAACCAAATTTAGTGACAATTTATGGACTTATAAAATAATAATCTACCTTTAGATAGCATTACGCTAATCTTTCTCCATGAAGAGTGTGGTATTGAAATTACTCTATATAAGTAGCAACATTCTAGGTTTGTTTATTCAATTTTTCAAAAATCTTTTTCATTCATATAAGTCATCACTCTCCTGGAGCCTACAATAAAGGTGTTCCTGAAGCCACATTTTATCCCTTCGGCAAGAGTCTTTTCCTTTTGCCTTCCCTGTCCTTTCCATGGCTACCTTTCTGATGGTTTTGTTCTTTACTTATTTTTCTCTTTCACTCTATTTTATGTTCCGCTTGCTTTATCTTTTTAGATCTTAGGTGTAATAGTATCTTTTGGTAGGTACCGTATTTTAAATATCAAAAATTTCCCCATTGTCATCTACTTGGAATCTTCTATTTTGTTTATGTTTGTTTTTGCCCCCATCCTCATCTTTCATTCACTATGTCGGCTCTTCTGGTTTGCATCAAATGGTGTTCAATTCTAGTTTTGGTGGTCTCCGATTCCAAATAGGCGCAATATTCTCCTCTGTCGGTCAAGCAACAGGAGGACACCTACAATGGCTACAGGGACTTGTCCTTCTAGTTGGCTGGGTTCCTCAATTTGGTCGTTCATCAACCTCTTTCCGGTGCAGCGGGGAGATAGTGGCATGCATCTAACTCACTGTTGCTCAGTGGGTTTCCTATGCACCATACATGTTGATTCAATTCCTACAGGAGGCGGTGATCTCTATTCATGTGTTGCATTGTCACTTTTGCCAAGCTGAAGTGGAAGGAAAGGATGCAGATTGTGGTGGGAAGAAAGACAAATTTTTTATGTCTGCTTAGTTTGATAGCTTTCAGATGGAAAGGAGGTGGAGCCTTTATTTTATGCCTTCGGTGGAGGCATGATTACATGGTGGTGTGCTGCTCTTTTGTTGGTTGGTGTTATTTGTCCTTGGTTTTGGGGATCCTTTTATAGATTATGTTTAGCTCGTATTTTAGGATAATTTGTTGGAGTATTTTAATCCTTAGTGATTGTTTGTGGGTGTTAACCCTTCTTGTAGTCTCATCTGGAAGAAACTGAGTCGTGGATCAAGACTAGGCCTTAAGGCATTTAAGCTACTCATGTAACATCCCGATGGGATCAGATTGCTTATAGTAGCTGCCATTGTTAGCATTTGCTTCTGGCAAACACTACTTTTTTTTGTTGGTAGTTTCTTGTAATATGGGAAAATTCATAATATACCCCTAAAAACTTTGGTAGATCACATTATATCCCTTTTTCAAAACACATTCACAAGATACTCCTAAAAAATATTGAAATCCATAAAATACACTTAGTCCGTGAAATGACCTTGAATAATGATTATTTTACCCCTAACATTGCAGGTAATGTTTCAAGTTCACAATATGCTACTTTTTTTATTCAGGGGCATTTTATGAAATTTACAATATATATATACTAGAAAATATAAATAATTTCAAAAAAATGAAAAGTGATATAATTTTAATAAATAACTAAAACATATAAATTGATATAATTAATATTCCTAAATATCAAATATACATAAAACTTCAAAAAAATTAATTATTTAATATACAATTAGCATATATACGTAATTTATAAACAAAACTAATACAATGTAGATGAGAAGAAAACAATACACACACATATATATATTATATATATATATATATATATATATATATATATATATATATATATATATATATTGACTGAAAATAATGATTTATTGACTAAAATTGTAAAAACATGTATAGAATATACAAATATAATTTAACAAATTGGAAAACATACTAAATCAAAAATATAATATATTATTTAGAATTCTTCCCTTTAGTAAAATAAATATAAAAATACTATCAAAAATTTAGAATGTTCATTTTTACTATTCTCTAAGTTCATCATACTATAATTAGTTAAATTACAATAAAAATATAGCTGGGAAAATGAGGAAAATTATATGTCCAATAAATATTTCAATTATATACTTTAAGTAAAAATTGTAACTTCTAAACAATTAATTACTATTTTATAAAATTTTCTATTTTATAAAAATATAAAAACATACAAAGTTGTGATAGTATATTATATTAGAGAATGAAAAGAGAACTAAAGTTTGAAATTTGCTGATTATATTTTATATATTTATTTAATTAAATTGTTACTTTTAGTAATATATTATACTTTTAAATTTTTATGATATTAAATTTGAAAATTATATATACATATTTATATATTTTTTAATTTTTTATTCATATGTCAACTATTTTATATATTTATTTTTTATTTATTCATTTTATTATTTATATTATATTATAATTTGAATATTGTGAATTATAATTATTAATGTGGTATCGTTTGAATTACGAAAATTCACAATTGCCTCATCGAGGGGAGGGAGAGAGAGAAAGCTCCTCTCTCTTCCTCATTTTTCTTTTGTCTGTGGGTTCGTGTAGCATGCAACCTCCATAACCATTTTCTTCCCCAAACTTACTCAAATTTGCTCAATGATTGCTCTTTTCCCGTCCTCAAGCACGGGTGCTCAATTTTCCACTCCGCTCTCTTCTTTTGGTGACCTCCATTTCACAGATTCGACACCTTCATGTTGGGAAAATTACAAACATAGTAATTGAACCTAGCTAACGGGCAAGTGCACCCAAATTCGTTGCAATATAACAAGTGTCGTATCCACAAGGAAATTGGTTTCTAAATCCCAAGCTTTGGTATTTTAGTAAAACGCAAATAAAAACAGTAAACGGGGGTTTAGCCGGAGGCAAGCTTGGTTGTTTGTCAATGAAAGAGCAATAAAATAGTCAAATGTTTGTTTAATGGAAATGGGTGGAAGAGTACCCTAGGATAGTGGGGAATCACCTAATTCACCCAAGGAATCTCAAAACCATAACTCAATAACTCATTGTCTATTAGAGCTCACTCATGAATCCCCAAATCATGGAAAATCCAATTCTTACCTAATTAGTCAAACCCCTTAATTAAAGGAAGTTTAAGTCACTAAGTAGCATTAAGCAAACACTCTTAATCAATATCCCTAAGAATTTACACCCAAAATCAAGAGAGCAAAAGTTAGGGTTTATCCCCCTTTGGTCTAGTTCCAAACTCAAGCTCAACTATTGAATGAAACCACCATAAATGCAATAAGAGATCAATTTAAAGCATTAATTGATATTGAAGGGAATAAAACAAGAGTAATAAATGAGTTAGGTTTCTAGCATTCAATGAGCAAAAAGAGGGTCAAACCCCATCCTAGGATACAAACGGAACTACTCAGCCATAAATAAAGGAAAGAGAGGGAAAAGGGAGAAATAGCCATTAGAGGAGCTCCCGCACTTCAATGGAGGTAGAATCTTCAATGTCTTCTTCCTCTCTTCTTCTTATTTTTCCCTTATTTCGCCACTCTGTCTCTCTTCTTTCTAGCTGGAAACGTGGGTGGTGAAGAATGAGGAAGGAAGCCCCAAATGTATCATTTTAAAAGATGAATCTGGGCAAAATTTCTGTCCGACCGACCTTGCCAAGGTCGGTTTTGGGGGTCGGTCGGACTCTCTGGGAACGAGGCACGTGACAGATTTTAAGTTCAACCGACCTTGGACAAGGTCGGTCCCAAGGTCGGTCTATTCCAGTGTGTTACCGAAGAGCTGGACAAGATCGGTCCCAAGGTCGGTCTCAAGGTCGATCCCAGGTCGGTCGAGACCAGAAAGTTCTTCTTTTGTGCCGAAATTCTCCCGATGCTTCCCGTTGGCTTGGCATCCTTCCCGAAGTGCTCGAACATTGATGCATCCTCAAATTAAGCTTCCAAAATGTACTCACATGAGTATTTACCTATTAGAATATGTCAAAAGTATAAGATCACTAATTATCACAAAAGTACTCCATAAAGTGGTGAAATAAGTCAAGCATCGAATAAAATGACAGTGAATAAAGACCTTGAGATAGCACTATTTCACCACTTATCAACTCCCCCACACTTATCTATTTGCTTGTCCTTAAGAAAAATTATCTAAGGACCCACAAAAAGATGGATTATTTAAAGCAAGCAAGTGTTTAGATGAATTCTTGAATTCAAGTGAGCCAAAATTTGTGAAAAACCTCAAGAGGAGTGCAACCAACCTTCTCATGGTGACATGGGTGTGCTTAGGGAAAATAAAAATATAGAGTTTCGGGGTATGATCTAGAGTGCTTCCAAGTTCTTACAGAACTTTTATCATGGCCAACTTCTCTTAAGAATGGGCATTGAGGAAAACAAAAGGAAAAATAGAGATTTGCATTTGATTTACTTTTGCAACAAGAGATGAGGAGAGATAATTTGGCATTTTCCTTGCTCAATGAACACTCAACTCTCATTTGTTGGTTACCTATGGTGTCTCTCAAGTTCATTTTTAAAATTTTCCACAAGGAAGCACCCCTTAGCAAATCCCTAGATGAAAAGATAGAAAGAACCCCTAAGTAATAAAAATTTACTAAGATATGGATTATGATTGCACCGCACATAAGTGCTCCTCAAGAAAGAACTTTTGAAAAACAATTCGGTGGAAAATTCCAAGAATTCATGGAAAAACTTGCTTACTATAAATATAACTCCTACATAAAGCTATAGATATACATGAGGAAATTAAGCAGTGCACCAAAAAGAAAAGGTCGTTTCCCCACACTTGAATGGGACAATGTCCTCATTGTTCAAAGAAAACCTTAAGGAAAAACAAACAGAAGACCTTTTTGAAGCACTAAGCATGGAGTAAGCAAAAAGTGTATTGCATTGTATAAATGTGAAAAGGTTAGAGAACTAGTACTCCCCTGATAAAGATGAGTTGTTGGCGGGGTCCCCCACACTTGCTAGTGTCCATGGTCATTGAAGTTTTAGCTCCGACAAGAAGATTCGAAGATCCTAGAAAAAATTTGCAAGAGTTTCTCTTGAATTTCTCCTAACTCACTTTAGGGTGTTCTTGAGTTCAGTTGATAAATATCTACAATGCAAAGCCAAAAAAGAAACTAGGTGCAAAATGGATTCTGAAGAATTCACAAAAATGCCATAGTTAGATAACCAAAAGGGGACTCATAAATGAGTCCCATAGCAGAGTATTCAAAAAGGTGCTAAAAAACACCGTAGTGTAGAATGTAAGTACGACAATCCGAAAGTAAAAGAAGTTTAAAGGAGAAACATAACAAATATCCAAACTGAATAAATAAGTCTAAAAGAGAGTCAAAAGCTTGATGAACAAGCAGAAAAAACAATGGCATCAGAGGCTGGCTACTGCGGAGGGGGGCCACCACGCGTTGCCTTCTTGTAGAGGAACTGTATGTGGGCGTCCATCTGTCCCTGGTGCTCCATCATGAGGCGCTGGTGCTCATCCATCTGTCGCTTAAACGCCTCGAGCTGCTCCGAGGTTACGGCGCCGATCAGCGGTGGAGGAGGCAGAGCGACGAATGGACAGAGCGCAGCGCTGGAAATGGAGGCACCGGAAGAGGAGGGTGCGCCACTGCTCTGGCGCGGTGCAGTGTCGTTCTTCTCCCACTCAAGGTCAGTACGAGTGAAGCCCATCTTCCGTAGAGAGGTGGCGGAGATAGGGTCCATAGGCAGGCTAGTCACCTCTCCCTCCCTGGGTCGCACACCGAAGAGAGCGAACTACCTCTCTAGGAAGTAAGGGAAACCCAAATGCTGGGTGTCCCTCTTTTCGATGGTATGACAGAGGTGGGTGATAATCATATCTAAGAGGGAGAGCGGCTTCTCCAGGTCCGGTGTGACCAGATAGTCCATGAGGTAGCAATTTATGGAGTTGAGGTCCTTGCTATCTCGGGGCATAATGTTATGGCGTAGAAGCGCGAGCATGATCCTCCTCACTAGATCACTCACCATGTTCAGGGTCATAGTGACCCTGACGTCCGTCCCAGCTTGGTTTTTTCGTCGTGTCTGAAGGGGGAGGGTGGCGGCGAGATAGTGGTGGTGATGGGCGATCAGATCTCCAGGGTGGATGTAAGAGTAGTACTGGAGGTCATCGCGAGGAAGCTGAAAGAATTGATGGACATCTGCTCTCCAGATGGTGATGGCCCGACCATTGACAATCAAAGTGACCTCCCCCCGCTTCTTATCTGTGGACGCATTGGCATAGAATTCCTTTTTCAAGCGGGGGTGGTATTGACCACCCATGGAGAGCACGTAGCTCCAGCCTAGATAATCGAAGTATGGCCGGAGCTGTAAGTCCTCTACAAGAACCGGATCCACGGTCCGCTCGCTAACAATCTCCCTGCGTCGGGGAGAGTTAAACCAGCTCCGTGCATCTTCGCTGACGAAGATGCCATCTATGAGGCCGTTGGGGTGGTCGGGCTCTTGGTTGGGTGCAGTAGTGTTCCTTCTGGCGACGTTGTCGATGTGCCATTGTTCTGCAAAACAAAGAAAAAAGAAGAAATGCAAAACAAAAGAAAGGAAAAATAGCAGAAAGTGAAACGTTAGAGCCTAAATATGGTGACAAGAAGCAATTGGGCAACAGATTAAGCATTAAGCACATTGGAGATCAAAAGAAATGAAACATGTCCATAAAATTTTTGACAGAATCTCCCCCGTTTTTCTATCCTTCCCGGTTCTAAGAACCTCTACAAAATCAACCAAGAAGGTCATCAATGAGAACAACAGCAATTTCAGCACTAGTCGCACCATCACCAAGTCCATTAGAAAAGAATGCATACAAATAGCCAATTATGGTTACTAAGGCCACATCAAAATTCAAGCCCTAAAACTGCCCTACCCTTTGCAATTAAGGATCAACTATGCACGTTAATCAGTTCGCCACATCGTATAAGTTACGAGTACCATCCACCATAAGCAAAGCATGATAAATGAAGCATAATGCAAATTGTGGTATTAAGTCAAAACAAGATGCTAAAACTATTACACTACCACATTCTTTAGCCTAATTCCACACACAAGACCCAATAGAATCAATTAAGCACATTCCCATTAGCAAAACCACCAAATCTCATAAATTGCAATTTAGGGCCCCGTTTGGTCACATGCAAATCAGCCCAAATTATAACTTTCACAAAAATTGCAACAATTGACAAGATAGGGCTAGAATATCATACCTTAATGTTTTCTAGATGATTGGGAGCAAAATGTGACAAAAAATGGATGAAAATCGGAATAAAATCGGTTTGGACGATTTGGGGGGAAAAACTAGGGATTTGGGGATGTGGTTGGGGCTAGCGTGGCTGGAGCAGGCGCAGGCATGTGCGGCTGGGATCTGCATGGGGATGGAGTCACGACCGGTGTCGGAGGCGAATGGTGGCGGCGGGAGTTGAGGCAGCTGGGTTGCTGGTGCGGCGAGCAAGGAGAGAGCGGAGGGATAAGGGTGCGAGGCGATTGGGTTGCTGATGCGATGTCGGGAGGAAGAAGGAAGAGCGAAAAAAGATAGAAAAGGGTGGGTAACTGATTATTTTTATAAAAAGCTGTCGTTTTCTGCTTTTTTTTTCAAAATTCTAGACCCGACCGACCTTGCCAAGGCCAGACGCAAGGTCGGTTCAAGTCAGTAGGCAGCCGTTTGGAAAATTCGACCCGACCGACCTTGCCAAGATTGGTCGCAAGGTCGGTCGAAGTCAGTAGGTGACAGTTCTGAAAAATTCGACCCGACCGACCTTGCCAAGATCGGTCACAAGGTCGGTCGAAGTCAGTAGGTTGCCGATTTGAAAATTTTGACTCGACCGACCTTGGTAGCTTTTGGTTTTGCAAAAATTAGACCGACCGACCCTACCAAGGTTGGTCCTATGATCGGTCCAAACCAGAATCTCCCCAAAATATAAGTTTTCTTACCCAAAACACTTGTTCACATCAAGAAGCAGAACACACAAACAAAAACAGCCAAAAACATGCAGTACGAGGGTACGAAACAAGCAAACTAATTAACTAAACTAAACTACAGTAATAATGCAAGGTAAAGAGAGAAGTAGTCTGGGTTGACTCGGAGGAAAGCCGCCCGTCTTTTTAAGGTCTTTGGCTAGACCGTAGTGAAGGTTAGAAGGAACGTGGAGGGTCTTAAGTAAAGAGCCCGAGCCTCAACCTTTTGGATGTCTCCTCCTAGGTAGTGCTTCAGACGGGAACCGTTGACCCTGAAAGTCTCCCCTTTGACGTTTTTCAGCTCAAAAGCTCCATAAGGGGTGACCTTTGTGACAATGAAAGGGCCAGCCCAATGGGACTTCAATTTTCCGGGGAATAACTTCAACCTCGAGTTGTAAAGGAGAACTCGGTCGCATTCGTGAAACTCCCGCTTCACAATCATCTTATCATGCCATTTCTTGGCCTTTTCTTTGTAGATGCAGTTATTTTTGTAGGCTTCCTCCCGAATCTCTTCTAACTCGGTCAATTGGAATCGTCTCTTGTCACCGGCGCTCTTGAGGTCATAGTTGAGGGCCTTCACCGCCCAATACGATTTATGCGCTAATTCAACTGGCAAGTGACAAGCCTTCCCATAGATGAGTGGAAGGACGGAGACATACCGAAAGGAGTTTTATAGGCGGTCTGATATGCCCACAATGCGTCATCGAGCTTCATAGATCAATCCTTTCTTGAAGAGTTGACCGTCTTTTGAAGGATCCATTTGAGCTCTCGGTTGGTGACCTCAGCTTGGCCATTACATTGTGGGTGATTCGGAAGGGCAACCTTGTGTCTCACCTCATACTTATTCATTAGAGCTTCAAACTGTTTGTT
Source organism: Limonium bicolor (assembly GCA_023374045.1). Lineage (NCBI taxonomy): Eukaryota > Viridiplantae > Streptophyta > Magnoliopsida > Caryophyllales > Plumbaginaceae > Limonium > Limonium bicolor. Next base: position 104,679,517 of record CM041777.1, on the reverse strand, counting down.
GTAGAAATGAGACCTCCATCACTCAATATGGCTCTCGGCACCCCGAACGTGTGAAATTTTTTTCTTTAAGAACTTGATTACTACCTTGGCGTCATTTGTCGAGGTCGCAATTGCTTCAACCCACTTGGTCACATAGTCGACCGTCACAAGGATAAACAAGTTGGAGCAAGAAGATGGGAAGGGGCCCATGAAGTCGATGCCCCACAAAATCAAACGGCTCGACCTCGAGCATGATGTTGAGAGGCATTTAATGCTTGCGTGAAGTGTTTCCCAAGCCTCTAACATTGATCACAGGAGGCAATGAACGAGTGACAATCCTTATGGAGGGTTTTCCAGAAAAAACCGGCTTGAAGAACCTTGGCCGCTGTTTGTGCCGGACCGTGGTGTCCACCGGCTTCACCCGAGTGACAGTGAATTAAAATTTCCTGCACTTCACTCATGGGCACACATCTCCGAATCACCCCAGCAGCACAGATTTTAAAGAAAAGAGGGTCCTCCCAGAAATACCTCTTGATGTCCGAGAAAATTTTCTTTCTCTGCTGATAAGTCATCTCTGGTGGGATCCCCCTTGCCAAATAATTTGCAAAGTCCACATACCAAGGGTGTTCGGACCCTGCAATCATGAAGATGCTCTCGTTGGGGAAGAATTCATTGGTTGGCACACCATCATCAGGAGCCTCCATTCGAGAGAGATGATCAGCTATAACATTTTGCACACCCGATTTGTCCCGGATCTCTATCTTGAATTCTTGAAGGAGAAGAATCCATCAGAGAAGTCTAGGCTTTGCATCACCCTTGTTGAATAAATACTTAAGCGCTGAATGGTCGGTGTGCACTATAACCTTGTTGCCTAAGAGGTAGGATCGGAATTTGTCGAGGCCGAAAACCACTGCTAATAGTTCATTCTCGGTGGTGGCGTAGTTCTTTTGGGCATCATTGATATTTCTACTAGCATAGTAGATACTTCTCAATATCTTTTCCTTCTTTTGACAAAGGACCGCCCCCACCGCATAGTCGCTGGCGTCACACATGATCTCGAACGGTAGACTCCAATCAAGGGATACCACAATGGGTGCTAAGATGAGACATTGTTTTAGGGTGTTGAAGGTGTTAAGGCACTCCTTGATGAATTCGAATTTCACATCCTTGGCCAAGAGGTCGCAGAGAGGCTTTGAGATTTTGGAGAAGTCTTTGATGAACCTTCTGTAAAACCTGACATGACCCAGAAAACTTCGAATATCTTTCACTGATGTCGGAGGAGGTAGCTTTTCAATCACTTCAATTTTATCCTTGTCAACCTCAATACCCTTTGAAGAGATTGTGCCCCAAACAATTCATTCTCTTACCATAAAATGGCACTTCTCCCAATTTAGCACAAGGTTTGTCTCTTCACACCGGATCAAGATAGCCTCAAGGTTTTCCAAGAAAGTGTCGAAGGAGGGGCCAGAGACGGAGAAGTCGTCCATAAAGACCTCAATGCTCTTCTCTAGGAAGTCGGAGAAGATCAACATCATGCATCTCTGAAATGTGGTCGAGGTGTTGCAAAGCCCGAAAGGCATCCGGGTGTAGGAAAATGTCCCATACGGGCATGTAAATGTCGCCTTCTCCTGATCCTCATGAGCTATGAGGATTTGGAGATATCCCGAGTATCCATCCAAGAAGCAATAGTAGTCTTGCCCCGCCAACCTCTCGAGCATTTGATCAATGAAAGGGAGAGGGAAATGGTCCTTTCTGGTGGCGGTGTTCAGTTTCCGGTAGTTGATGCAGACCCTCCAGCCATTGGTAGTCCTCTGAGACACCAGCTCACCCTTTTCATTGGGGACGACAATAACGCCTCCTTTCTTTGGGACCACTTGCATGAGACTCACTCACTTGCTGTCGGAGATGGCATAGATAATCCCCGCATCCAAGAGTTTGAGAACTTCTTTCTTAACAACCTCCTTCATGTTCAGATTTAATCTTCTTTGAGGTTGGACCAACGGCTTGTAGTCATCTTCCATAAATATCCGGTGGGTGCAGAAATGCGGGCTGATTCCCTTGATGTCAGCTATAGTCCACCCGATAGCCCGTTTATGGCTTCGAAGCACCCTCATCAGACTTTCCTTTTGTGCACCTGTCAAAGAAGAAGAAATAATAACAGGTAGAACACACGGGTCAGTCAAATAAGCATATTTGAGATTAGAGGGTAGAGGTTTCATCTCCACAGTGGGAGGCTTATCAACCAAGGGTAACGGCGTCTGAGCAGCGCGTTCCAATGGTTCGGATGGTGGATAACGTGGTCTATAGCCAGAAAAACTGCTGTTCAGTTCAACCACCACTTCGGTCATTTCTGGATGAAATTCCTATTCAACATAAGCCTCAAACAAAGCCAATTCAAGAGCATCATATTTGACATGAGAGAGAGAATTGTCCTGCACAATTGAATCTACGACATCTATAGCAAAAATAGCCTCAGCTTGTGAGGGTCTCTTCACTACTTTAGACATGTCAAATTCCAATTTTTCATCATGAAGTCGCAGAATTATTTTGCCTTTCTCCACATCTATTAGGGCCCTAGCAGTTCTCATGAAAGGTCTGCCCAAAATCAGTGGCACTCTCTGGTCCTCTTCCATGTGTATCACAATGAAATCAGCTGGAAAGACAAATGTTCCAACACTCACTACTAAGTCCTTTACCTTTCCCTTAGGGATAACCAAAGATCTATCCACTAATTGCAATTGAATGGGAATGGGGGTGCATTTACCAATTCCAAGCATATTAAAAGTTGAGAGAGGCATAAGATTTATACTAGCACCTAAATCACATAGCCCACTACCACAATCAATTTCACCAATAAAGCAAGGAACGATAGGCAAACCGGGATCTCCAAGCTTTGGAGGTAGACTTCTTTGTAGAACCGTTGAAACTTCTTTGGTGAGGTGAACGGTTTCCGCTTCCTCCAACGATCTCTTGTTTGCGATGATGTCCTTCATGAATTTAGCATAAATCGGCATCTGTTTCAAAGCATCAGAAAAAGGGATGTTAATTGTTAATTTCTTGAAAATGCTTAGAAACTTCCCAAATCGCTCATCCAAATTTTTCTTTTTGAGTCTATTGGGAAAAGGAAGAGGGGGAAGATGTTTTGCAAGAGTAGTATAAGTAGAGGGTTCAGGAGACTCCTTCTCCTTGGAAACTTCCTTAGGTGGAGATGGGGGCTCCTCAACAATCTCTTTCTCTTCTTCTTGTGCTCCATCTTCTTGGGACTCCATGTCCTCTTGTGATCATGATGGATCAAGTAGTCTCCCACTTCTTAATGTCACCGCTTTTGCTTGCTCTCTTGGGTTGGGCTTGGTTTGACTTGGAAGAACACCCGGCGGTCTTTGAGCAAGTTGTTGGGAGATGCTATCAAGTTGTGCTTCAACTCTTTTGTTAGTGGCTTCTTGACTTGCTTTGAAAGCATCCAAATTAGCCTCCTTGGTGTGCACAACCGAGACAAGATTCTTCATCATGTCTCTTAGCTCGGCATTGGCATCCGTGGAAGGGGGAGGAGGTTGTTGATGTTATTGTTGAAAGCCCGGAGGTGCTCCTTGTGGTCGGTAACCCATTTGTGGGTTGGACATTTGAGATGACTCTTGTGACCGGTATCCCGTGGGATTGTTGGAAGCATTGCTTGACCCCCCTTAGGTTTGGTCATTACTTCTTCATGAGAAGTTTGGATGGTTCCTCCATGGGGTGTTTTGTTGGTTGTAGTTGTATCCGGGGCGGTTGCCTACAAAGTTTACATCCTCATGTGGATCGGCGTAAGCTTTGCCTTCGTAAAAATGGGTCTCGTGAGGACCCGCACAAATTACACACCCTCTTCTTGAATTGAAGTAGAAGCAGATGGAGAGGATGATGATGAAGAAGCTATAGACTTTGTTGTTTATTTTTGAGCTATAGCTAGCTTCTCCACCATCTTGGTGAGTGAAGATAGTTGAGCGGAAAGATGGTCGGTGGCCTCAACATGTAGGAGACCCGCTGCTCGTGGTGCTCTTCCCTTATGCTTAGACCATTGCCTTGTGTTACTAGTCATCACCTCTAGGAGTTCCATCCCCTCTTGAGGTGACTTAGTCATGAATTGGTCCCATGCGTCATATAACGTCTCTCCCGGTTCTTGGCAAAAGGTATTGATCTCTCCAATCAATTGCCTAGTTCTACTTGTGGGGTAATACTTGGCAAGAAATTTTTGAGCCATTTGTGCCCAAGTGTGGATTGACCTTGAAGGCAAGCTTCTATACCATTTCGATGCAGCGTCTGACAATGAGTGAGGGAAGACCTGCAAGCGTATCCTCTCGTTGACTCTACCAGCTTTACCGAACGAGTTGTAGAAATCGAGGAAGAGACTTAGGTGATTGAGAGCTTCATCGGGATTTGCTCCGCTGAATTTCCCTAAGTCTCGGACTGCGGTGATGTAGTGGGTCTTGAATACCCATTGTCCAGCCTCTTGAAGCGTCAACTCCGGTAGGACTATGGTTGAAGGTCTTCATCGGTGTCCGACTGGTTATAGTCTTTGAGAGCCATTTGTTGTGGGTTCCTATTATCTTCCATTCCCGGTTCTTGATCAGCCATGGTTGGATTTTTTAAACTCCGGATGGCTCGCATCAAAGAACGCTCGAGCTCGGGTCTCGAACTAACAAGTGGAGATCCCTTGGCTCGGGTGTTTGGCATACACCGAGAAAACAGAAGGTACCTATACCACACCAACACCAAATGCTCTTAAGTAGTAGGAAAGGTAAGAATATAGACAACAACTAAACACACAAATAACAAAAAGAAAATAAACAAGATAAAAGCACTAAATACACAAAAACTAGAATACCGAAACTGGAGAAATGATAGAAACTATCAATTTCCCCGACAATGGCGCCATAAACTTGTTGGGAAAATTACAAACATAGTAATTGAACCTAGCTAACGGGCAAGTGCACCCAATTCGTTGCGTGAGTATAACAGTGTCGTATCCACAAGGAAATTGGTTTCTAAATCCCAAGCTTCGGTGTTTTAGTAAAACGCAAATAAAAACAGTAAACGGGGGTTTAGCCGGAGGCACGCTTGGTTGTTTGTCAATGAAAGAGCAATAAAACAGTCAAATGTTTGTTTAATGGAAATGGGTGAAAGAGTTCCTTAGGATAGTGGGGAATCACCTAATTCACCCAAAGAATTTCAAAACCATAACTCAATAACTCATTGTCTATTAGAGCTCAACTCATGAATCCCCAAATCATGAAAAATCCAATTCTTACCTAATTAGTCGAACCCCTTAATTAAAGGAAGTTTAAGTCACTAAGTAGCATTAAGCAAACACTCCTAATCAATAGCCCTAAGAATTTACACCCAAAATTAAGAGAGTAAAAGTTAGGGTTTATCCCCCTTTTGGTCTAGTTCCAAACTCAATCTCAACTATTGAATGAAACCACCATAAATGCAATAAGAGATCAATTTAAAGCATTAAATTATATTGAAGGAAATAAAACAAGAGTACTAAATGAGTTAGGTTTCTAGCATTCAATGAGCAAAAAGATGGTCAAGCCCCATCCTAGGATACAAATGGAACTACTCAGCCATAAATAAAGGAAAGAGAAGGGAGAGAAGGAAGAAATAGCCATTAGAGGAGCTTCCAAGCTTCAATGGAGGTAGAATCTTCAATGTCTCTTCCTCCTCATCTTTCTCTTCTTTTCTCCTCTCTTTCCTCCCTTATTTTCACACTCTCTCTCTCTCTTCTTTCTAGCTGGAAACGTGGGTGGTGAAGAATGAGGAAGGAAGCCCCAAAATGTAGCATTTTAAAAGATGAATCTGGGCAAAATTTCCGTCCAACCGACCTTGCCAAGGTCGGTCTCGGGGGTCGGTCGGGCTCTCTGTGAACGAGGCACGTGACAGATTTTATGTTCGACCGACCTTGAACAAGGTCGGTCCCAAGGTCGGTCTATTCCAGTGTGTTACTAAAGAGCTGGACAAGGTCGGACCGACCTTCCCAAGGTCGGTCCCAAGATCGGTCGAGACCAAAAAGTTTTTCTTTTGTGCCGGAATTCTCCCGATGCTTCCCGTTGGCTTGGCATCCTTCCCGAAGTGCTCGAACATTGATGCATCCTCAAATTAAGCTTCCAAAATGTACTCACATGAGTATTTACCTATTAGAATATGTCAAAAGTATAAGATCACTAATAATAACAAAAGTACTCAATAAAGTGATGAAATAAGTCATGCACCGAATAAAATGACGGTGAATAAAGACCTTGAGATAGCACTATTTCACCACTTATCACTCTACCATCTCTTCAACTACTACTAGCGCCGCCTCCTACTTTGCTTTTCAGCCTTCAGTGACACCACTCCTCAGATCCAGCTTCTCAGATTCAGCTTCCTCTGACTTGTTCTGTCCAGATCTGGCACAGATCCAGAATTGCATGCAATTTTGGGTTGTCAGATTCGAGATCCAGCTCTTTTTGACTCTTCATTTTCACTAATAAAGATGAACTATCATCCATCGCAAGTTTGCTCTCTTTTTGTTGTTTTTATGATCTTTAGATTTAATAACAGTTTATGCTTTTAAATAATTTTTCTCTTGTATATATAGGAGAAGTGGATGTTTCTCAACTCCACGTAGTCTCCTCTGGTTGGTTTGATTTGCTTGTTTTTCAGATTATGCTCTCCTGGGTTCATTTCATTATGAGGGTAGCTTGGATGTTAGATTCAAGGTTGGTTATTTGGTTCTTTTCAAAGCTGGTTAAATCATCAACAAGTCCTCTTTGTGCTCTCGATATTGCATGAGGATGGGGAGGCTCCCTTTCACTGCTGGATAAACAACCGTCCTTGAGGATGAGGTTGACCTCAGTAGTTTACCCTTTTGGATCTTGCTGTTGTTTTTCCTTGCTTCGGTACTTGGACATTGAGATCTTGTGTTGATTTGGCTAGCTTCAAAAGCCTTCCTCTCGTGCTTAAATCTCTAGAACTATCCTTGAACTTTATTCTCGATCCTAGGCGTATAATCATCTGGTTTTATCAATATATATCCTCTTTTTGAAAAAAAAACATCTATCAAAAAGTAAGTATTTCAATTTTTTTATAATTTGTTGAAGTTGTGTATATTCAATATTTAATAATTATTAATGCAATTTAATTTTATATCTGTTTTAGTTATGTTTTAAAATTTTATTTTTTAAAAAATATTTTTGTAATTTTTTACAAAAAATTCATAAAATACCCATGAATAAAAAAGGGGCATATTGTGAACTTGAAACATGATATGCTATGTCCGGATTGAAATAATCATTATGTAAGGTCATTTAACGGATTTGAGGTTTTTTTTATAGTTAGGGTAGTGGGTAGGTTTTGAACTCAGGACCTTTGGTTCTAAGATACCACTCCTCTACTGACCAAGCCACGGGGGCTTGGTCATTTAACGGATTAGAGGTATTTGTGAATTTTGGAATTTTTAGGGGTTTATTGTGATCGTGCTTTAAAAAAGGGGTATATTATGAATTACGAAAGTTTTTAGGGATGACATCTACAACGGCTACAAGGACTTGGCCTTCTAGTGTGACAGGTTCTTCTATATTTGGTCGTCGTCAACCTCTTTCCGGTGTAGTGTGGAGAATAGTGACATGCTGCTACCTCAATGCTCGGTGGGTTTCCTGTGCACCATACATGTTAATTCAAATTCTGTAGGAGGCGGTGATCTCTATTCACCTGTTGCATGTCGCTTTTGCCAAGCTGAAGTGGAGGGAAAGGAGGTAGATTATGGTGGGAGAAAAACAAACTTATTATGTCTGCTTAGTTCGATAGCTTTGGGATGGAAAAGGGATGGAAAAGGAGGTGGAACCTTTCTACCTTCAATGTAGGCATGATTATATGGTGGTGCTGCTCTGTTTTGCTGGTTGTTAATCAGTCCTTAGTACTAGGGATCCTTTTGTTGAATGTGTTCAATCTATGTTTTAGGATAATTTGTTGGAGTATCATAATCCCTAGGGTTAGTTGTAGGTGATAAACCTTCTTGTAGTCCTCGTCTGAAAGAAACAAGTTTTAAGTCATGGATCAGGACTAGGTCTTAAGACATTTGAGCTACTCACATAACATCCCAATAGGAAAAAGTTGTTGTCATTGTTGGCATCTGCTCCTGGCAAGCACTGCTTTTGTTGTTGGTAGTTTCTTGTAATATTGCTATGGTTTAATTAATGAAATGTTATGTTAAAAAAGGGAAAAATTACGGGATACCACTAAAAAGTGTTAATTCACGAAGTACCACAGCTTTTTAAAAAAGTTTTTATGATACCACAACAAATAATTTTAATTCACCAGATACCACTAATTACTAAACCTAAACTATTCACGAACAAAATACCTCTACTAGTTAGAAACATAGTTCACATTATACAACATAAATATTCTTTCACAAGATACCACAAAAATTAAAAAAATATTAAAACAGTAAACAAAATAAATTTAAGTTTATTATATATTTATTAAAACAGATAATACCATATATATAATTATAAATTATAAAATTATAAAAATTAAAATATATTATTTGAAAGCTAAAAATTTGACTGGAAATAAAAAATAGTTAAAAGAGAATGCAAATTCGATTTTTTGTAATAATTTTACTCTAAGTAGTTTTAGAATATAAAAAATATTATTGTAAAATTTAAATTTATATAAAGTAATATTATAAAAAATTAATTATCATTCCCTATACTATTTTTTTTCAACTTTATCAAATTTGTGGCTTCTCTAATATATTATATTTGTATAATTCTTTATATTTTTCGAGATTTTGTTATTATATTTATGGTATTCTTTTATTTTGTACAATTTAACACATACAAAAGAACTTAAATTTTTACTAGTTGCTTTTTTTAATATATTATATTAATTTTGTTGTATTTTTGAATTAAAATATATAAATTGATATTATAAAACAATTAGATCATCATACTCTTAACTATTTTTGTATTTTAGTCAATTTTTTTAGCATCTATATAATATATAATAATTTATAATTTTTATATATTAGAGATTTTATAATTAAATTTATGGTATTTTTATTTTTATACTTTTTTAACCAATATATTAATAAACTTAAATTTTTATTATATTTTATTTATATATTTGATTTATTTGTGTGTTATCTTGGGAATTAAAATATTTATGTGGTATAATGTGAACTATGTTTATTAACAAGTAGGGGTAATTTGGTCTTGAAAAGTTCAGGGTTGGTAATTATTGGTATATGGTGAATTAAAATTATTTTTTCGTGATATTATAAAATCTTTTTAAAAAACTATGGTATTTTATGAATTAACAAACTTTGTAGTGGTATCCCGTGAATATAAAAAAAAGTCATCACTTTCTTGTTTTCATTTGAACAACCAATTTGTTATCCATTTGAAAGTCGTCATTGGATTCTTTATCAGCTTGTCACGTGTGTGGTCCCCAGAGATCGACCTTATTTTACAGCTCCTTTTATCTCTTGTTCTTATTGTTGTTATGCGCTTAGGACAGTCATGGAAAGCACACAACCCTCTGAACCTTATCTTCTCTGATTTATCGCTTCCCAGATCAAAACCATTTGGATGCAGTAATCTCTTAACACTTCCATAAAGTGTTCTTTGTCCATAAAAATCATACGCTTTTATATTACAATTCCTCTAAAGTCTTCTTTTGTATAATAATGTCCCTTCATGGTCTTTGTTCCATTCCCCGCATCTCCATCACTTCTGTCATCCACACCCTCAAAATCATCAGGATCACTTGAATTATCACTTTCCTCATCTTGACCATTTTGCCACTACCTTTGTCAATGTCAGTATTTCCCATCATCATCAGAATAATCTTCATCAACTGAATCACCCTCTACATCGAATGCAATGTCCTCTGAACTTACAACTTCAGCAGTATGGTCATTCCAACTTTCAACCCTAGCCTTTTCAGCCACGACTCGATTTGGTCTCTCCCTAGTAGATGGGCCATCACTCACATTCAAATTACTAGCAGCGGATCCTTCAGCACCATCCCTATTTCGTGCTTCACTATGGGAAGCCCGCTCATTTGCTCAAGCTGTAGCTGAAAGCTTTCTTTTGTGACTACAATTTACCATGTCAATACCCATATTAGTATATCAGTTATCAACCCACACCTATAAGACATGGCACGGTAAATTAAGGTTATCAGATGCACATACCTAGTTGTATTAGTTGTAGGGGAAGTAGATGACCTGCGTGGTGGTTGTGAGGGATTATGGGACTCGTCAGTATTGGCAGCATGTACTTGAGCTTCATTGATCTGTTGATCAACTGGCACATCTAATGGATCGTCAAAACCATCCAAACATCAAAGCAATAAAAAACATCGCCCTCTTCACAAGCAACATCAGTATTACCCCAATCATTGCCTATCGCGTCATTTCTTTGTGTATGTACTACAGATTGTGAGGGTGGTGGTGGTTGTGAAAATGAATGTAGAGGAGACTTATGGGGTGAGGGTGCTTGAGGAGCCAACTGTGAAGGAGAGACGGGGTGGGGTAGATTGAGGAATCGATGGTGAAGGAGAGACAGGGGGTGAGGTTGGTTGAAGAATCGACTGTGAAGGAGGTTGTGAGCATGGTGGTGACGAATTTAGGGTTTTCGGTTCTATAGGGGGAGACAAATTTAGGGTTTTTGGTTCTGGTTCTATAGGAGGATCATCAATTATATCAATATGTTGTGAACTCTTCTTAACCTAAACGAAGGTCTCTGGGAACATTGTGGTCATGAGTCGTCATCGTCTAGGTTTACAACTAGAGCCTCACCAGGAATTTCCAATTCGTAATATGGTTTGCCCATGGAAAAATCCTCAAGTTCCTCCACTTTGACATTAACTTCGATCTTCTTCCGGTGCTAACATTCATTTGAAGAGTTTCATAGCTTTCTATAACTACATTTTGTCAGGTACAAGGCTAGTATACTTGAAAACTAGGTTTCGAGGAGGAAGGCTAGTGAGTTGTTTACTAGCTTCTGCATGAGCGTCGAGCAAGAACTGGAAAATACCCAATCTTGGCGCATCCTTGTCCATGACTATGTACTCCCAAATTCTGTCTCGTGGTGAAAAAACACTAGAGACCTCAATGTGATAGTAAACCGAAATCAAACTACAAGATTTGAAGAACGATTTCATCCTTGTAGCAGTGTGACAGTAAACCGAAATCAAACTGCAAGATTTGAAGAACGATTACATCAGGATGAAATCGAAGACGATTGCGTTTGGTGGGTTGAAGAAATGAAGGGGTTGATCGCAGTTGATGAGAGAGAAGAGGGAAACAATAATTTTACAGTATTAGTAAAAAATTAGAATAAAACGGATCAGATGTAAAAAAGTCATTTTTGAGGAGTTGACTAACATTAGTGGGCATTTTATGAATAAGAAAGATTTTAGAATATCTGGTGAGAAGGTTTACAAAGATTTTATTGATATATTGTAATTTGTTTTTTTTAGAGTCATCACTCTCCCCTCGCTTAAACAAAAAGGACTTGAAATGAAAAAAGGAAACCGCTTCTCACTTCCTCTCCATGGAGTATATAAGCGCCGAACTATGAAAATGAGAGAGACAATGAGTTAGTGTGAGGGGGAGAGAGAGAGTCAGAAAGAGAGACATGGCAACCACGAATCTCCCATCAAGGTGGCACAATTGTAGGGCAGATCATTGTGGGATGGCGAAATTCCAGGGTAATGGAGGACACCTCTTTTCCTTTCAACCAAAACTCGTCAGAATTTCCCTCATTCTTACAAAGCATTGCCCTCCCCCTTCTATTCCCATTTCCCCTTCTCGAGCAAATACCAGTATTTTTGTCCCCCTCGTCCATCCAATATTCACATTATTTACTATTATTGGTATACGGATTATTATCCTGATTTGTTTTCAAACTCATCGGTTGACGCTGGCGGATTCTTCCCGTAGTTCTACATAATCCGGGCTGGGAAGAAGGGTCCAGGCTTCGGTTTGATTTGATCTGCAAACATGTGTGCGATTGGTCAGCAGAAAGCAGCAGATTTGGTTGGAGTCTGTTCAGAATATTGAGATACTCTCACTTGAAGTTGTTTCAGAATGGTGACGGAACCTCTGACTTTTTTCTTTTGTTTTGATCCAGTTTCTCTCTCAGATAGGATCACCTATTTGTGCTCTGTTTCTGCTCGATCCTACGTTTCCCCATCCCTCCCATTTATAAACTTGAAAACGATGATCGGTTTCGTTTTTGACCTTGTGTGTATTGAATTTGTCACTAGTATAAGGAACGTGTTTTTTCCTGAACATTTTCCTTGGGATCATTCATGCCCTTAATCACCAACCAACACCAACCAAACAAGAAAGAGAAGAAAAAGTGGTGGAGATTATAACAATTTACTCACGTTGATTCAAAAATCGTCGTTCCCGGGGGAATGAAGCTTATTTGTTTGGGATTCGACATTGGTTCCTCTGGAGATGGTGTGAATCGTTTGAAAGAATTATTCCGTAATTTTATTCAGGATCTATCTGATTGACATTCTGGCTAGAGCTTTGAGTTGTTTAATATGATTGCGCTGTTATTCTTTAATTCTCATGATTTTCGTTTGTGTTATGTCGTTTGTGACTTTGTGTTATGACATCATGTTATCTTTTTCTTTTTCTCTGGGTGACAGACTAAATTCTATATAATCAATTGGATGATCCGTTCTTTCCAGTTTTATTTGCCCTTAGTAAGTCTATGAGCTGACAACTGACAAGGCACTTATGTTCTTATAATTATCAACTCATTGCAGGCTGCGAGCAAGATTGCCGTTGGTTCTCATGTCTGGGTTGAGGACCCAGAAGTATGCTGGATTGATGGAGAGGTATCAAAGATCAACAAGGATGTGGCTGAAGTTCAAACTACTGATGGAAGGAAGGTGAGATATAAAACTACCCCCATCAATATAGTTTCCATTATTCGTCTCCAAGAAGGGCTAAAGATATATATAAGTGTGAAAATCATTCAGCGGAAGTAGAGAAAGCCATTAAACATTACTTGACATTTTGGTGCTCTAAATTATTTGCAAAAGGTATCGGCCAAGGTATCCAAGATATATCCTAAAGATATGGAAGCCCCTGATGGAGGAGTTGATGACATGACCAAGCTATCGTATTTGCACGAGCCTGGAGTTCTTCAAAACTTGGGGGCTCGATACTCTCAATGAAATTTATGTAGGCTTTTGTTTCTTTTTCTTGTTGAATTTTGGCTCATGATGTTTTGGTTTGAAGTTTGAAAGTTGTCAGAAATCATCAACTTACTGGCAACCTGTGTGTGTTCGATATGTAGTACATCATCACTCTTTGATGTTTTTGACAGACTTACACAGGAAAACATCCTCATTGCTGTGAATCCTTTCAAAGGCTTCCTCACTGTATGATTCCCAGATGTATGAAAAACTATCAAGGGGCTGCACTTGGGGAGCTTAGTCCTCATGTCTTTGCAATTGGTGATGTTGCTTATAGGTAATTCTTCAAATGGTGGACATAATTCTTTGCTTTCTTGTTCTACCTGTTTTTTTTTATTGGGTGGGGGTGTGTGGATGGGTTAAAAACACTAGCGTGACATGTTACTAACTCAACTAATCAGGGCTATGGTGAATGAGGGCAAAAGTAATTCGATTCTGGTGTGAGTGGTGAAAGTGGAGCTGGGAAGACTGAGACGACCAAGATGCTTATGAGATATCTTGCTTATTTGGGAGGCAGGTCCGCCACTGAAGGAAGAACCGTTGAGCAACAAGTCTTGGAGGTTAGATGGGGATACTGCAAACCCCAGTTAACTGCTCCCCTTTTTTTACCCTTAAGGCTATTGTTGCTTCTGGTGACAGAGTTTGCCAGATGTAGACAGTACACTGTATACCTTTACTAACAGGTGATCTGTAGCAGAACTTAGACTCTGCTAATGCAATCATAATTCTCTATTGCAGTCAAATCCTGTTCTGGAAGCTTTTGGAAATGCAAAGACGGTTAGAAATAATAACTCAAGGTGATTATTGCTCACACCATAAACTTAGACACATGCATTTCATCCTTCAGGAATCCCATTTTGTTGCGAGTTCAATATTCGGGAATGCTCTCTGAAACTGTATATTAATGTAATAAGTTTCTGTTGTGTCGCTGCCACTGGCTCAGTATCTTTTTAATGTTATTGTAAGACTATACTGGGTTGATGCTTATCGGCACGTACTCAATTGCTAAGTCATTTCAAGTACTTCTTCTGGAAGTTTGTACTCATTTATCAGTTGATGATCTACTACAGTCGATTTGGCAAATTTGTGGAGATTCAATTTGACAAGCGTGGAAGAATATCAGGGGCAGCCGTTAGAACATATCTTTTAGAAAGATCTCGAGTTTGCCAAGTTTCTGATCCCGAACGCAATTACCATTGTTTTTACCTTCTCTGTGCGGCACCACAGGAGGTAATGATCTTAGCCACCTCTTGTTTTGCTGAATTCAGTACAACTACTAGTTTAGATATTGAATGACAAAATTTGCTGAAATTTCTCATATCTTGTCAGGAAAAAGAAAAATATAAGTTGGGGGATCCTAAATCATTTCACTATCTCAATCAATCAAATTGTTATGAGTTAGTTGGAGTAAGTGATGCTCAAGAGTTTCTTGAAACAAGGAGAGCTATGGACATTGTTGGCATAAGCAAGCAAGAACAGGTAACTGTTGTGTAAACTGTGAATATATCTTCGGTAGCCTTTCATCTTCTGGAAATATCAACACAATTAATTTGCCTCTTCTGTCCCTTGGTGGGTTCTTCAGGATGCAATTTTTAGGGTGGTAGCAGCCATTCTTCATCTTGGCAACGTAGTGTTTAAGAAGGGTGCAGAAGTGGATTCATCTGTACCAAAAGATGATAAATCAAAGTTTCATCTTAAAACTGCAGCAGAACTTCTCATGTAACATTCATTTCATATGACTCTCTGATCACTTAATCATGATGCTTGAACCCTGTTAATTGTTAAAATGTATTTCATTTTTTAGGTGTGATGTTTCTGGTTTGGAAGATGCCCTTTGCAAGCGTGTTATGGTCACCCCAGAGGAGGTTATTAAAAGAAGTCTTGACCCTAGTAGTGCTACTGTTAGCAGAGATGGTCTTGCAAAGACCTTATATTCAAAATTGTTTGACTGGTGAGGACCAGCTGTTGGACCGTAATTCCTTTTCTACGTGAATTTACTAACTTTATGTTGGACCATAGTTCCTTTTTTACCTGAATTTACTAACTTTATCCTCTTGCTATGCAGGTTAGTGGAGAAGATTAACGTTTCAATAGGGCAAGATCCCAACTCAACATGTTTGATTGGAGTTCTTGATATCTATGGGTTTGAAAGCTTCAAACAGAATAGGTATATGGCTCCCAACCCGGCTTTCTCCTACAACTTATTGTATATGGCTGTCAGTGTTTGACTGTTGGGTTGCTTGCAGTTTTGAGCAGTTCTGTATCAACTATACCAATGAAAAGCTTCAGCAACATTTTAATCAGGTAAGCATATCATCTTTTGGTCTTAAGACTTTAACTTGAAGCGTATGCTTTCTAATTAAGTTCCTTATTACCTCCTGCAGCATGTTTTCAAGATGGAGCAAGAGGAGTACACAAAAGAGCAAATTAATTGGAGTTATATTGAGTTTGTTGATAATCAAGACGTGCTGGATCTCATTGAAAAGGTTCCTGCCTTTGGTCGCAACCTTACATATTGTCTCTTGGTTTTGTACTTTGAAGTTACTGAACCATTTGGAATTACTTCGTTTCCCATATCATTCAATTTATGACCCGTCCTATAATTGTTCGAATTGCACATTGAGTTCTTGCCTCCCCTGATCACATTTTTTTCTTCTTTTTACAGAAACCTGGAGGAATTGTTGCATTGCTTGATGAAGCTTGGTAAGAAAATGATTATCTAGCTCCCACTCACGTCACAGTTTCATACCCTACTCTTTGCAGCACTCTGCGTGGACCGTTTAAAGTTAGCGGAATTGCTTATATCTATAAGTTACACATAATCCAGTTACAGTGGATATTAACCAAAGATTTCCCCCTTTTTCCACCTTTGCTATTGTCTTACAGTATGTTCCCAAAATCGACCCATGAAACCTTTTCACAGAAACTGTATCAGACTTTCCAGAAACACAAGCGTTTTATCAAGCCGAAGCTATCTCGTACAGATTTCACAATTGCTCATTACGCCGGAGAGGTGACATAAAATTCCTTTTTATTATTGAAGGGAAGGATACATCTTTTCTTAAGAAATATTCATCTTGCATAGATTTTTTTCCTTCAGGTCCTATATCAGTCGGATCAATTTCTTGACAAGAACAAAGACTATGTCGTCCCAGAGCATCAAGAATTGTTGGGCGCTTCCAAGTGTTCCTTTGTAGCAGGTCTTTTCCCGCCAGCCCCGGAGGAGTCATCCAAGTCTGCTAAGTTTTCATCCATTGGTTCCCGCTTTAAGGTGACTTTTGTTACTGCTGTTATCCTTGCATTTTGCTTTGACTGAGTATATAATGAATTTGATTTGCCTTTTCAGCTACAAAACTGACTATTCTTACATTTATGCAGTTACAATTGATACAATTGATGGAGACTTTAAATTCCACAGAACCACACTACATTAGATGCGTGAAGCCCAATAATAAACTCAAGCCTGCCATTTTTGAGAACCTCAATGTCATGCAACAGTTGCGTTGTGGGGTGAGTGGATGATTAATACCTATCATCTCTTTTGAATAAAATCCCTAACTAGTTTAACTTAACTACATCAACTCTTTTTACAGGGTGTTCTAGAGGCAATCAGGATTAGTATGGCAGGATACCCCACAAGGAGGACATTTTTTGAATTTATCAACCGATTTAAAATACTTGCCCCTGAGTTAGAGCAAGGAAGGTTTGTGCCATTTTCGAATCGTACTTTCTTTCATTTACAGCCCATGAACTTTATGAAATTCTGAATGTGTATGTAACGTTTTTATAAGCAGCTATGAAGAAAAGAATGCATGCAAGATGATATTGGAGAAGATGGGGCTGCAAGGTTATCAGGTGAGATAAACAATTTACGTTCCAGGATAACTTATTCTTGAAAAATTTTATTCTCCTTTTCAGCATTATCAGCTCCTTTGGATGCTTGATCCAAGTTTGAAACCTTTCTACTTCTTGCAATTTTGCAGATAGGAAAAACCAAAGTTTTTCTTAGAGCAGGTCAAATGGCTGAATTAGATGCCCGGAGAGCTGAAAAACTCAGCAATGCTGCCAAGAAAATTCAATGGAGGATTAGAACTTTTCTCGCTCGTAAGAAGTTTGTTGCCTTACGTCAGGCCACTATATTTCTGCAAGCTATATGTCGAGGTAAATCACTTTTGGGAAGTCGCAACATCTGCATATTTTTGGTTCCTGAATACTTTTTGTTTGGATTGATGGCTCTAAGAACAAATAAATTTCTATGTAAGTGGCGTCGTGTATTTATTTTTGATAATCCTATATTTGATTATTTTCAGGACGGCTTGCCTGCGAGGTATACCAAAATCTGAGAAGAGAAGCGGCTTCAATCAAAATTCAAAAGCACTTGAGAAGACACCTTTCGAGAAAATCTTACACCAGGCTCCAGGTGTCAGCTCTTACCTTACAGACTGGTGCAAGGGCATTGGCTGCTCGCAATCAGTTCAGACACAGAAAGCAAGATAAAGCTTCTTCTGTTGTTCAGGTGAAGTCTTTTTTTGTTACGTCAAAAGTTGGCCTCATAAGCTGCATCTTGGTGGAAATTAGATCCTCTGTCTTGGCAAGAGTCACTAACCCTTCAAAAAAAAATTCATGTGCAGGCGTTCTGGAGAAGTTATGTAGCTTTTACATATTATAAAAAGCTTAAGAGAGGAGTGATTCTTTCACAGTGCAAATGGAGGGGACGCCTGGCTCGAAAAGAGCTGAGGAAACTGAAAATGGTAGGTCACTTTGTTTGTGGAAAAAATTTGAAGCATTGAATGGGAGGTTTCTTCACTTGTGGATGACAGATATAAGATTGACTTCTACATGTGATGTCTTTGATATTTATCTCATCTTTTGCATACTTTACCGGGAATACTTGGTATTTTCGTTTTTCTTTTATTTTCATTTTTCTTTTAGTGTGAGTATACTGCTTGTACAATTGGAGTACTCTGCTTATATGACATTGCATCTTTTTTCAGGCTGCTAGAGAAACAGGAGCTCTTAAAGAAGCAAAGGATAAGCTTGAAAAGACGGTGGAAGAACTTACATGGCGTCTACAGTTGGAGAAACGATTAAGGGTAATATGATGATAGATTTAGAGTCATATGCTCAACTTATCTTTTAGAAATCAAGTGGAATCTAAATTTACTGTCTGCTGCTGAGATATACGCATTTTTTTATCTTCTAAAATTGCGTTAAAGTTATTTTAAGAAAAACTTAGCAAGTTCATTTCTCACTGAAGGTCTTGCTTACATAATATATATATTTATAGACTGATCTTGAGGAATCAAAAGAGCAAGAGATTTCAAAATTGCAAGAATCATTGAAAGCGATGCAGATGAAGGTTGAAGAAACAAATGCATTGCTTGCAAGTGAACGAGAGGCCACAAAGAAGGCGGTTGAAGAAGCAGCAGCCAATGCTGTCAAAGAAACCCCAGTTCCAGTAGAAGATACACAGAAGATTGAATCTCTAAATGCTGAAGTAGAAAATTTGCAAGTAATTACCATCCGTTTCTATTACTCTCCTCTATTTAATTCTGTGTCTGCGACTACAGCAGAGAGGAATCCACTCATATATGTATGAAAGATAAATATAAATGATGACATGGAGGAGAAAGATGAGTAAGGGTTCCTTATCTAGGAACCCATTTTATACCATAGGATAGAGAATATGTGAGAGCAAGAATATTTATATTATTGTTTAGTGGGTAGAATCCCCTTTGTCTATTGGGGTTGCTCTAAGTACATATTGATACCTATGCACTTTTTCACAGAGCAGATGTTGCTGACACTTTTGACATCCCTCACAGTTCTTTTAAAAAAAGTCCAATTTATTTATTTGAGGCTAAAAGTTGGAAATTTAATATCACCATCATATGCTTATTAGCTCTTCTCTTAATGTCACTTGTCTTCTTTTGAACCTTACAGGCTTTGTTGCAGTCAGAAAGACAAAAAACAGAGGATTGGGAAAGGAAGTGTGGAGAATCCCAAGAAGCTAGTGAAGAAAAGACGCAGAAGCTGGCAGAAACAGAAAGGAGAGTCCATCAGCTTCAAGATTCTTTAAATAAGTATGACTTCATCCCTTGTGATGCAATGTATTCCTTTTGCATTTCTAGATTTGGCTGCATGCATGATACGGAACATGCTTCATCATTTGGGCTAGAGATCATTTCCAGATCCTTGGTATGCCTAATGTACATTTTGCAATCTCGCATCTTTGAACAGGCTTGATGATAGGCTTAACAACTTAGAATCAGAGAACAAAGTTCTTCGTCAACAGGCTCTTGCCATGGCTCAGAACAATAAGCTCCTTGCACTACGTTCAAGGTCAATTATGCAGGTATTTCATTAGTGACTAGTGTGTACTCTCAGACGTCCTCTGAATCCTCTATCTTTACCAAATTATGCAATTCTCTCTTTGCTTCTCTCCTTCTCCTCTCATTTTGATAACTTGTGTTTGGAATTGCAGAGGACTGAGAGCGCAAGGAGTAGGGTACTGATCTGACTGAACCTTTTCTTAATCCTAGTTCTAATATGAAACATTTACTGCATCTTTTTTATGTACTCCCCTTTTGTTGATCAAATCAAAATAATGCTGTAATAGGACCTTCATAGTCAGTCGTTAAATGCAAGAGAGGCAGCCGAGTTAGAAGGGAGACCACAAAAGGCACTCAACGAGAAACAACAAGAGCATCAGAACTTGCTTATCCGATGCATTGCACAACAACTGGGCTTCTCAAAGGGCCGACCGGTTGCAGCTTGTATCATATTCAAATGCCTTCGACAGTGGAGATCATTTGAAGTGGAAAAACAAGCATCTTTGACCGTATAGTTCAAACCATAGGCCAAGCAATAGAGGTTTTAAACATCCTTTCGGACTTAATTGATCAAGGGAACTAAGGCTGCTGCTTGTCATTTCTTCTTTGGAAACTGACATTTTGACGCTTTGTGAATTTTAAGGCTCAGGATAACAACCAGATATTAGCGTACTGGCTGACAAACACATCATCGCTGTTGCTGCTACTACAATCCACTTTGAAACCGACTGGTGCGTCTGCAGCACCTGCACAAAGGAGGCGCACTACAACATCAGCCAGTTTTATCGGAAGGATGACACAGGTACGATATTCAATAGTGATGAGATGAGAGATTTTGATTTTTGTAGATGTTTCACTGATTTTTTCTTTTACTCTTTGAAGAGCTTCCGTGGTCTTCCCAGAGGAGTTGATATCGCCTCTGCCGAAGGCTCACCAAAAAGTGGAGTGGAAGTTTCACTGAACCCAATTGAAGCCAAATACCCAGCTTTGCTTTTAAGCAGCAATTGACTGCTTATGTTGAGAAAATATACGGAATGATCCGGGATAATCTGAAAAAGGAAATATCACCACTTCTGGCATTGTGCATTCAGGTAATACTTATTAACATAAGCAAGAAGCAACTGCGACTGCCATCTTAGATATAAAACCCCTTTTTATTTGCTTATTCTTGTCTGTTTTATTAGCTCCCTAAATCAAATAAAGGAGTCTCAAGTACGAACAGTGGATCCTCGGATAATATGTATGCTCACTGGAGAGGAGTCGTTCAGAGCATAAACAGTTACCTGGACCTGATGAAATCTAATAACGTATGATCTGATTGGGTTTAGTTACTTGATGCGTGGAATGATTGATTTTCTCTCCTTTTCTCGTAAGTTTTTTTTGCATAATGCTAATCTTTAAACATTTTTCAGGTGCCGTCATTTCTAACTCGCAAAGTATACACCCAAGTGTTCTCATTCATCAATGTCCAGTTTTTCAACAGGTTTTGAGAATCTTTCGATACTCTGTTTCTTAAATCTTAATCATATTATTTCTTCAGTAAGTTACCTACCTTTATCATTGTTCATTTTTATTTTTTTTGCCTCACTTCTTTTTGCTGCCCTGGTCAGCCTTCTATTGAGACGGGAATGCTGCTCTTTTACCAACGCAGAGTATGTGAAGGCTGGGTTGGCTGAACTTGAAAATTGGTGTTATTATGCAACTGAAGAGGTAACTATCCGTTACGAACGATGCATGATAAGTTTCACTTTCTTGAGATTGCTCTCTGTTTCGTTTTTATTTCTGAGCCAAGTGTCTGTGATACACAGTATACGGGGTCAGCTTGGGATGAGCTCAAGCACATCAGGCAAGCCATTGGTTTCCTGGTAGGATTTCTTTCGTTATTCAAGTGATTATCAGCATCATAGAGCTTCTGGCTACAATATGAAATAGACAGAGACGGAAACTCCTTATGATAAGATTTTCGGTCTTGAATATTAGCATTTTTTTCACTCCCGTCTTTCCTTTCTGGTATAGGTGATCCATCAAAAACCTCAAAAGACACTAGATGAAGTCAGCCATGACTTGTGTCCGGTAATGTATTTTCTTGCTCACTTGATACCGTTTGCATTGTTTCAGCCTTCTCCACTTGTTTTACGGGTCCCTCTCCATCTCGCTCTTCTTCTCTGTGCAGGTGCTAAGCCTTCAACAGCTCTACAGGATCAGCTCAATGTATTGGGACGATAAGTATGGAACACATAGCCTCTCAGCAGAAGTAAGTTCTAAAATACCAGTACATAGATCGTTACTGCTGCTCACGTGGGAAGATTGAGAAGTTCTTTTTTTTTCTATATATTACTGCTGAATGAGAAATGAAGAGTTTTATAAGAAAAATAGTTTTGGTAGAGGGTTCTTTAAAATATATTCCTATCAAATCGGTTTCTTGATTGCCGTTTACTCATCCATCCATGAAAACATTAATTTAATGCACCTAATGCACCTTAATTGACCATTCCGCCAACTGTTTTATGCAAAAGGTGTTAGCACAAATAAAAGTGCAGATGAGTGAAGATGCGAACACGACTAGCAATGCTTCTTTCCTTTTGGATGATGACTCTAGGTACGTGGATTATGCGCAAATGCAACGCGTATCTTTATTACTTGATCTTTAGTTCTGTTAAATTGACAATTATTTACAACTGGCATTCTTATTATTGTATATCATGCAGCATTCCATTTTCGGTTGATGATCTTGCGAAATCCAAAGACCAAATTAGCATCTCAGACATTGAACCACCACCACTGATAAAAGATCACGCAGGGTTCGACTTCTTATTGCCTGTTGCCGACAAATAGTATACCTGCCGGAATTTGTTGGATGAGGCTTGTGAATCGCTCTAATCTCCATAATTCAGATTGGTTGTCTAGGTTTGGTCTCTTTGGGCATAGCAGCACAGTATCATTTTTTAAGACCTCAAGCTTTATTCTTTCATTCTATTTGGAGAAGTTTGTTGGAGAATACAGAAAACATGCACATACACACACATACATATACATATATGTATGCAGATGTCTGAATACCCAGATAATAAAATAGGTCAAGTTTTCGGGTGTAGTATAGCCAATAGGTTATTAGAGGGGCTAGCTTCTATGTGAGAGTTCATAAATATTAATCAAAAAAGGAAACAACGATCGGATTCAAATTACTTTTTAGTCAATATAAGGTACCTTTTCCCTTCTCTTTTTGGTTCTTGTCAAGTGTAATTTATTCTTTTTTTTTCCTTTTTCTTTTTCGAAACTGGATCAAATGTAACTTATATATTGTGGACGGGACTGCCATTTTACGTTGGTTAAGGTGTTAATAAGTTTTGATCTATACTTCGGTAGTCCCCTGAACAGTAGTCCCCTGAACATCTTAGCATATAATGTCTCAGCTTCAAAATCAAAGGAATTTCTCTCTTCACGGTTTTAATTGCTCAGGGTGCGTCCAGCCATGTTCAGATGCACTCGAGCACTCCCACACCTACGTTTTAGTTCCATTGGACACTTTTGGTGCTTTACTAAGAAAACAAAAGTTAAACCCCGCTTATCAAGAGTAGCATCGTGTTCATCACTAATGGAAAACCTTTCCAACTAACTTATTGACCAACAGCATATCAATGCAGGGTGAAGGATAAATATAAAGAGGAATGCTTTTTATCAAAATCACCAATAATATATAGTTCTCACTTTCGTCCACGCCCTTACTTTCCTCTTTGTGAGTTTGTATGAGTTTCTAGCCTCGGGCCCAAGTGGCGGCCTACATCCCTAAAGATATACTTTGTATCCCCTCTTCAAAGCAAGCACCCGGGAGTAAACTTGACACTCTAAGGACCGTGGAGAACTAGTAGGGCCCAAATTAAATTCTTATTTTTATCATGACTCTTCTAAATTGACAATCAGCTAGAGTTGCCATGTCTTTTGATTTAAGTGATGATGGTATTATCTCAGATGACCTTTTGTGACTGTTACTAAGGAGGACATGGGTTATGAGATAACACTCGTTGATTATATATGGTTAAAGAAATTTGGTTTCAACTTGGTTAAAGAATCTATGTTTAGAGCTAGAAACTGTCACCCCTTCCCAAATCCTCCTTCGTGGCGAGGGATGGTAAATGTTTAGGTTTGATGAGGAGGATTTTCAACTAAGTCCTTGTTAAGGGACATTGGCTCTAAGTACCACCCCCCCCCCCCCCAATTCTCAAATGCTGATTTGTTGAATACTCCTTCATTCTACAGGATCTCTGCAAGGTCCCACTCTAGGTTCAGGTTCCTAGCTAGTTTCAATGTCAAGTGGTCCCAACCCATTCATAAACAATTATGTGCTTAAAGCGGGAACTCCATTAACACAGGCCAATCTACTACTATAAAAACAGTTTTTTATGCTAAAGCCCTTTGTTGAAGTAGATATCAGCAAATAGATGATTAGGGAGGTGAAATCCTAGATCCAGGGGATCCTTGCTTCAACAAATCATTTATCAATGAGAGTGTAACTTGTGCTCCTGTAACACCTTAGGGCACCCACCTTCCTTCTACCTCAAATATGGGGCATCCATGTCTAATCGCCTTCTAGACCCTCAAACCGTTATAAGGCCCTTATATATCTCTAGCCCCTCCCTCCCCTACCCCTTCCCTCTCTCTTCCCCAACTCTTCATATAAGCACTTCCTTTTCAGAGAAACTTGCCCAGGTGACCTCCTCATATGGACTGATGACCTAACAAATTGCTCAATCCCCATTCTAATTCTATTCCTCAAGAAATTTAACTCATAGAAAATAATGTCTCTAATATTTAAACTGTTGACGCTTACCCAAGTATCCAAAAACGGTCTACCTAATATCCATACGGTGATGTTCATTCTATGAACTATTGTCTCCCATAACATCAAATGCATGGCATCCTTAATATCCAAAAAAGTGATAATCCTCTACTCTATGTCCCTTTTCTCCATCTTATGCCTCTACATCGTTGGGATGTTCCCTCCTCCACTCCATCATCTTCTTCATCCTATCAACTGTTCCTTTATCCCTTCGCCCTTCTCGAGCCGGTTACTACCTTAAGAGATCCCCTCCCAATTCTCCTTTCACATGGATCTTTCCTTTGGAACATGTATGGTTGTAGTAACCCCTAGACTTAGATGAATTAAGAAATTCATCCTCCATAATAAGCTTTGTCTTTTGGTATTCTTGAGACCCAGGTTTAGGCCTCATACCATGCGTCCATCATTTCTTGTTTTAGCCCTTCTTGAATTATCTTCCACAACTACTCCTTTCACCCAAATGGCCACACTAGATTCTTTAAGATCCTTCCCATATCCCTTTCACCCAGTAAATCCTCCTCCCAAATGCTCTCCTTCCAAGTTGATCGTGAGCCCCTTTACCTTCTCATTTGTCTATGGGCTTACTGCCTGTTTGATATATCTTAACTCTCGATAGAGATCTTTGATCTCCACTAAAACATAAATGGACCGTCGATTATGGCATACAACTTTAACAATGTCCTTTTTTAAGTTACAATTAGTAGCTGAAGCCCACTATTAGAGACATCAAAATTTTTGCACTAATTAAGGTTGCCTTTTCCCTGGTGGAATCAATATGGGCATAACCACGTTGTGGGGAAGATAATTAAGTCCTTTTCAATGAGGAATGGAGCCTTTCTTTTCCCTATGGCTTTGCATCTTTTCTTTCCCTTATGCTCTCAAACAGCCATCATGTACTTATCACCCTTAATGATCATGTCCTGTCGAAGAGAAGAAGGTTTAAGTTCCTTATCTTTGGACAAAGGACCCCTCCTTTATCTCCCTTGTTAAAAAAGATAGGAGCTCCATGCCGCAAGTACCCTCATGTTCACACTTGTTAAGAAGCTTCAACATCTCAAACCTCGACTCTTTTCCTTGCACCACCAGGAGTTTGCCTCTATATTCTTTAATCATAAAAAATTAGAGGACATCTGTACTAGTTGCCAAATCTTGAAGTGGACCCCTTTAACCCTAATCTTATCACCAAGGAAAAAGCCTTTAGAGGTGACCATATCAGGTAGGACAAGGTTGAGCTCCAATTCCTCAAACAACTATAAAGCTTAAATCTTAACGCCCTAACACTTTATACTTATACCATGCCACTAGCTCTAGGAGCAGTAAGAACTCCATTTAGTCTTGAAAAATGACCAAGAGGTTGTTTTGCATATATAGTTGATATCACAAGCACTTCTGAAGATACATAGGCTCTAAAGAGCTTTACTAGTTGATATTGACCTTACAATATGATAGGGCTCTTGATGACAACAACTGGGGTCCTCTATCCAGCAGGTTATCATTAATGAGATTAGAGCTTCCTCCTTTCTACTGGCAATGATAAAACCCTTGGGCCTGATGATCGTAATGCTACATTTTTCAAATCAGTATGTCTTGTGATCGAGGATGACTTTTGTAAAGTTATCAAAAGTTTCTTTCATAGTGGTAGGATATCTTACTAAATACCTTATACAAGCTCATTAGTAAGATTATGGCTATTGGGCTTAAAGAGGTCCTCCAATAAGTTGTTAGTGTTAAGTCAAGTTCCTTAGGTTTTGATGATATCAAACCTGTGTTGTTTATCTAAATGTTTACCTAAGTATGAAGTTTAGGTAAACAGGTGAAAGAGTGACTTAGCACGCAAGGTTGCACTCTAGTCATGACTAGTGTCCTACCAGTCGGGCACCTACTGCAGAGCTCCTAGCACACACGAGACAAAGATTAACACAACAACGACTCTCAGCATCAAAAGTGTTCAAGAGACCAAGATATATCAACCAAGAGCAAGTAAACCATAACACATAAGGTCACACACAAGTTGGTGAAAGTTCACGACAAAGGCGGGATGATGAGAAAAGCATAATCATGAACAGATAACAAGACATAATCTGAGATATAAGAGGCATTAATTACGCAACATTAATGAAGCCATCAGACTAGGCAAGGTGGACACCACAAGGAGCAACCGACCACCTGAGCTACTACCTACAACATGTCAACCAGTGAGCGACCGGTGTCATGGCTGGCCTACAATCCAAGTTGGAGACAGCCTACTTGTACAGAGCTATTCTGTGGGGAAAAAAAGGCAACCGTCGCCTAGTGTATGCTTATTATAGTTTGGTTGGTTATAAGTTAAATTACTTATGTATATAGATTCAATACATGACATATTGAATAGACAAGCAAGACACGTACACACGTGAGAAGAAGAACAACAAGTATAAGCTGAGTCATACGGAGTGCATCTGAGTGTGTGTATGTGTATGCTAAGGAGTTAGTGAGCATGGTTAGACTGTGTAATCACATAATACTTTCGGTGTTTAGTAGACTGACTAGCCAGGGAACGGTTGGGGAACCGTAGGCCTACTGTCAGGAAGAGTAGATGACTTTGGTGATAAGTCTAGAACTGTCTCAGAGTCATAGGTTGTGAGGGAGATTGAGTGAATTTCTAGAGTGTAAATTCTCAATCAAAAAAGGAGTTTCCAGTTTGTGAATTTTTGCATCTCTACGTAAACTACTAAACTTGTCTAAACTAACAACACGTCCACAACCGGTTGAGAACGTATCTGGAGCACTAGCTAGTTTCAGTTAGCCATAATCAAACAACTCTCTTTAAATGGAGGTTCATCTCTAAAAACATTAATTTTTTCTATAGCCTCAACTGCGTGCACCAAGATAGGTATGAAGACCTTTGTATTAAGGACATTCTTAATGCAATAATTGCTTTCTCTCCTTAGACCATATGGGCAATCTCTCTTAATTTTAGAGGCTCTCAATCACATGGATCCCTGACTTTCATTTAAAAAACTCCAACACAAGGACATCCTCCATCATAGTGGAAGACACCTATAGATTTGGAAATCAATTTTGCATACCCAAGACTGGTGGATCCAGTTATGCGGGTTTGTCGATAACACATCCTTCCTCCTTCTTTCCTTCCCTCTATGCCCCATTGGACCTATATATCAATTGTTCTCCTTGTTTCCCTAACTTCCCCTACTCCCTTTTACTGTAAAGCTTGAACTACCCCCAAAGTTGAGTTCATTGTATACATTGCTCTTTTTTTTACAACAATTTAGCTTAGGGCATAGTTCTTGCTAATAGATGTTGGTTCTGCAAGTTCGCTCAAGAATTTATTAACCATCTTCTTTTACATTTTTGTTGTATTGGTTGAGCATTTGCCATTGGTAGGAGATCTCTAACCCATCCAACCTCCTACGCTACCTCACATGGATGTCTCAATAATACAAACCAATGAGGCCTAGCGAGCGATAACATCCACAATGTAAGACATATAGATAGAGGGACGCAAGTGAGTCATGACGTATAAGTGCTCCCAAGGTCTAATGTGACATCAAATTTAGTTGGAGCCGTATGATTGAAGTAGGCTGAATGGCATGTTTTTTAATTATTCCCTCCCTCAATGTATATACGTATGTTAGGTTGGCTCCTTACTTGATGCTTTTGTGAATGAGTTAGTTAGCCCATTTCTTCCATTTATACATTTCTATCTCTTAGTCATAGGAGTATACTCCCATGTTTATACATATTATCTGTTATTAATATTATTGCTTTACCTCTTAAAAAAAAGAGAAAACTGCAAGATATAACAATTACAATTGAGATTTGGTACCTCATGCAATTTCTCTTACAAGTTCCCACTTTCTCCTTTCTTTTTGCTGGGAGGCTAATATCCTTTCTCACTTGTTATATGTACGACCTTTTTAATTTTGAAACTACCATCGACCATTATTATTAATAACCATTAGGAGACATAAGTACATAATTTGTGTTCTTAGCCATTTGTAGTCGGTTGGCATATATGGTAGAGATAAGACCACCAACCTAAGCCTAAATTACATCATGCACTCAAAGATGCAATTTCAACTCACTATAGCAACATTGAGCTTCACCAGCTCATCTACCTATACCGAGGCTAACCAAGACAGCACTACAAGAATTCTAGTATTTACAACATAATAAGCCTTAAATCCTAAACAAATTTCCCTAGCATTCCTAATAACTTCCCTATAGCATACATAAGGCAAGGCGCCAACATAGTATTACACTCCTACCAGTGGCGGAGAGAGAGCGGTGCACAGGGGAGCACACACCCCCCAATGAAACGAAAAAATCAATCCATAGTATATTTCTTCCTTAATCACACATATTCAACTGACGTAGCCCCCCTTTTCATCTCTGAAAAGTACATCTAATATAATTGTGATTGATTATCTCTTTTTCTAAAAGTAAACAGTTTGTCTGTTGAAAAAAATTGTCCTTTGCTCCCGTAAAGACTACAAGAATGAAAACTGAAACATTTATCTCTCTCACAAAACTTACACAAATTAATAAATAATAAAAAAAGATGATAATTATCTCTACATACTAGACTAGTCTGTCTAGTACACACATCAGAAGGAAAGTAAAGTGGAAATTTTTTATTACGTTTTGAAACTACGGACATATTTCTTTTCCTTCATTGTTTTTCACTTCTCACCAAATCACTTCACTTTCAAATTTCACATTTCTCTTCCGAAGATGAAGAGTCTATCTTCTTCTCTTTCTTCTTTTCTTCACCATTTTCACGACTAGCAGCATGCCAGCATCAACTTTGAGTTTTCTACAGCTTCAATCAAGGTAAATTAATATAACTCTCTAATTTTATCTTAGGTTATGGATGGGTATTGCATATCAAATCTTATAGCTGATTGTTACTTACTCTTTCTTGATTTTTTTCTCAAAAGTGATTAGATAATTGAATTTCTTTTAGAATAGTTCATTCTCATAAAGGAGGAAAAACTCTAGTGTTGTAGTGCATAATAATATGTTTATTTTCTATGTTTATATTTGTGGTTTGGTAGATAATGATGATTATCAAGTTAGAAGTCTTAAATTGGTGAAGTTGGATTGCAAAAATTAAAAGTCTCTTAATCTAAATAAAATTCATATTGTGTGTTTCCAAGGTAGTATGATAATTTATAATTGGATATATAGACTTGGCAAATGAAAATGTAGTTGTATTTAATACTTAATTAATTGGAAACATAGAGTTGGATGAATTTTTTAACACAATGATAGATTATAACAATTTTCTTTATTTGTTCGACCTGTTTATTGTGTTTTTATCATCAAGTTGATTAACTAAAATAGTTTCATCTTTGATTGTCAGATTGAATTATGGTCAACATAAGAAGGATTGATTCATTTTTCAAACCAAAGGAAGTAGTAGCATTCAGGGGTCACCATCCTTAGTGATGAGCCAACTGAAGCACTTGATTTTCATGCTCGTCCTTCTCATGAGGAAGAACCCGCCGTTGAAATATCCTCGTATTGAAGGCGGATGTGATTAAATCTGGGATGCTCAGCATCAACTTCTTAATTCGTGATCCAGGTTATGACCTCCAATTTCTGAGTATCCGATTAGTGAACATGATGAGATAAGGCGGGCATATATCAAACTTGGACCATATCAGTTTCATAAGTCTGAGTATCCTCTAAGTGATTGTGTTGGTTATCGACGTAGGTTTCAGGCTACTTGGTTCAAAAGTTTCTTTGGCTAGAGTATTCAGAGGCAAAAGATGCTGCATTTTGCCTTCCATGCTATCTTTTCCCCAAAAAGCCTATTGGGCGAAGTGGATCAGACACATTTACCGTCAAAGGATTCAACAACTGGAAAAGGTGAACAAGGGCAAAGATTGTGCTTTTATTATCCATGAAGGTAAAAACGCAAAAATCAGCACATAATTATTCTGTGGAGTGCTATGAAAATTTGAAAAATCAACCATGTCACATTGAGAATGTGATACAACGGAACACAACTCAGCAGGTTACAAATAATAGATTACGTTTGAAAACTTCAATTGAGGCTATCAAATGGTTAACATTCCAGGCATGTGCATTTAGAGGTCATGATGAAAATCAGATTCAAGAAGTCAAGGAAATTTTCTTGAATTGCTTAAACTTCTTGCATCTCACAACAAGGAAGTCAATGATGTTGTATTAGGGAATGCTCCTCAAAATGCAAAATACACATCACCGGATGTTCAAAAAGAAATTCTGTGTGTTTTTGCTATGAATGTGCAAGATCTATTCGCAACGAGATTGGGAATGCAAAATTTTGCTTGATAGTGGATGAGGCTCGAGATGAATCAAAGAAAGAACAAATGGCTTTTGTTCTGAGGTTTGTTGATCAATATGGAAATGTGAAAGAGAGATTTCTGGACTTGATTCATGTAAAGATACAAATGCATCAACTCTAAAACAAGAGATATCTTCTTGTTTGTCATATTATAAGCTTGATGTTTAGAATATTCGAGGTCAAGGATGATGGAGCTAGTAATATGCGCGGGGAATGGAATGGATTACAAGCCTTATTTTTAAGGGAATGTCCTTATGATTATTATGTGCATTGCTTAGCCCATCAACTGCAGTTGGCTCTAGTTGCCGCATCTAAGGAAGTGAATGAAGTGCACAGTTTTTTTTAAGAATATAAATTTCATTGTGAATGTTGTTGGATCTTCTTGCAAGCGTAATGATCAACTCCAAGATGCTCAACTTGCTGAAATTTCACATCTAGCTGACATGGAAGAGACTGAAGGTGGAAAGGGCACAAATCAAATCAGATCTTTGCAAAGACCAGGAGATACAAGATGGAGTTCACATTATAGATCAATTTGTAGTTTAATGAGGTTGTTTGGACCTACCACTATGGTATTAGACAACATTGCTACTGGAGGCTCAACGGCTTCTCAAAGAGGTGACGCAAACTTTGCCCTTAGACATTTACTATCATTTGATTTTGTATTTGTGATGCATGTGATGAAGGAGATCATGGGCATAACTGACATGCTTTGTCAAGCGCTACAGAAGAGGTCTCAAGATATTGTGAAGTCTTGACTTTGCTATCTACTACAAAGACATTGATTCAAAAACTAAGAGATGAGAAGTGGCATTTAGTTTTGAATGATGTAACTTCATTCTGTGAAAGTCACAACATTATAGTACCTGATATGAGTGGGACTTACATTGATATCATTTGATCTCGTCGTATGAAAGAGAATGTGAGTGCTCATCATCATTATCGAGTTGAAGTGTATGTTTCCATTATTGATCATCAGTTGCAAGAGTTGAACTCCAGATTTAATGAGTCTGTCACAGAACTTCTTTCTCTTACTGTGCTTTGATCCAAGAAATTCATACAACACCTTCTGTATTGATGACATATGTAAACTGGCAGAAAAGTTTTATCCTGCAGATTTCTCCGAGCAAGAACATATTCAGTTGAGACAAGAATTACAACACTATGATATAGATGTTCGAAGCAATGAGCATTTGGGAAATTTTGCTCCATTTCAGAATTATGCAGAAAATTACAAGAAACTGGAAGTCAAAAATATCCTTTGATTGATAGGTTGATTCGTCTTGTGCTGACTCTTCCGGTGTCAACTGCAACAAGTGAACGAGCTTTTTCGGCAATGAAAATTGTAAAAACAAGACAGCGTAGTAGCATGCATGATAAGTTTCTTACAAGCTACCTGATTGTTTATATTGAGAGAGAAATTGCAGAGACTTTTTCTACTGACAAGATCATAGATGACTTCAACTCTACGAAACAAAGACGTGCATGCCTTAGAATAAACAAGGTATATTTTATTTTAATTTATTTACTTATTGTCTCTTTGCATTTGATGTATATATATATATATGTTGACTTATAACTTCTAACCATTTTATATACTAAATTATCTACAGGTGAGCAGATGACGGATGGAGACGGCACATTGTCTATTAACTACTTGTCTAATCCGTGCTTATACTGAGTTGGCTTGTTGAAGGTTTTGTTGGTATTCATTTTGCAAATACTTAGCCCTATTCTATATTTTTAAAAAGGGCTATTTTTGTATAAACTCTAACTACGTGTCTAGATGATGATAATAATATATAACCTTTTTGGAAAACAAATATATTATACGATGCGTCTATATAAAATGTTGATATACATCGACTCACTATAGTACATTTTTGAGTTGATATGTAATTTTATTATACATAAATTAATTTGCCCCCCTAAAAAGATTTCCTGGCTCCGCCCCTGCCTCCTACTAACCTAACCCAACAACCGATTAATACTGGTACAACACGGAACTAAAACATGCACACAATCACAAAAGAGCTACATCATTTCTTGTGACCATTAACCCCAACATTCTTTTTTCTTGGCAACCCCGGAAGAGGAGTTACCGCTTCAGTAAGGGATTTCCAGCAACTTGCTTGCAAAGCGTCCCTATACTTTAATCGCTTGAAAATTTCCGCTACTGCTTATGAAATGACAAAAGAACATTTAATTTTTTTGCGCCTTTGGAGATTTCAGATGATAAAAGCAAGACACTAGACAAATTTGTGCAAATCTGACCTAAATATCTCAAAGTCATGATCAGAAGCATAAATGTACGTGTTTGTTCTTTCTTCTGTTGCACGATTTATTGGAAAGGGAACATGTCTTGACTACATTTCTGTTTTGAGAAAAAAAAGTACTCAAACTAGCGTAATCATTAGTATGCGCTTGCAGCAGCATTAAGTAAATAGTGTAAAAATGAAATGCAGTGAATATGTAATTTGCACAGATAGATCTGAACGATTACGTACGTATATTGGTTGAAATCGTCAAGAACAATTGAGTTGATGCATATTCCTTAATTAACTAAGCAAAAAAGAAATCCACAATCAGACTCCAGTGGAATCAAGAGGCAATATAGCATTTATATAAGTAATATACTTCAATAGAAAAAAAGACAAATACCTAGCAGCTAACATATATAGTACTCCTTCCGTCGCACCAGCAGTGTCCGATTTGCATTTCAATTTTGTCCCAAATTGCTGTCCTATATAGTATTGTGATATCTCTCCCCCTCTCTACTTTTTATTACTTTCTTAATTTGTGTGCAAAATGACAGAGGACATAGACTGTGGGATGAAGGGAGTAGTATTTTTTTTGACGAATATATATAGTATTATTATAGTGTTAAATGTCAAATGAAAAAAGAAAAAGCAGATAGATTGGAGAATATGTTGTCATAGCATTGAATACGGAGCTTCGATGACATCTACTAATAATTTACTTGCCAAATTTGGTAAAGTGCAAAACTCAACCTGAGGTTACCCTTGAAGTATACCAACCTGTGCAATTGTAGCATCAGGAGAAGAGCATTTGCCCACTTACAGTACTAAAAAGCTAGCTCTTTTGTCTTCTCATAACTTGATAGTTTCTCTTCTACTTTATTACTTTTTTTTTTGTTGATAATTTCATCTCCATTCTCTCTACCTCTCTCTCTCTCCCTAAATGAAAATGCAATAGTACAAAGTCTCATTCAGTCATATTCAATTACTCATGCCCACAATTTAACCACACAATATCCATGTTACTTACCTTCTCTCTTTGTCTACAACTGATCTCTCTCCAAGAAAATCGTAGCCTTGCTATCTTACTCTGTGATTCCCAAATCTTGAAGAAAAAAGCCATGGGAAAAGTCCTACTGGGGAACGACAATAGGTGTAACAGAAGTAACGAAGTCAAGAAAGATACCATGGCCGACACTAGTTGGTTAAAGGGAACCAGCTGCTGTAGTAACATAGATGAGAAGTTTATATCTAGTGGCAGTAGTAGTGGAAGCAAATATTGGGACTTCAATTGCCCATATGGGCTACCTGTATGGCCACCAAGAAATTACACCTGCAGCTTCTGTCGAAGAGAATTCAAGTCAGCTCAAGCCCTTGGAGGCCACATGAATGTCCACAGGAGGGATAGGGCAAGGCTCAGATCATCAGAGCTCAAGCCATCCTCTCCTCCTCCTCCACCATCTTCTTCTGCTCTCTTTTCATGGAAGCTCGTTAATGATAACGCAACCAGCCCCAATATTAGTTCCAGCTCACATTTCCAAGTAAACAGTAACAAACGAAACCCTAGCAACCCTACCCCTGATCAGACCAATTATAACCTCACATCCGGTGGCTCAATGAGCATCTACTCCCACCAGTATTCGTTGGTTTCTCTCTCTCACTGTCTGCTTCTCTTCTTATTGTCCGTCAACTACCTTGTCTTCTTCAACCGGCAGCCACAACTCACATGATGGTCATCACCAGCCTTCAAGCTATGATTGTTCTAAGGGTTTTTCTGGGGCTGAAGAGTTCAATTTTCGTCCGATCTATTCTCTGGATGATGGTATTCAAGAAAAAGAGGCGACCATGAGGAGAAAGCCATTGCTGGAATCGACTTGAAGTTAGGGTTTATTGAAGGATCGACGGATGAACTAGACTTGGAGCTTAGGCTTTGAATTAAGCTGCATATGATCGTTAGTACTATTGTATACTATAAGCTGTTTTTAAATCTTTGATATGTATTGTTTTTATGAATGATTCCTCATCCATGTACTAGCTCGTAGAGTCACGAGTGCGACATCCTGCATATGTGCTCATTTCATAAATATATATTGTTTCCACGCGTGGTTAATTAATTATATTCTTCAGAATCCGGACCTCAGTACTTTTCTTGTTAATCTCATGAAAGATCATTAGTTTCCGTTGTAATTGTTTTTTTGTCCCTTCTTTCAATTTCTTATTGAAGGGTGAAGGATTTCCGTCTCCATGTCTAGCTTTCTTCTACTGTCAAAACTGCAGCAGAAAAGGCAGGAAATTTTAAGGGTTATGTCATCATTGCCTTCTTGAGACAATCGAGAGAAGAAGGGGGAGAGGATCTTTCTGATAGAAAATTTCTTCCCACGTTGGGTCTTTGCCTTATTAAATTCGATTGCTCACATGCTTCCCTTATCACAGTTAGATTTCTCGGGAACATTTCAAAGCCCAGCGAAAAGGAAGCAATTACAAGTATACAACTGCTTCTTGATCGAGGTGCTGACCCATTTGGCTTATTTTATGCAAGCCATCTCGAAACTCCAGGATCCTTGTGATAGTGTAACTAATAACATTGACTAGCTTGACTTAGTTATGAACTGTAATTCTGTTTTTATTCCTATCCCATGTATTATATATATAGTAGGTCTCTGTGCAACAAGGTTACAATTGTTCTCAATCAGATAGCTACTCATTCACTTTCTGCTCTCTGTGTGTTCATGGTATCAAAGCCTGTTCTTGATTGATTTCGTTTTCTTTCTCCACTCTCTCTATCAATGGCGACCACTGAGAAGAAAACCTCATTCAATCCAAAGCTAACTTCGGCTAATCTGTATCAACTCGTCAACATCTCAACGATCAAATTGAAAGGGAAAAGAACTACCTCAGCTGGAGAATGCAAAATGATGACCTACTGGAGTCCGTCAAGGTCGATGATCTTGTTTTAAAGACACCACCAGAAAGGAGGACTCAGGAAGGTGAAGAAGAGATCGAGAATCCAGAGTTTGTAAAATGGACTGAAACCGATTCTCTGGTGCGCACCTGGTTGATTGCTACGCTGACTGATGATTGTGTAAGTCTTGCAGTAGGCTGCAAGATAGCTTAAGAAATCTGGAAAGAACTGGAGGAGGAATTCCTTCAATCCACAAAGGATCGCGAGTTTCAACTGAAATAGAGACTGCGAAACTTGAAATTAGGAGAAAATCAAGCTGTAAAAGATTACATTAAGGAGTTCAAACTTGTTTGTGAAAATCTTGCTGCGATCGGGAAAGCTGTCCCTGATGACGACAAGGTATTGATGCTAGCACAAGGATGTGGTAAACGCTATCGAATGATACGTTCGATCATGTTAAGCAAGGCAACTTATCCCACGCTCAAGCAGTTTGTCGAAGCTCTTGATGATGATATGAACTGCGAGAAGGAGATGATGGAAAGGATGAGAAAGATGAGAATAAAGGAAAGAACAATGATGAGGTAACCATGGCCTTCAATGTCTCAAGAGGTGATCAAAATAACAATCAAGGAAGACGTTACAACCGTGGAAGAGGTCGATCCTATGGTGGAAGAGGACGTAATCAATCTCAGTACTACATTCAGACTAACTATACTGGAAGAGGTCAATCTTTTCCAAGCCAAGATGTTCCTAGTCCGTGTCAGATCTGTGGTAGAACAAACCATACTGCAGTTGTCTGTTTCTGTCGGTGGGATCATTTCTACCAAGGACCTCAGATTTCAAGAAACCTATCACAACTGAAGCTCAAGCTCCACAAGCATTTAACTCAGTCACATTTAATCACGGAGATGATGCTTATTATCTTGATTCAGGCGCCACCAATCACATGTTAACCGACTCAAGTAACATACTTCTTCCTAAAACCTACACTGGGAATGAGTGTGTCTTAGTTGGCAATGGAAACCAATTATCAATCAAAGCCTCAAGTACCACTACAGTTCGAACTGATACAGAAGAGGAACTAACCTTGAATGATGTTCTTTTGTTCCTGATCTAAAAAGGAATTTGCTGTCTGTGAGTAAATTAACTCAAGATAATTTTTGCTCAGTGACATTTATTGATTCTGGTTTCACTATCAAGGATCAAGCAACACAGAAGGTTCTAGCCAAAGGCAGTAGGCAAGGAAATCTGTATGCTCTGCAAAGTAGTGCCATTCAGCTCTTTCTGCAGTTTGTTCAGGGAACAACTACAGATAAGCATTTGGCATCAATGCTTGGGGCATCCAAACTCAAGATTTCTAAGCACTCTTGCAACAAAACATCATATTGAGATTAGTAAGTGGAATAAGGAATCCTTTGTTGTGTTCCAGTTGCCAGATGAGCAAAAGTTGTAAACTTCCTTTCAGTCTAAATGACAAGCGCTCTTCAGTGCCTTTACAGAAAATTCATTGTGATGTGTGGGGACCAGTCCTGTAGTCTCTTTACAAAAGTTAAATACTATATATGTGATTTTTGTGATGACTGTACACGCTTCACATGGATTTATGCTATGAAGAAGAAATCACAATTCAATGTCATCTTTATCAGATTTCAAAACATGGTTGAGTTACAGTTCTCTACCAAGATGCAGAATTTTCAGTGTGATGGAGGCAGTGAGTTCACTAGCAATCAGTTTTGCACTCACTTACAAGGTTGTGGCATACTACAACAACTAGCCTACCCGAATACTCCTGAGCAAAATGGTGTGGCAGAGAGAAAACACCGCTACATAGTTGAAATGGGTCTTGCACTTCTGTTTTATGCTGGACTACCTTTGTTTTTCTGGGTTGAAGCTTTTCTAACTGCAGTGTTTCTCATCAATAGATTACCCTCACCAAACTTAGCTAATCAATCTCCCTTTATAACCTTTTAGATCTGATCCAGATTACTCATGTCTTCGAACTTTTGGCTGCCGATGTTTTCCCTTTCTTAGATACAAATCAGTTCACAAGTTAGAACCCAGATCTTTACCCTGTGTTTTCATTGGGTATAGTAATCTCCACAAGACTATAAATGTTATCGTATCCCAACCAAAAGGACTTACATCTCCCTTCATGTTGTCTTTGATGAATGTCTGTTTCCCTACATCACATCAAACAAGGATACAGTTGATCAATGTGATCTTTACCTTATCACCTTCACATGTTTAATATCCCTGTATCTGATGATACTGATCCTATATCTCCACAAAAAAGACCTAGCTTCACCTACTTTACCAAGCCTTATCGAGATACCCGAATACCTCAGCCCATCTTACCTGAACCTAAATATCACTTGAATCTAAAACCTTACCTGAATCTGAAACATCAATAGAAACCCCTCTCCTGTATCATCTGATGAACCTGATGCCTCACACATGCCACACATATCACTATTTCTGATAGCACTCCTGATCAACCTAAAACACTGACCACTACAACCATCTACCCCATCTAGTCCACCTGCTATTGACCTTGTTATTGATCTTGGCTCAATTCCTCAATATTCTCCAATTGAAACTGAGCATCCAGTTTCACTTGGTAAAAATGATAATGAAGCAATTGAAACGGCTTCTGAAGCACTCAATGTTCACCCAATGATTACAAGATCCAAAAGTGCTCTAGCTCTTAACACTGTTGAAACTGCCCTCACTGAACCTAAATAGTGTGACAAGCTTTAGCCTCTCCAGCATGGTGCACTACAATGAAGGAAGAAATGGATGCACTCAAGCATAATCTTACATGGTCTCTTGTTCCACCTGTTCCCAATGTCAATCTGGTAGGGTGCAAATGGGTCTTTAGAATAAAACGAAATCCTGATGGTTCAGTCGAAGGCTAAAAGCCCGTCTTATAGCCAAAGGATTTCACCAAGTTCCTGGTGTTGACTTCACTGATACATTCAGTCCAGTTATCAAAACACCTACTATTCGCCCAGTTTTATCTGTTGCAGTCATCAAGGGCTGGGAAATCAGATAGTTAGACATGAAAAACACCTTTCTTTATGGCTATCTATCTGAAAAAGTCTACATGCAATAGCCCCTGGCCATATTGACACAGAACACCCAGATTATATGTGTCTGCTTCATAAGTCACTTTATGGGCTTAAATAGCTCCACGAGTGTGGTTCAATAAGTTGAGCTCTTTTCTTTATCATATTGGCTTTCAATGTAGTAAGGCTGACACCCTCTGTTCACTCTTCACACTTCAACAGGGAGTATCATTGTGTTAGTTTATGTCGACAACATAATAATCACAGGAAGCAACTCTACTCTTTTAAGGGGAGTGATAGACCAACTGGGAAAAGCTTGTGCACTTAAGGATCTTGGCCCGTGAGATTCTTCCTAGGAATTGAAGTTGTTAGTCTGTCTGATGGTCTTTTTCTCAAACAGACAAAGTATATCAGAGATCTGTTAAAGAAAGCACATGGCATGAGTCAAACCCCAATCGAACACCTTTGTCTATCAAGCATGAACTCAATTCTAGCTTCAACACTCTATTGGA
The DNA here is from genome assembly GCA_023374045.1 of Limonium bicolor. NCBI lineage: Eukaryota > Viridiplantae > Streptophyta > Magnoliopsida > Caryophyllales > Plumbaginaceae > Limonium > Limonium bicolor. The sequence continues at coordinate 104,640,056 of CM041777.1, read as the reverse complement.
TCCTACCAATACAAATAGCTGGTTGGAGCTTTGCAGTACCTAACCATTACCAGGCTTGATATTTCACACGCTGTCAATCTAGTCTGCCAATTTATGCACCAACCAACAGCAGAACACTTACAAAGTGTGAAACGCATTCTGAGATATCTATCAGGAACACAAGATCTTGGAATAAAAATCACAACCAGTCTTCTCTCAATGTGACACCCTTCTTTGATGCAGATGGGCTGGACGTAATTTGAGAAGAAGATCAACATCACACTATTGTGTTTTTCTAGGATTAAATTGTATATCATGGGATTCAAAGAAGTAAACCTACAGTCTCAAGATCCAGTGCCGAAGCTGAGTATCATGCTCTGGCTGCTGCAGCATCAGAATTACCCGGTTAATTTCATACTAAAGGATTTTAGGGTTCACTCTCCTAACATTCCTGTTCTATACAACAAAAATCAAAGTGCACTTCACCTGCTGAAAATCCTATTCTTCATGCTCACACTAAGCGTGTGGAGCTTGATTATCATTTTGTTAGAGAAAAAGTTGTTGCTGGAAGCATCGAAACATGGTATCTCTCAACAAGAGACAAATTACAGATGTTTTTTACTAAGAGCTTACCAACAGAATCCTTTGAATTTTTCATAAACAATCTTGGTGTTCAATCTAGCCACCCAGCTTGAAGGGGAGTGATAGTGTCTAATAACATTGACTAGCTTGACTTAGTTACGACAGCTATAATTCTGTTTTATTCCTATCCCATGTACTATATATACAGTAGGTCTTTGTGTAACAAGGTTACGATTGTTCTCAATCAGATAGCTACTCATTCACTTTCTTGCTCTCTGCGTCTTCACCTTGCATAAGACAAAGTCTAACTAGGTGAGACTTCATGGGCTGAATATTACGAATTACAACTGCCAGACACAAGAAGGAAGGGGAAGCAATTTTAACGGGTTCAGGTATGATTAAGGTTACATCAGAGCGAGAGAAGGGGATGGACAAGAAGCCAATTGCAGGACATGAGCAACAAGGGGGTGACTATCTTTTATTTGAATACATGGCGTGACGCATCCTTTGCACTAGTGATGTTAGAATTATGTCATGTTTCAGTTGACTATGTTGCTTATTTGGAATATTTAGCTTCTTATGTTAGTTTGTGTTAGTTCATATAGTAGTAGAGTTAAAAGGCTGATGTCGTAGTATTCTCTTGGTGGTTGGGGTGTTTATCCTGGTGGAATGATTGGCTGGTTTTTGAAATGGAGTGGCGGTAGTCAAGTGGAAGTTTGTTTGACGGTTGAACTTTGGTGTTCCGTCAACGAATTGACCTCCTAAAATGCACAGAGCCTTGTAATGGCTTGTTTGTGGCGTGGAGGTGTTGTTCATTGTGGTTGCTTCAATGGTGGATCGAGCTCGATTGTGCAAGTTCAGGTTTTTGGATCCAAGGATCGTGCTATGGTAGTGGAAGTAGTAAGAAAGTAGCTAATGTTATCTTTGGTACCCTTGTTAAGTATTATCTACCTAAGTATGCATTATTGTGTTAATGATATGAATCAAATATTTTCGAAAAAAACTAGAATTTTTTTTGCAACTTTCTTAGATTTGTAGAAACTTCATATAATGATTGTTGGAATGGTAAATGCCTTCTTATGTCCGTAGATTGGAGCTTATCCCATATGTTTTTCTTACGAACTGGTTAGCGATTGCATTATATGATGCGAAGAGGCTCGGGTAAGAGGTAACAATGCTAAAAGGTTGTCAATGTGGCAAATTCTCTATGATACTAATGAACCATAAAGGATCAATCTCATAATGACACTGTAAAGGACTAATCTCATAATGATCTCATTATATTGATTGTATCTGAACCGATTACAAGAATATGTATATATATACACTGCTATATTGCCAAGTCATCTATTGACGGTAGGCTACCCTTAGACTATGGGCTTGTTTTATAGTGGGCTTGGGCCTAGACTTAGGTGGCCTGTTCCACCCCTGCGCTCCAATCGTGCGTAAGTTGAGAGTGGAGCAAGCGCCACGAAACGTTTGTGGACAAAGGTTTGGTAGCTTGGTCAGAATGTTAGCTCGAAGAAGATGGCTAGGATATGCAAAACTTCAGGAGAGACGCAGCCCCGCTCACGAACAAAATGATAATCAAGGTCAAGATGCTTGACACACGAGTGAAGTACATGATTTCTGGTTAAGATGGGTGGCGCCATTGTTGTCGTACCATAGCAGAGGAATATAAGTAGAAAAACACCAAGATCCTTGAGAAGCTCTGAATTCATATTACCTCATCGGCAGCTCTGGCAACAGCCTTGTACTTTGCCTTTGTGGATGACCGTTGAAAGTATGTTCACTAGTAGAAAAAAGCTCTATTTCGACAGTTGTGAACCGCCGAAATGAGGACCGCCAAAATAGGTGTACCTATTTCGGCGGTTGTAACAACAAACAGTTAAAATAGGGACTCACCAAATCAACAACTAACCACATCTATCTCGGCGGTTTTTACCTTACAACTGCCGAGATAGACCCTGGGGCGCGGTCAATACCAGAACGTTTCTGTGACGGACCACCCCTGAGACTGCCCCAAGGTGTATCTCGCGGTTGTAAGCTAAAAAACCACCGAGATAGGCCCTACTTTCGTATCTATTTCGGTGGTTCTTAGCTTAGAACCGTCGAATAGCCCCCCCCCCTTTTTTTTGTTTTTTCCATTCTAGCTTATATATTCACCATAACATACTAAATGATTCAATGAGAACTGTAATATAGCGGCCTCCACAACGGGGCCTCCAGTATCACATTCATAAAGTTCTAAAGCGCCCAATATCAACAGTACGCCACAATTTGAGAGTAAACAAACCAATGCAAACACTTGCATTACAAAGAAATAACCAAATCAAACTTCAAATCTACCAATACACCATCCATAAATGTACAGAATTGCAATTACTAATCGAAAAAGTACATAAATCATCTTCATCATCAATAGTGATTAAACTTGTGCAGACGAACTCCGACCATTCTCAAACATCTCAACTTTTAAGTATCTTCATATTGACCACCTTAGAGCAATTCTTTTAAGCCTTGAAAAAAAATGAACATTAATTTAAAACCTACAAGTCTAACAACATGTAAAGAGCTTAATTGAAACTTTCAAAGAGTGTTATATACCTTGTCTAACGAGTGATCTAGTAAAAGGGACGACGCTGCTACTATGTCATGCATAATCTCATGACATAGTATCCACATTCCTAACCCTCAGGCTGCACCGGACATTATTACATACACACATATTGACAATTATAAACTAGTATTGACGTTATCACACAAATTTAGTAATTAAGATACCTTGACTAGGTTCCAAGGGATGTTATTCTTCATTTGTTTTTGTATTGATATGAATGTAGCTCTCATGGAAGTATATACATCAGTAATATAGTTTTAAATATCACTCGAAAGTTTTGAAACAATTGTTAATAATAACATTGTTGTTTAACTAACAAACTTACCTCAATATTGATGTGGTGATCTTCGGTCTCTTGGCACTTCTACCAAGTGAGTCAAATTGTAAGATTTGTGGGTGCTTCATCACCAGCACAAGCAATGATCAGTGTCGACGGTTCACAAATTACAATAATGTGTTGAAATCATTAAACTACTAGCTCAATTTATAAATATATTATACTAAGAGAAATAGTCAAATAGCATACCCCTGATAATATGGCAGCATATAAATGACTTGTTTGCATTTCAAAGATGGCATTTGTCAGATATTGCATAAGACCTTGCATGTCACTTAACATGTGGGTTTCACAGCTCATAGAAGGCACAAGAATCTGAAACTGTGATCTTGCTTAGACTTCGATCGCCTTATTATGCACATGCCTGCACCATGAAGACAATAAATCTTAGTTACTTTTTATTCCATCTAATTCATCACCAATCAATTCATTCAAATTATAAAAGGTAGAAGTCACTCACGGTGGTCTGACTTGATAATCAACACATTTAACCAATCCCTCGTGAAAACCTCTTTGAAGTCGGACATATATATCTTAAAATCAATGTGTATCTCCTCTCTTCAACTTGATAATGAAATATCCCCTGGTTATCTTCCACAGTGATTGAATCACTGTGAGGTGACATCAGCAGTACACCTAGTGTAGAAGCTTCATATTAGTTGACAAGCTAGCCAATATCCTTTGCTTCACCAAATTAGGTCTAACCACGAAATTGATGGATGCCTTAGATTGAACAGGTGCAGCAATTCTTTTTCCTTTTCCCTTATCAGTCTTTGGTCGACTCATTTCCTATGATATTAACTAATTAAGTGTATGGATGCAAAAGAATATTGGTTATCAATAGTTTTGAGCAACAATTAAAAGTAATTACTTGCCCAGGGAGTTTGACCAATCGAACTGGCCACTGCATTATCGTAGTTTGGGCAGAACGCGGTGTAGGTCTCTGTGGGATCGGCACTTGTAAACAAACGTCACCATGCTCTACAACAAAGTTGTCCAGAAGCACCCGTGCATGGTACTGTCGGAGTGGTTTACCCATGCACAATATCATTTGGAGTTGAGGGGAAAAGTTTACCCCATGCCACCATGCCCTCTTCATCTCTAGATTGTAAAAAAATGTGCACTCAGTGGGTGCCTGAATGTGTTATGTGGGACTGTTTAGATGAAAATTGTGAAATCTAGTTCTATGATGATATTAGTTATCAAGTGAAAAATCTTATTGTCATATATTCAATTTAAAATGGTTGTCTATCTTACAGATGCATGGGGAAACGACTCAGCCGAGTGACACTACTTCCCATACTTGTGTACTCTGCTGCTGAATGGGTGACTCAGCTGGTGGTCGAGAAACCTCTTGGCTGCTAGGCATCTGTGACTAATACTAGACAGCATGAGCGATCCTCTTGTCGACCAACTGGGGTATCCTCTGCTCCATTTCAGAGATCACTCTCAGATGCTCCTCGTAGCTGATCATCCTCCCTTGTGCTTTTCTAGACTCGGGTACGCCAAATGCCTGGCGAATACTAACGTGCCCACCAAACCTAATGGCATGACCTGGATGATCCTTCTTTCCAAGAATACGTGTAAGAGGATCATCATTCCTCTCTAAAGTCCAAGTGCCCCGGGTGAGCTGAGAGCTTAAGTCACCCTAATACAACACATAAATATAGTTATTAATTTATCATAAGTCATATACAAATGAATGACCACTTTGACTAAAAATGAAATGATATTACTTACCATTTGAGCAATAACTGCTCTCGTGGCGTCGTCGTATTGAGGATTTTTGGGAGTCGTTTCTTCGGAATGTGGTTACCTCCCAGATTTTCATTCTTCTGCCACTGATATCCAATGAGCCATTCGTGCGCAGATATCCCTTTTGCTTCCATTCTGGTACCCGTTTGAGCAATACTTTTTCCACCTAAGCGGTGAGGTGACAGATTTTTCTTAGCATTTTCTTGTTGTTTCTCACGAAGAGCCTGCATAAATTAATATGATCATGTTTAGTGAAATTAAACACAAAAAAGATATAAGAAAGCGTAACATATGTATGTATGACAATAAAATGCACCTTGAACTCCGGTATGTGATGATATTCAACAAATTGTACCCATTGCTCTTTGGTGATGCCTGATAAGTGTGAAGTTGATATAGTTTATAGGTGCTAAATTCTTATTTTATGTAACATTTCTATGCGCTTTCTCACACTTATCGTATGCTTTTCATGACTCTTACTTTGGGAAAAACTGATGCAAATTTATTTTTAAAAGCAGGAAATGATGTGAAAATGCATAGTTCTCCTCAAGAGCTTTCCAACACCACAACCGGGGAGCAAATCGGAGCTCAAACGAAGAAATCTGACCCTGTCAAAGTTTGTGGAAAAAGCACAAATATACTCACGTCCTGACTTATGTCCGACCCAGTTTCCCAGACACGTTGTAAACCTGTCCGGCAAACTGGTGCGGACGCTGGGTCAGACATGAATAAAATCTCGCCAGTCGAAGCTTTAAACGTGTCTGGATGACGTTTCCGACCTTGAGACCCGGACACGCTTAGAAGGACATAAATATTTACGACCACGAGTGATTTCGATACATATACGCGTCCACCGGGGTGTCCGGCTAACTGACCCGGAGTAAAGCCGAACATCTCACAAACAAGAAAAATCTCGCCTGACACTGTATCTCACGTCCGGCTAACTGGTGCGGACGCTGAGCCGGACGCGTGCATTTTATGACCACATCTTCTATTTTAAAAGGGCATTCGTGAGAGATTAGAAAACATTCAACTTTCAGAATTCAGAAATCAGACACGAGCATTTCGAAGACCAAGGCAGCGCCGTGAATCCTCTTCAACATCAGAAAAAGATTTTCTGCTCCGATTTCTTCAGTCTGCTCACCCCGACCTCCTTGCAATCTCAGATTAACATAGAGATGACTTCTACAACTCTTCTCTTGTTATTTCTTCTGTTGCTATGCTTGTCTAAGGGAATAAACTCTGGGGAATGGTGGTTGTATATAGTTAGGTTTTGTAGTTTTATTATCAGTCGATATGGGATTAACTTGGGTTTGTTTCAGATTATAAATCTTGTTTTGCACTATCAATAAAATTTGCAACTTTATTTTTAGCTTTGCGAAAGTTGTCAAGATCGATCCGTGATTGATAACTAGGTCGTTATAATCTGTTAATCTGTGGATAGCTTACTCTGATTGATGAGTTAGCCTTCAGACGTAATTTAATTTATATGCTTAATCCCTCTACGTTAGTAGTGATAGGTTTTGATTTAATCTGTCGTGTTCTACACAGTGAGTTCTAATTGGCTAGGATTTAGTCTTTTAGAAACTTGTCAGAATTTGCCGAACCCTATCCCCAATCAACTGGTAATAGAATTGCATGACTTAACTAGGAAAATCACCTGAACCCGGAGTCCCGCTTTCGTTATATTTTTATCAGTCACTCTTTGCTAGTTCTTAATTTTATTGATCAACAATTTCCCCCGATTTACAACTTCTGCTAGGATTATTTTCTTTCTTAGTCCCCTGGTTCGATACCCGGTTACTCATATTACTTTATTGCTACGACCAGGAATTATTTTTGCAACCCTAGGTTTTTTTATTTTTCTTTATTTTGGTATTTTTCATATATTACTTTTCTACCTTTATTTTATTTTCTGTTCTAATCCTTTTTAGTTTGTGTTGTTTCTTTTTTGTGACCTTTTGCAGGTAGTTGATGGTACATACTCGCTCTCGGTCAGATACTTACATCGACTTAAATAAGGTTTTGGACCTAGAGATTGAGCGTACTTTTCAGCGAGCCAGACGCCAATGCGTTCCAAAGACATTAGAAATGGAGCTCCTGTAAATCGTGCTCAGGCGATTAGGCAATTCAATCGACCTGAAGCTGTACCGAGGAGAGTCCGGTAGTCCTCCTTGTGCTCACACCTGCGCTTACAGAAGAGTGGAAGGGCCTGAAGCCTTTTCACCAATCTAAGGTTGTTCGGGAGATACCTGGAGGCACATTCGATGGCACCAATCCTAATGACGCGCTAGATCATGTAAATCGCTTCCTTATTTACATTGATCAGATCGGGTGTTCTGAAGTTTATTGGAGTTTGTTTCGATTGAGTCTCTTTCCTAATACCCTATCTGGGGAGGCTGTTAATTGGTTTTATCGTCTTCCTTCTGGTTTATCACGACATGGGAGCAGATGACTCCAGGTTCTCGATAAGTATTATCCTATTTCTAGAACTATTGACTTGGTAGCTGGCTTTGCTTGCTTTTTAATAGACCTGGATCTGAGACGATATGTGAGGCATGAGATAGATTTAAGGAGATGCTTCGCCAAGTGCCCACACCATGGCCAAACATTACCTCCATAGCCATGACGTTCTTCCACGAGCTCTCCACCACATACACAAAGCCGAGGTGAGATCTGCTCTAGGTGGTGACATCCTCAATCGATCTGGCACAGATTTTCATTGGCGGCCATGGAGACTTATATTGATGAGGTGCGCCAGTGGGGATCAGAAGGTAGCAGGTCTATGACAGTTGGGGCAAAGGGTGTGCAGAATCTGGATCCCTGGGTGGTACACATGGAGGACACCCAAGCACAGTAAACTACTCTGGTGAGCTCTCTTGTTAAAAGGTTTATGATTTTATGATTAATCAACAACCAGTGCAGTAGGTGAAGAGGATAGCTACCAGCTCGTCTGACCCTCTTTGTTGTCAATGTGGGGGGCGCATGCTTTTGGAATGTGCCCACAATTAGAGGAGATGAGACAAGATGAGGAAGCCCACTTTGTGGGGCAGGGGAATTACCAACCATGGAACAGAAATCAACATCCAAATATTAGGTATGGTAATCTGAATAATGCTTTGAATTCTAACCTTTTGCAGGGCAATCAGCAGGAACCACCTGGGTTCTATCGGCCTTCTTATAATCCATCCCGCCCACAAGACCAGTTTCAGCAGGGCCAAAGCTCCTATCAGCCAGTTGTACCTCAACAGCCTGCTAAATCCTCCTCTGATGCAAAGATGGACCAACTTCAAGAATTGATTGCATCCATGGCGAGTAACTCAAAAGACTCACACTGAGACTCAGATAATAATATCAATCAATCCTTGATGGCTGGTCAGAAAAGTTTGGAGAATTCAGTTCAGAGTATGCAGCAACAGATGAATCAGATGAACCAGATACTCCTCAATCAGCAACAACAACGACAACATAGCACATTTCCTTCCCAACCTCATCCAAACCCGAAGGAGTCAGCTAAGACGTTTATGTTTGTGAAGAGGTAATATCTCCTGTGGTTGATCTTGAGGATGATAATGTATCTGCTGCAGTAACTTTAAGGAGTGGAAGGCAGTTGGAAGATAAGCAGAAAGAACAAGTGGCTGAAGACCAAACTGGTGAAGAGATCAACCCTTCTTCTGTTGATGTACCATCAGGGTCTTCAGTCCCTCCTGTGGTAAATTCTGAGGAGATTCAGGCTCCTATTCTTCCTACTTCCTATCCTTCTCGCATTACTATTGATGCCTCTTCTTCCTCTCCTAAGCATGTTGAACTCCCATTTCTAATAGGATAGGATGAAGAAGAAACATTTGGATGAACAATTTGCTAAATTTTTGAGCATTTTTAAGAAGTTAACTCTTGACATTCCTTTGATTGATGCTTTAAGGAGAATGCCTAATTATGCTAAATTCTTAAAGGATATTCTGATAAAGAAAAAGAAGAAAGAGGATAAAGAAACAGTCCACCTGAAGAGGAGGCTACGTGAGACTCTATCTACTCTTCTTCGAAGCACTTCCTCCCAAGTAACAAGCCGGATCCAGGCAATCTGTTCAGTCCCTTGTATTTATGCTGAGTGTATGTTGCGGGAGTGGATGCTTGTGTGGTGCATCTAACATATGCCATTTTTACTACTACCTTCTTGAAGGTAAGAGGTGGAGAGCTGCAACCAGTCTCCCTTCAAGCTCTAGCTAGCCGACAGATCTGAGATCAAACCAATGGGTATGTTCGAGATTTAGTAGTTGGGGTGGATCGTTTTATTTTTCCTGCTGATTTTGGTTGTTAGATATGGATGATGATGTAGAAGTTCTCTTATTTTGGGTCGACTTTTTCTAAGTACTGCAAAAGCTGTTATTGATGTGCATGATGGTAAGATTACTTTGCGGTATGAGGACGAAAAGATTGAGTTTGACATGAAGAAGATGATGAGGTCAACTTCTAATTCTGCTCATTCTGTGATGTCGGTAAGTCTGGTGAATGATGATGGAGAAGATTTTAATTTGTTAGATGATGATGATGACATGTATTCTTTTCTTTCTTCCTTACTGTTTCTGAGCCATTGGAGCAAGTTCTTGTTGCTTCTTTGGAAGAAAAGACTGCTAATTTTGAGGTGAATGTAGCGCTTGCCCATATGGAGAGAGGAAAGGCTAGGTTTCAAGCTTATCGCCCTTCGTTGGAGAGGCTTGATAGAGAGATTAAGAGGCCCATTCCTTCTGTTGAGCAGCCACCTACACTTGAGCTTAAGGAGCTCCCTTCTAACCTTAAGTATTCTTTCTTGCTGATAATAATTGCTTGTCTGTCATTGTTTCTTCTTCTTGACTTATGGGCAGGAAGGCAAGTTACTTGAGGTTTTGAAGAGGCACAAGAGAGTGATTGGGTGGACGTTAGCTGACATTAAGGGCATTGACTAGGGATGTCAATCTTGACCCGACCCGAAACTCGACCCGAAACCGACCCGTAAAAAGCCGGGTTTGGGTTGAGATTTTTGACCCCAAATGATTTCGGGTCGGGTTCGGGTTGGGTCATTGAAACCAGCTTCGGGTTCGGGTCGAACCCGCTAACCCATAACCCAAAAAAATTAATTAAAAATAGAAAATATGTTATATTTAATGACTTAATTAGTATTCAATGATTAATTTATGACTAAAATAAACATTTAATCGATATAAATATGATTATATATGTACATAATAATTAATTAATATTATAGTATTATTTTTTATTAAATAATCTAAAATTTTAAAAATAAAATATATTTTTGAAAAAGCGGGTCGGGTTCGGGTCTTCGGGTTAAAGAAGTACAACCCGCTCCGGGTTCGGGTTGACCAAAACTATTTTCGGGTCGGGTTGAGCTCAACCCGACCCTATTTTGACACCCCTAGCATTGACCCGACCTTTTGCACACATCACATCTATATGGAGGAAGATTACAAGTCGGTCAGACAACCACAGCGTCGGCTCAACCCCAACATGGAAGAAGTTGTCAAGAAAGAGGTGTTGAAGCTTCTGGACGCTGGGATCATATATCCCATCTCTAACAGTACATGGGTGAGTCCAGTACAGGTAGTCCCTAAGAAAGGTGGGTTTGAGGCTGTTTTGAACGATAAAGGTGAGTCCATTCCTCAAAGAAAGATCACTGGTTGGCGCATGTGTATAGACTATAGGCGTTTGAATTCTGCCACCAGGAAAGATCATTTCTCTCTCCCTTTTATTGATCAAATGCTTGAGAGGTTGGCTGGGCAAGAGTATTATTGTTTTCTAGATGGTTTTTCAGGGTACTTTCAGATTCCTATTGCGCTAGAGGACCAAGACAAGACCACTTTCACTTGTCCTTATGGTACCTTTGCGTACAGAAGAATGCCCTTTGGACTATGCAATGCTCCTGTCACCTTTCAGCGTTGTATGCAGGTGATATTTGCTTTATTTCATCGAGCAGCAGCATGAGGTATTTATGGATTGATTTTTCTGTTTATAGCTCTAGCTTTGATGTTTGTTTGGCACAGCTTAACCTAATCCTTGCCGATGTAAGGAGACAAAATCTGGTTCTCAACTGGGAGAAGTGTCACTTCATGGTCAAGGATGGGATTGTGCTAGGTCACAAAGTTTCTGCAAAAGGGATTGAGGTCGATCAAGCGAAGGTGGAGGTAACTGAGAAATTGCCAACACCTACTTGTGTTAAAGTGGTAAAAGCTTTCTTAGGGCATGCAGGTTTTTATAGACGGTTTATTCAGGATTTTTTTAAAATTGCAAAACCGTTGACTGACCCGCTTCTGAAAGATGCCCTTTGTCTTTTATGATGATTGTTTGTCTACTTTTGAGGTTAATTAAGCAAAAACTGGTAGCTGCACCCATTGTTGTTTCACCTGACTAGTCGTTACCTTTTGGGATTATGTGTGATGCCAGTGATTATGTAGTGGGGGCAGCTCTGTGCCAAAGGAAGGATAAAATTCTCAGGGTCATTGCTTATGCAAGCAAAACATTGAATGATGCCCAGAGGAACTACACTACCACTGAAAAAGAGCTCCTGGCTGTGGTATTTTCCCTAGATAAGTTTAAATCCTAACTTTGAGGAAGTAAAGTGATTGTGCATACTGACCACACTGCTCTTAGATATTTATTTGCTAAGAAAGAGGCTAAGCCCCACTTGCTTCGTTGGATTCTCTTATTACAGGAGTTTGACATTGAAGTGAGGGATAAAAGTGGGTAAATGAATGTCGTGGCTGACCATCTTTCTCGGTTGGTAATTCCTGGATGATGGTGTACCAATTAATGAATTTTTTCCTGATGAGACTTTTAACAGAAATATATGTTACTATACTTTTACCTAGGCAGTGTACCTATCGTTTTGCGGAATAGTGAATTGAGTGGGGGTTGTCGATCTCAGGGACCTCGTTCAATTAATTGACAATTTATTAACTAACTGAGAAAACTTAATTAAGAAAATAGGAAACATCATTTTTTCAGGTTTTGCTTAATTAATCTAATCGCAACTAAATTAACAAAAAGAAATAAAACAATTAACAAACAATAACTGGAAAATTAAAGATGATTAATGTGGTAATAAAAGACGCTCCCCGGGTTGTTCTGCTAACCAATTTCTTTAAATCCTATTAAATAACAATTTCACTAATGTTGCAATAAACTTCGGGACTTTAGATAATTTACCGACCGGATCATGTACAATGAACTCTAATTGACTGGAAGAACTAGCAACAGACTAATGCTCTAATTCGGAAACAAGTCAATCACTTTAAGAACAGTTCCTATTGGAGACAGATTAACCTATAGTCGGGGTCACGCTTCTAGTCGTTAATCCGGTTTAACTTCCTATGTCTTGTTAACTAATCTCAGCACCGCATTTTGATTAGAAAACTACAAACATAACTTTGATAATTAGCTAGAAAATCAAAGCGCACGAAGAACAGGAATTAAACTATTGCATTAAATAAAAGTAGTGAAATAATTACATGATAAAATTCTACGAAATAGATTCGCTTCCCCAACCCAGGAACTAAAACAACTACTCACTCATGAACATCAAAGTAACAAGGGAAAATTACATCCCCCACCCATGACGTTTGGTGAAATTACACACCCCACCCATGAGGTTTTAAAAATTACTTTGTCCACCCATGTGGTTTCCGCTATTTTACATCTGACAACTTTTTTAATATTTGATCAACTTAAACGAGGCTTAAATATTGTCCAAAATTGATAAAACTTTACATGGATGATGCTAAGGTGTTATATTTTTGTCCAATGCCAAATCCAAAGTTTTTTAAGGTCATATAAGACCCGTGGGACCCAATAAAAGCATGTTCACATGTCACATGTTTCATTGGGTCCCCCGGATCACACATGAGCTTAAAAAACTTTAGATTTCATGCTAGACCGAAATATATCATTTTAGCATCGTCCATGTAAATTTTTATCAATTTTGGACAACATTTAACCATCTTTTAAGTTGATCAAATATTAGAAAAGTTGCTGGATGTAAAATAGCGGAAACCACATGGGTGGGCAAAGTAATTTATAAAACCTCATGGGTGGGGTGTGTAATTTCGCCAAACGTCATGGGTGGGCGATGTAATTTTCCCAAATAACAAACATAACAGAGAAAGAAATTAATGTAACAATGATAAATTGTGAAAGTGATGCGATGGTGATGGTCTGGTGGTACGGTGGTGTGTTGGTGTTGTGGGCGGCGAGGTGGTCTGGTGAATACTGGCGAGAGTATGGTGGAGGTGTTGTATGATGATGGTGGTTGATAATGGTGATGGGTATGGAGGCGCAGAGCAAGAAAGCCGAAGCCCTTTGTTAGAGCGGCGGGCGTGGATTCTCCCAGGTCGAAACCCTCGTCTTCTTTTTATATATGTACCAGTCGGCTTAAAATATTCTATCAATATTATACTGCATGAAAAAGTCGGTGGGATTGATACATTTTATTCAACGTGAATGTACTGCACGTGAATAAAATAATTTCAATTTCTCCCCTTTATTAATCATGTGGTCATCATGTCGGTACGACTTTGATGTCACCTGAGTGATTTGCAGCCACTTTATATGTATATATATGTATATACATACGTATATATATGTCACCATTTTTTGGTTGTAATCTTTATGAGATGAGGAATTGTAAATTCAGACATTTTTTCTACATTTGACATATAAAATATATCAGCTCTCATCTAAACATAAATATAAGGAAAAACATATGATAAGTGAGAAATATGACAAGAATTGTTATGAAAATAGGAAGTATTAAAACCCTAAAAGTAGATATATTTCACACTTATCAGAGACTGTTTTTTTTTTGCATAAGGTGCAAGAGCCATTGTATGCTGATCAACCGGAGGCTCCAGATGCTTCAAGCCTCTCAAAGTCGAAAGATAAAAAGAAGAAAATCCCTTGGAGACTTCGTTATGCATTTAGGAAGCTTCGAAAGCTTGCTCTAGGAAGTTGTGGCAGTCCCAGCCACACTTCCTCTTCTTCTGATCAATACCTTGGAAAGTCTAGCCAGAGACTTTAAATCTGGGTAGCTTGGTGGGAGGCAACCCACCGGTTTGTATCTCTTTTCATTTTCTTAGTTAATATTGTTTTTTTCTTCTCTTTTAGCTTGTGGTGTGTTGACTGGTGCTATGCTTACTGCAAGAGCCTTGGCTCTTCTTATATTTCTACTGATGGTTTTGTCTGGTTCCACTTGAGTTCTCCTGGCTTTGCAGATTATATTTCTCTCAGCTTGCTTACTTTGTCGCTTAGTTGAACTCGAGTGTGGGGTTGGACTAGCTACACACCATGAGCGGACTCTGGGGAGTATTCTTACCTTTTCTTGTCTTAAAAATTTTTCATGCTCGCTTGTGATCTACTGTGTGCGATTTTGTTTTCCCGTTGGATTGCTTGCATAATGTTTCTTCCTAAGCAATGAGGACATTGCTTCACTCTACGTATGGGGTGGGGTAAGCTCCTTCGCCGCTTGTTTTTTGTGCGTCTCTGAGCTCTTTTCTCTTGCATTTGTTAAAATTAAGCTGTGGTTGCTCAATTTGGAAGGAAGCCATAGAGGAAGTTTAGTTGGTTGGCTGATCTTGGGGTTGCAAAATTTTGAAATATTTCTGGTTTTTAATTGCTAAATTGAAGTCTTTGTTCTGAAAGTGCTGAAATAAATGAGAATATTCTCCATCTGAACTTTGTTCTTAGCTTTGAGCCTTGGAATGAACTGGATTGAAATGGTTGAAAAAGAACAAGGCAAGGTACTCCGCTGATCCTAAGCATGCTAATTTTAATTCTGATCCAAAATCAGGCCTCGTCCACTTGGTTATTAAGTCTTTTAGGGTGCTTTAACACCTAGCTACCTAAGGTCCTTGTGATCTGGGATAGTTGACCCAAAGCCGCTACATGGGTGGAGAGAAAAAGTCTGTGGTGAAAGAAATTGAAAGCGCTTTAATTGAAATATTTATGCAAATGTTGTGCTGAATATAGATTATTTTCTCTTATGGATCAAGAGTATGTGGCATTGAAAGGTACGATGGAATATGATCTTACTTCATGCCCCTTGTCGTTTCTGTGGCTTGTGAAGGAAAAAGGTGGATTGGCTCAAGGTTAAAGACAAGGCTCTTATGGTTTTGTTTCTCATTTTTTAGCTTTGAATGACTTCATGTTTATGGAAAAAATGAATTGTTTTGAATAATTTGAATTGCCCCCTCGATTGGTAAAGCTAGCAATACATTTCTTCCGTGATCTTCCTTTTCTGTTGAGTTCCAATAGCTTGGCATTACTTGTGCTTGAGAGTTTTGCTTGGGGGCAAGAAAAAGGCTAAGTGTAGGGTGATTTGATATGTGTGAAGTTGATATAGTTTATAGGTGCTAAATTCTTATTTTATGTAACATTTCTATGTGCTTTCTCACACTTATCGTATGTTTTTCATGACTCTTACTTTGGGAAAAAACTGATGCAAATTTATATTTTAAAAGCATGAAATGATGGTAAAAATGCATAGTTCTCCTCAAGAGCTTTCCAACGCCGCAAACGGGGAGCAAATCGGAGCTCAAACGAAGAATCTGGACCCTGTCGAAGTTTGCGGAAAAAAGGCACAAATATACACACGTCCTGACTTACGT
The DNA here is from genome assembly GCA_023374045.1 of Limonium bicolor. Classification (NCBI taxonomy): domain Eukaryota; kingdom Viridiplantae; phylum Streptophyta; class Magnoliopsida; order Caryophyllales; family Plumbaginaceae; genus Limonium; species Limonium bicolor. The sequence goes on along the minus strand of CM041777.1, from coordinate 104,624,134 downwards.
CCGACCCAGTTTCCCGGACACGTTGTAACCTGTCCGGCAAACAAGTACGGACGCTGGGTCGGACATGACTAAAATCTCGCCAGTCGAAGCTTTAACGTGTCCGGATGACGTGACCGACCCTGTGACCCGGACACGCTCAGAAGGACAAAAATATTTACAACCACGAGTGATTTCGATACATATACGCGTCCACCCGGGGTGTCCGGCTAACTGAACCGGACGTAAAGCCGGACATCTCACAAACGAGAAAAATCTTGCCTGACACTGTATCTCACGTCCGGCTAACTGGTGCGGACGCTGAGCCGGACGCGTGCATTTTATGTCCACATCTTCTATTTTAAAAGGCGTTCGCGAGAGATTAGAAAACATTCAACTTTCAGAATTCAGAAAATCAGACACGAGGCATTTCGAAGACCAGGGCAGCGCCGTGAATCCTCTTCAACATCATCAAAAAAGATTTTCTGCTCCGATTTCTTCAGTCTGCTCACCCCGACTCCTTGCAAATCTTCAGATTAACATAGAGATGACTTCTACACCTTCTTCTCTTGTTATTTCTTTTGTTGCTATGCTTGGCTAAGGGAATAAACTTCGGGGAATGGTGGTTGTATATAGTTAGGTTTTGTAGTTTTATTATCAATCGATATGGGATTAAACTTGGGTTTGTTTCAGATTATAAATCTTATTTGCACTATGAATAAAATTTGCAACTTTATTTTTAGCTTTGCGAAAGTTGTCAAGATCTGATCCGTGATTGATAACTAGGTCGTTATAATCTGTTAATCTGTGGATAGCTTAATCTGATTGATGAGTTAGCCTTCAGATGCAATTTAAATTTATATGCTTAATCCCTATGCGTTAGTAGTGATAGGTTTATGATCTAATCTGTCGCGTTCTACACAGTGGAGTTCTAATTGGCTAGGATTAAGTCTTTTAGAAACTTGTCAGAATTTGCCGAACCCTATCCCCAATCAACTGATAATAGAATTGCATGACTTAACTAGGGAAAACCACCTGAACCGGGAGTCCCGCTTTCGTTATATTTTTATCAGTCACTCTTTGCTAGTTCTTAATTTTATTGATCAACAGTTTCCCCCGATTTACAGCTTCTGCTAGGATTAGATTTTCTTTCTTAGTCCCATGGTTCGATACCCCGGTTGCTCATATTACTTTACTGCTATGACCGGGATTTATTTTGCAACCCGTAGGTTTATTTTATTTATTAATTTCTAGGATTAATTTCGTAGTTTTTAATATATCAAAATAACCATTTGTAATGCCTTTGTAAATCTCCCATGGTGGCCTTTCACCACTGAGATCATGATCTGAAGCATCTGGATCTTCTAGAGCAGGCATCTTGTTAATGAACTTGTTAGCTAACTTATTCTTGTGGTCCAGGAACTGTTTCGACATCGATGACAGCACATCCTTTTTAAGTTCAGGATCCACGGAGAAACGAGGCTAGATAAATGATTTGCCAGTTAGGAAAATGAACATAAATATTCAATTATTTATAACATCATACTAATAACGTAAAGATTTACCTGAAGACGCTCAAATATGGTATCCTTCAACGCTTGAGGCAGTTGTTTCCAATTGTGGTTTATGTTACAGTATGAATTCACCAAATGACTACTTTAAGCGGTGAAGTCATTCTTCCGATTATCGTGAGGTTGGTTGTACTCATTGAATTGCACCGGTTTCGTAGGAGGGCCCTTGTTAGCCATCAGTGCACGTGTGGGACCTCTCTTCTTTGGCTTCTTGGCCTCTGGTGGGGCAACTGGCGGCTCTTCACTTTACTGTGAAGGGCTACTAGCCTCAGTCTCGCGTGCAGCTAACTGATCACTCTTCTTTTCCTTCCTACCTCTTGTGACCCGCTTACTTGATCTCTTCTGTTGTGGCCCAGCTTCTTCAGTCATGAGAAACTCTCCAACAGGGTCATCCATAGGGTGATCATCCACTCTGAAAAATATAAAGCATTCTCATCAGATAAATTAACATAAATACTATGAAGCATATATAACAACAATACCTGATATGAAAAAAATCATTTCATATTTTCAAGCCAGACACCCTCATCATGGTCTGATTGTGCGTAAAGCAAATCGTTTTCAGTAACATCAATCGAATCTGGAAATCTTGTAGGAAACAAGGGTGTTTCCTCTACCGTCTCATTGTCATCATCATCCTCATTTTCATTTTCGATTACAACCGGCCTTCTTCCCGGAAGAACAACAAACCATCTACAGTCCTTTGGATCCTCAACATACCATTCTTGTTCGCAATCCTTTCCCGTAACAAATTGATCATCCTTATAACTGACACGTGAAAGATCAACCAAGGTAAGCCCTCCATCATTTTGGCATCCACGTCGGTTGTTTACCCATTTGCATCGGAACAATAGAAAGGAATCAATGTGGTAGTCTAGTTCTCAAATGTCCTCGATGACAGCATAATACCAACTAGAGTTCCTAACTGGTTGAGATCGGTTACCACTGTGGTATTTAGTGGTTGCAGCTTCAATTATTACTCCACTATTCTGGTTTATCAATTTGGCATCTTGGCACGCAGTTTAGTACGTATACCCACTAATATCATGCCCCTCAAATGATGTACTATTAGTTTTTAGGTCTGATTGCCAAACATCTGATCTCTTCACTTATAGCTTCAAGATTCGATGATGCTAATTTAAACACATGATCTTTGAACCATTAGATAAAAACTCAGTTTTGTTCCTTTGTCACCCAAATGTGGCCTTTAGTAGGATTTTGATGTCAACCATATGTGTTTCAAAATAAAGTTCAACAACCTCAAGCTGTTATAAGACAAACAAATGCGCTTGATGAATAAGATGACGCGGAACTTGCACAATCTTTCTACTAATGACACCTTTACCCTTAAACCTGCCGTAGTGTCGTGGTTTTGGGATACCAATTGACTCCGCCTCACTCAAATAATCAGTCACAAATTCTGTGACTTCCTTAATCACCGTTGCTTCAATAATGCTCTCTTCTGGTCAATACCTATTCTTCATTCTACTTTTCAGAATACCCATGTACCGTTCAAAAGGGTACATGTACCGTAAGTATACCGGACCACAGAATTGTATCTCTCGAACGATGTGCACAATTAGGTGCACCATTATGTCAAAGAAAGATGGTGGAAAATACATCTCAAGTTGACATAATGTGACAACAATTTCACGTTGTAGATCATCTAGAGAGGTTACGTCAATTGCCTTGCAGCAAACAACGTTGAAGAAGAAACAAATAACGAGTTAAAGCATTTCTGACATCAGATGGTAATATCCCTTGGATTGCAATTGGAAGAAGATGTAACATTAGTACATGATAATCGTGAGATTTCATGCCTAACAGTTTCAAATCCTTCATCGATACAATGTTCTTCCAGTTTGAAGAGTACCCAGATGGTACTTTTACCGAGTGCAGACATTTACATAAACTAATCTTTTTAACCTTTGAGAGCGTGTAGCATGCAAGAGGTAAGTATATTCATTTCTCATTCTCTTGTGGGTGTAACTCCTTTCGTATACACATGGTTTGCATGTCTTTTCTAACTTTCAATCCGTCTTTTGTTTTACCGGGTACGTTGAGCAAAGTCCCGCTCACTACCTCACCAACGTTCTTCACAATGTGCATGATGTCTAAGCATTGTCTCACAGGAAGATGACACCAATAAGGTAGATCCCAAAAGATAGAACACTTTTTCCAAATGCTCTTTTCCGATTTTGTTGTGTATTTCAAATACATTTAAAATGTCCTTAACCTTTTCGTACACTTTCTCAAAGCTCAGAGGTAGACGGGCCACTCGAGTTTTGGCCTCATCATTGAACAACTTTCTCTTCATTACTCGATAAGGGTGATCTTCAGGCAGAAGACGTCAATGACACATATAACATTCTTCCCACAATGTTTTAAACGGTCCGAACAAGTGTCTTCCTCGCATATGGGACATGCAAATGTTCCTTTCACCGTGTAACCGGACAAGTTCCCATATGCAGGGAAGTCGTTGACAGTACAGAACAATAGCCTTGAGTGTGAAATTTTCTCTTGCATAAGCATCATATATCACGGTCCCCTCATTCCACAGTAGCTTCAGATCATCAATCAGTGGGGCGAGATACACATCGATGTTATTACCTGGCTGCTTGGGACCAGATATCAGGAGCGATAACATGATGTACTTTTGTTTCATACACAACCATGAGGGAAAATTGTAGATCACTAGCAGAACAGGCCATGTACTGTGTTGACTACTCAACGTGTCGTACGGGTTCATTCCTCAGTACAATACCTAAGCCTCATTCCTATCTTCATGTCCAAATGCTCTTTTTAGCGTTGGTTGATGTTTCTTGCACTGAGGCCCATCTGCTAGATGTCTTAGTTTCCCATCATTTTTTCTACCCTCTGCGTGCCACCGTAAGTTCTTTGCATCTTTCGGATTGGCAAACAATCTTTTGAACCTAGGTATGATTGGTAAATAGCACAAAAGTTTAGTTGGAGGACTTTTTTTTAGGGGATGAGGAGTCACCATCCTTGAGCTTGTATCGAGACATTGAGCATTTCGGACAATTGTCTAGGTGTTCGTAATCACCCCTATACAACACACGATTGTTGGGACATGCATGTATCTTCTTATACTCAATCCCCATTAGACACATCAATTTCTTCGCCTCATAAGTGGTGGTAGGGAGACCGTTCCCATCTGGAAGCATATCATGAATCAGTTCAAGAAATGTCGTGAAACTCTTGTCACTCCATCCATATCTCCTCTTCAAGTTGAATAAATTCAGAACAACCGTCAATTTTTGTACTTAATGCACGTAGGTAGGGATGTCAATCTTGACCCGAACCCGAAAACCGACCCGAAACCGACCCGTAAAAAGCTGTGTTCGGGTTGAGATTTTTTACCCGAAAAGATTTTTGGGTCGGGTTTGGGTTGGATCATTGAAACCCGCTTCGGGTTCGGGTTGAACCCGCTAACCCGTAACCCGAAAAATAATTTATTAAAAATAGAAAATATGTTATATTTAATGATTATATTAGTGTTTAATGATTAGTTTATTACTAAAATAAACATTTAGTCAATAAAATATGATTAAATATAGTATATATTAATTAATTAATATTGAAATATTATATTTATTTATTAAATAATCTAAAATTTTAAAAATAAAATAATTTTTTTTAAAAGCGGGTCAGGTTCAGGTTCAGTCAACCCGCTGCGGGTTCAGGTTGAAGAAATATAACCCGCTTCGGGGTTGGGTCGGGTTCGGGTTGACCTAAACCATTTTCGGGTCGGGTTCGGGTTGATCTCAACCCGACCCAAAACCCGATTTTGACACCCCTAGGTACAAGGCTGTCTTGGACGCATCCAACAACCTATGATACTCCTCCGGCCTGCCAACGCAATTGTCTTCGACATTATCAAGCATATCGTCCATTCGCTCATTGTGGTAAGTCGTCTCACTATCAACATTGACTCCTGAATTACTCGGGAACCGATCCGACTCGTTGATAGTATTGAAGGTCTGCTCGGTTCTTGAGTGACACCGATCATGACTGTAGGAAGTTGAAGCATTATCTTGAACAGATTCTCCATGAAAAGTCCATCTTCTGTAATGTGGCATGAAACCACGGGTCTTCAGATGGAATTGTATGACGTCGATGCTTGAATATTTTCTGACCACACCACAATCAACACAAGGACATGGAATTTTCACCGCCTTTGTCCTGTCCTTGTGTTGCACTACAGCTTTGCAAAACTCTTTTAGAATCTTGTCAAAGTGTTCCCCTCGATCACCATACATCCAGTCACGCTCCATACTATATGTGCAACAGATCACAAGTGTGAGTTATCCTACGTAAAACTAAAATGTTTATGTAACATGGTTTGTATTTAGTTGCACATGTTTATTTCCTAATGGAGCATGACTGGGATGATTGTCAAGTAATCTAGCCTAACTCTAAGGTTCCAAACACAAAATAAACTAGCATTTTAATTTTAACAAATCATTGCACTTTTAAAACAGAAACCGGTGTTAAATATTGAGACACAATACATCATTATGAAGACATTTCTAGAAAAAATTCTTCATGACCTTTTCATAATTGTACACATCCCGTGCTTATTATTAATCACTCACCAAAGTCATTACAACCACAAACATTCCAACAATGGTAGAAATCAAACTAAATACAAATTCAATCATCAAACCACCTTTAAAAAAATCAATTCAAATTAGTGTAATTGGCAAACAACATCAAACCAACATTTTCAAACCACATTCTCATTAGCTAATTGTCAACAATAATCAAACCATATTATCAATTCTTCATGAACCGGTTCAGTTATTAAAACAAAATATGAAGTAAAAATACTTACTAGTTTTTTTGGGATTTATAGAGAGGGGGGAATATGTGTCTGCGAGGTAGGTTGGTGTGCGAGAAATGCAGAAGTACCACTTCTGATATATCTATAGAAATGCGCAAAAACAAAAATTAGAAAGAAAACGCAACAACATGTATGTTAATTGTTCATAATCAGGCTTGCAAAATTATAGTGAATGAAGAGAATGAATATATAAGTTAAAGTATATTACAGGGCAAAAAATGAACTACTTTCAGCCCCGTTTGCAATCTAGATAATAAGAGAGACGCAAATGCTCCTAAATTATCTGCTGCAAAGAATACAAAGAATACATTTTTTCATTCAGCCATTCATCACAACACTTGTGTGCACAATAAATTACACTAAATTTACACCATTTTTATACACACATTGTCCACACACAATCACATTCAACTCTAAATGAGAGCATTATAACAACAAATTAACAATTTTTATACTGAAATTCGAACTTAGAAATATAGGGTGTTTTCTAGGTTTCAGCGGGTCACGGCTGGAGAAGGCAGACGACGGCGGGTGACGGCAGGCGACAGTAGGTGACGACCGGTGACGACGGGCAGCGGCGGGTGACGGCAGTCAGAGCAGCTGATGCACTAGAGAATCGCATGGGTCGCATCGTGCAGAGAGAGATTAGAGAGAAATCGAGAGCGTGAGAGAAAATTTAGGTCTCTAGGAGTAATATTAGAAGATCTATTTCGACGGTTGTAAGTAGCAACCGCCAAAATAGAGTATGAAATATACCTATTTTGGTGGTTGTTATGGAAACCGCCGAGATAGATACTTATTTTTTAAAACAATTTGACCGGGGTAACGGTCCATTTCGGCTGTTTTAAGTAAGAATCGCCAAAATAGACCGTTAGTTTTTAAATCGCAGCCACTTAAGCAATCTATCTCGGCGGTTTTACTACAACCGCTGAGATAGGGGTGCCGAAATAGCCCTTTTTTGTACTAGTGTTGCTTCTTGGAAAGCCAAGAGATAAGAAATGATCCGTAAAAAATACAGTATGCACCTGTGGATCGTCGGTCACCAATCGCACCACCTCATCATCTGTGACAATGAAAGCAACGAGTTGTAGAGAGGAAGCTGGTCGAAGCTCAAGAGCAAGATCACGAGTACCACGGTAACAAAGAAGACGTTTGACAGTAACCTAGTGGCAAAGGCGTGGGCTGTGCATAAACTGTGCCAACTTGTTGACACAGAAAGCAGTGTCTGGGTGGGTCAATTGAAGGTATTGAAGCTGACCAATGACACTTCGGTAAAGATAAGGGTCTTTGAAAGGTTCGTCATTGGTGTTGGTAAGAACGATGAGGAAGTCATAGCAGTAAACAGGTTTGGCGGTGGACATATTCGCAAGAGCTAGAAGATCGGTGATATACTTTGTTTGGGTCAAGGAAGAGAAGTGGGAGTGCGAGTAACCTCAATTTCCAAAAATAATGCAGAGGTCAAGGTCTTTGAGAGGTAAAAGTTGTTGTACCCTGGAGATAAGGGTGATTAGTATAGAATCGGAAGAGGCAGTGACAATTAATCATCAGCATAGACGAGCTAATAGACAATTTCATTGTGGTGATGAAAATAAAGAAAGAGGGATCACAATAGAGGCCATGCACCTAGTGATAGGGAGATATGAGATAAACGAGAAAATCAGGCACGTGACGCTTGCTTAAGACCATAGAGAGAACGCCTCAATCGACAAACATGTTGGGGATTAGGCACTGATAAGGCCCAGGGGTTGTTGAACACATACAACCTCATCAAAAAACCACGTAAGAAGGCATTGTGCACGTAAGTTGGAAAATAGGCCACTATTGAGTAAGGACATACTGTCACAAGTTTGATTATCAGACTGAATGTTTTGTTGTAGTCAAGGCCATATTCTTGACCATACCCCTTCTGTTACACCCCGACCACTAATTCATAATTAAAGATGATTACTAACGCCCATCACAAATAATATCGCAGCGGAAAAACAAATTAATTAAACTCCAAGGTAACGGTCTAACTAACAGAATACATACCGAGTAACCCCACTGTTAAATTACACGTCCAAAATACCAACATGCCGAGTTCCAAGTTATGGATTATACAAATGTCTAGATGGAATTTCCATATACGAAAACGAGTATGATGAAAAGAAAAAGTTTTCCCTGTTCCTAAATCTACCCCGCTTGCTCTCGGTCGGGTCTCCTCAGCATCCGGTACCTGAAATGGGGGTGCCCAAATGGGCTCAGCAAACTACGCTGGTATGAAAACGTGCAGCCCACAAGCTACCGGGCCACACACGACTAATTTGGTCGTTAACATGCAGTTCATTTACATGATCAATATAAAACAGTAAACACGACAGCGGACACAGCACAAGCAATGCAATCAAGAAGATAACACCCCATACATAAACAAGACGCCATGAGTCGAGTCAGTGTTCTGTTCTATTATCGTAATATGCTTCACTCATCATTTGAGGATAATCCACATAATTGGACCATCAATTCTCTTATTTGCTATATCATTTAACTCAGTATAATTTAATCGAGTTAGAAAGGTATGAATAAACTGTTCAGGCGAGAATGGGACTCTCGCGAATTTTCATGGGGAACCGGGAATCGGTCCCACCGAGATTAATGTAACTGCCTCTTATTGTATGTATACGGGTATTTAGCCCAACGGGAGAACGTGCTGTTCTTCCACCACAAGTAAAAGCGGGTATTTAGCCCAACGGGAGAATGTAGAATTCTCCCACCACATGATAATACGGGTATTTAGCCCATGGGAGAATGTAGTATTCTCCCACCACCGTCGCGACGTACATTTAGTTGGAAGACGATCTGATGTAGATACGGCTCCCGAGATTTGCATGCACGGCCAGAGAAATTCTTCTAGGCTCCTCGCTTCTCGTAGAGTAGAATATGTTAGGTGTCACACAAGGACGTTAAACAAGAACACTAATGTGTTTGTCGGTTACCACGTTTAAGGATAACGACGTTTGTTTACAAGGGAAGTTAGTGAGAAACTTGAGTACAAGTTCTCGATGTAATATCACATGGATATTTAATCCACTGGTAATGTATAGTTGTATGCGTGGCACATACACGTTATAGTTAGCATCGTTCGCGCACATAAAATAACACAACAGTGCATAGAATAGTCACAATGATACACAACCGTGAGTGCAGCATTTTACACGCAATTATCTTGGTCGTTATTTCACACAACATATAGCACACAAGCCAGTGTAACCCGTTAGCAAACAAACTGCAACGATCCATACCGTTCATCGTAGATTGTACTTGACTAAATTCCCGGTCAACGTCTGGTCGAATATAATCCTATAACAGATTTAACTGAGAGTGTTAATTGAGTTACTCTCGTACGAGTATTTGTTGTATTATTTGGCAGTTATGTATTCTCGTTATTTCATGTGAGGTTATTTCTTTACGCTTAGGTAGTTCCTTTAACCTCTTAACCTTATTTTATGTTTAGGGTATTTATATACTTTTTAAATCATGTAGTCTTAATTATAAGACTTATATTGTGTGGTAATTTCTTTTAACTACCTTATGATTTTATGTATAACATTTTATGTTATTTCTTTTGATTTATTTTTTAAATCCTTTAATGTATATATATATACATGTATTATTTATGTTACGTGTTTATAATTGTCTAAATGACATAACAACTATATAACCTCCCAAATTATTTCACATGTCTCGCATGGACATATTATTCCCATAACTCTTATGAATTACAAATTACCCACAAGTAATATCAAGTAGTTACAATTAAATTCCTTATAACTATTTAACCCATAGTTTTAATTCCATAATCCCTTAATCAAAATTCTTTTTCTAACTCCTTCAAATATCCACATAAGACCTATAATTATTTAAATTCAAATACTTACCCCTATATTTTTGGTTATTTACAAAACAACCCCAATAATTCATAAACTTTACATTTTAACTTTAATCACATTATATTATATAGTTTTAATTCCTTATTTAATTAAATTACAAATTACCACCAATAATTCGTTAATTACCAATTGACATTATAACTTTTGAAAATTACATTTTGGCCCCACAATTTTTCGGCTTTAATAAATATTTCTTATATAAACAATTTAACCCCAAAAATCTTATAACCTTTACATAATAACTTATAACCTATAGTTTTAATATTAAATTCCTTTAATTGCTGAAATGTGCACATATATTTTCTTAAATTACAAATCAACCCCAAATAATTTTGGCTTCCACATATAATTTCTATAATTACATTTTCACCCCAAAACTTTTATAAACTTTATATTTTACATTATAATTCATTTCTAGCCCAAATTTTGGTCAACAATTTGACTAACACTTATTTTAATTCCTAATATACTCTTATACCCAAAACTTCATAAAATTCATGGCCAGAACCCAAATTTTCCAGAATTACATTTTACCTCAAAACTTAATAAATTGTATATTTAACTCCTTAACACTTTATCCATTATTCCTAGTATAAGTTTATACTTTATATTATATCAAAATTATTCAAATTAAATATACAACTCTCAGATTTATTTAAATTTGCCCACCAAGTTTTGGTAAATTACATATTTTACCCTTAAACTTATAAACTTTATATCTGGTATTAAAATACCTAATTAACTTACCAAAATATTTTATAACATCTTAATACATAGTATTAAGCTATAATATACCAAATTGAAGCTTAAATTTTCGGCAATAATTTTTATAACCAAATAATTAACTTAAAATTCCTTAAATCAATTCTTAAACCTTAATTCCATATTTAATTAATCAAAACACATATTTAAAACCTTAATGATTTCGGCTTTAATTTTATAAAAGGGTAATTAATGGTTTAATGTTATAAAATATAGTTTAAACCATAGATCTACATATATATACTTAGATAAATTACTTACCCTCTTAGTAAATGATTTTCCCTTGGTTTCTCCTTGGATCTTTGGCCACACAACCTTGATTTACACTCCTTGTAGGTTCCTTGAATATTAGAACAAGGATACCTTATGTTAACCTTGAATTTCTAACTAAACCTTAAGAAATTTACTAAGGTATTATATATGAGATTTGTAATAAAGATTAGGATTTACCTTGATGTTTCAAAGTGGAGTTCAAGAACACTTATAATTTCGGCCTTGACAAGGAGAAGAGGAATGAATTAGCTCTTGAAGAGATCTAAGCTTATAACTTAGAAATAACTCTTGTAAACCTTAAAATCAAAGATTTACCTTAGGAAAAATGACATAAGCTCACACCTAGATTTTGGTTTGATGAACACCTTGTAAAACCATGAAGAAGTTGAAGTTAATTAAGGGAAGAAACAAGGAAATCTCGGCCATGAACATGCCTTGGGAGAAAATGAAGTTTTAAGGCATTTTTCTTACCTTAAGCCTTCAAGAACCTCTCTTAGGTGTTTCCTTTGATTAGCCACGAATTTCCTAGCTTGAATGATGATTGATGTTGATCTAGATCAATGGAATGAATTAGAAGAACTTCCTTGGTGCTAGGAACCGAAAGTAGCTTGAAAATGGCATGAAAATGTAACTAGATTAACTTAAGAATTGAGAGCTCTTACCAATGGAAACTTACCAAGTCTGGAAGGGGAGGAGAATGGCATGAGGAAGGCAAGATAATGGGCCAGATTGGCAGCCTTGAATGGAGAAGAGAAGACAAGTTTCATTAATTGTCAAGGTTAGGTGAAAAGTGGGTATTAATGTCAAAAGAGATGGAAAGAAAGTCTAAGGCCTTAATCAGTGGGATAATGTGTTGAAAATGAAGGCCACGAGACAAGGATCAACCGGCCAAGACTTTAGAATGCAAACAAATTTGACAAAGTGGTAATATAAGGTAAGAAAATGATTTAAAGACATGAAAATCATGTCTCTTTTGTAGTCAAAATCGGCAGGGCTGGAGGTGGTGACTCACCATGGGTCTTGCCTGATTAATATAGTTAACTTATGTCATTTTAACAATATCAAATCGTGGCTAATCAATTCTACAAGTTAAATGTGTAAAACGCGTTCTTTCGGTACCCGAAAAGTGCATTTTTGTGTTGTCCAAGGACATTTTTGGAAATAAATTGATCCAACGAGTTCCAAGTGTTTATTGACATTGTTTATGGTCAATTATGATATATTAAGGTGTTACATTGAGTTATATGGGGTTATATCAACCCATAACACAATTTTCGGGACTTCCGGGACTCCCGGGACCAAAATAGGAGCATTAAGAATTTCCCCAGAGCACTTCATGTTTAATTGAAAATGTGGCATGGGGATCCTCTTATAAATATTGCATAATGGTCAACTAACCATTTGGAGTGAAGAAAACTAAGTTATACCAACTTAGAATGCATTTTTGGGGTTTCCGGGGCTTCTCGTGCTTTAAGGGGCGTGCGCGAGCACTCCCGGGCACTTTACATTTTTAACTAAATATGGCCTGGAGACTATATTTGCATAGTCATATAATTAGGGTATGACCATTTGGTTTGATTTTAAAAGGTCATACAAGGTCACGCTTAACGCACGTTTTTAAGGTGTTTTAAGAACGTTCTTGTCGTTAAGATGTTTAGTGCGTATTTTTGACCTTTGATGAGTTCTTATGTTTTTATGATATATATATATATATATATATATGGTGTAAACTACGTTGTTACATTTGTTTGAATGTGTATATCAATTATTTTAGCATTTATAAATGCTTCGGCATTCGTAAAATACTTACGTTGCTTGTTTGTATATGTTCGTATTGATCTTTCCTTGTTGACGCTCTCTTTATTGAGCATGTCATGTATGGAGTTTAATCCTCGTTAATAAACGTACATGAGTGTTTGTACGAGTATGTTAAGACGTTTGTAAACTTACTCTTGTTAGCGTTTATGGTAAAACGACTATTCCTACGTAATGTTTGCATGCGCACGCGTAATATTATTTACGTAAACTTTTGCATGCAGGAATGAGCATGCGTACGTGAAATGATTTATCCTTAGATTAATTTTCATTATCTAATGGTTTTAAAGTGTTAATTAGATTTGGGGTATTTCACCTTTGCCACCAGGCGAGCCTTGCCCCATTCAATCGATCCATCAGAACGCCTCTTTGTACGTTGAATCCATTTGATAGAAAGGACATGTTGATCAGGCTCTGGTGGAATAAGATCCCAAGTTCTAGTATGTAACCGGGCCTGAAACTTAGCTGACATAGCATCCTGCCACTCAGGATATTTGAAAGCCTCGGTAAAAGTATGAGGCTGCTAAGGAACTACAGTAGATAGAGAAGCAGTGACATGTGAGGGCCAAGGACTAGTTCCGTCGGTGTGTGTTTTGGAATGGTGAATATTGTGATGGGCATGATTTAGCATAAGATGCACATGGGAAGTAGGTGGAGAGGCATTAGTGGAGGGAGAAGGATCATTAGATGGAATGGATTGGGTGGTAGAAGTGGGAGAAGGGGAAGGTGTTGCGTAGGTGTATGAGGAATGGTTATTTGAGGGGTAGTTGAAGGGCTGCTGATTTGTGGGTATCAGATGTAGAAGAGTAAAGCTAGGTCACGGGAGAAGGGACATCATAGGACAGATCTGTGATAGTAGCAGTATCCTTGGACAAACAAGTAGAGGAGAGAGAGTATGGATGAAGTTTTCATCAAACGTACATCGTGAGACTGATAAACTTTATTGGTTTTGGGATCATAACAATCATAGCACTGGTGATCAGGAGTGTATCCAAGGAAAACACACAAGGTGAAACAGAAGGAAAGATTTTTATTGGCGCAAGTTTGGCCAGCAACCACAACCAAGTGTCAATCATCTGTATGGTCAAAATCTGAGAAGGATAACTGAAGATGCTCTCTAGAGCCTAGGGAGATCTAAAAGTGCCACCCCCAACCGCTAATCCTACGCTTACCGTCTAATTGCCCTATTAATCTTACGAGTTCACAGCGGAATTGTTACATACTTACTACGGCGGGTGGTACAAACCGCCCGCTAACCGCCCATACACTAGCTAGGCTTACCTTACTTACAGTCACGGTCTGATGAACATAACGTACCGAGCTACTAAATTACTTACCAAAACATCGTATACCAAATACTTACATCATTGGATCACCGAGTAATAAGTACATTCGATTACATCATTTCTAAGTTCCAAAAATGAGTTTCTAAGCTACCCATCTATACCATTCTCATTCTATCCCAAAATCCAAAAAGTGTACCCCATGGTACACCGGCTATTCAAAACTGTAGCCATGTACTACTTAGTCACCCATCATAAATTCATTGTTACAAACCCAAGAAGATAAAGAAATGAAACTAGGTCTTCATATCTTCATCCCTCACGGGTACCTGCGTGTAGCAAAATGGTGCCCCAAGGGCTCAGCAAACGCTGCATATAGACTCCGCATATACGCGTGCTAGCTAGGGCACGCCGACTATTTACGTCCACTAAACATGTTGTTCATTATTTTCATACATACATGCTTTGCATACAACACATGCTATACAATTCATTACACAATTTAAGGCAACAATACAGTAGCACACAACTTACTTACCTTCACAGGTTAGCCAAATGTGCATCCGGGTTAATCGGAATGCTTTTACTCTTTTACTCATTACTTACTTTTTATTACTTGCAATTACTTACTTTCCTTTACTTTACTTACTCATTCTTACTACTTACTTATACTCAAGTTAAGTCGTCGGGACCTCCGGCCCTGGGGACTACACCGTCCCACCTCCGGGATTTACTTGACTCACCATCCGGGATGCTACCCACTTAAGGGATTTGGGCCGCGGACCATTTAAGAGTCAGGAATTGGAGCCAACCTCTCGTGACTCCGCATCCTCACGCGTTGGCCGAAAACTATATCGTACTTCTACTCATTCCAATTTAATTACCAATTAAGTTAGGTTGGTTAGCTTGTTAGGAATAAGTTGAAAGTCCAAACACATTCACAATCGTCACAGTACATTACAATATTCGTACATAAGCATTCACATTCATCCATACATTTCATGAATTATACAAACTAAGATTTAAGAAAATATTCACAACATACAACACTACATATTCACAAGTATGCATATTAACTCCGATTCGTGCATTATCTTATTTGGTGATCAATTAGCACACAACACACAAATCAGAGTAACCAAGATAGCATGCGGGGCATGAGGAATCCATACCGTTCACCGTTGCACGTGTTTCCAAACGTCCTTCGGTGTCACAAATCAAGTCCTATTATATACATACAATTGAATGATTAATTACTTATCATCAACTTAACTCCTACTTACTATGTCCTTACACTTCTTACACTACACTTTACTTACTTATTTTTCATTACCTAAGTTCACTTTCTTACTTAGCTTTGGCATGCTTCCATACATGTACATATATATATATGTAGGTATATACATACATATATATATATATATATATTATTAATTTTAATAATTTTTTTTTGCCCGGACCGGACTTGCGACCGAACTTGCAAGTCCGGTCCATTCCAGTAGCTCAGATTACCGAAATCCTTCTGGCCGACCGAACTTGCAAGTCCGGTCGCAAGTTCGGTCCATTCCAGTAGCTCAGGTTACGGAAGTTCTTCTGGCCGACCGAACTTGCAAGTCCGGTCGCAAGTGTCCATTCCAGTAGCTATCCTGGAGAAATTTTTCTGGACCGACCGAATTGCATGTCCGGTCGCAAGTCCGGTCGATTCCAGTAGGTTACACGATGAAAATTTTTCTGGCCGACCGAACTTGCAAGTCCGGTCGCAAGTTCGGTCGATTCCCAGTAGGTTACAGATGGGAGAATTTTTCTGGTCCGACCGAACTTGCAAGTCCGGTCGCAAGTCCGGTCGATTCCAGTAGCTCACCCGTCTTTATAAATATGGGCTCGACCGAACTTGCAAGTCCGGTCGCAAGTTCGGTCGGCCCAGTATTTGCATTTTAATTTCTGTTTTCAGTCCTCTCTTTTACCCATTACTTCCCCATTGCCTCTACACTCAATCCCACATGTTTGACATTATTTAAACCTCCTAATACACCCTAGTTCATTTCTAACTCCTTACACAATTCTATACTCGTTCACTCACATATTTTCCAAGTTTCAACTCAACACTCTCACTAGTCGTTTCCTAGTTGTGTTTTGCTACAGATTTTATTCTAACTCTCTCCCAAACACTAGCTCCCTCTTCTAATGTCATTTCTAGCACCCTCAATGCATTAGAATACATTACCTATCTCTCTCAACTACCCTCTATCATTCTCAAACAAAATCTGTTACACACTCACATTAGTCACCTAGTTTTAATTCTCTAAGTGTTCTAATCCTAGGCAAATTTTGCCATAGTCTCCCCTATAACTTTATACTCTCACCACATGTTCTAGTTCACATTTCAACACTTATCCCACCTGTTTCAATAGACATTAATATACAAGCTCCCATACACAACTACCAAACTAAAACAACACTTAAAATTTCCTGCACTCAACAACTCAATCCCAATCCGTTTTCAATAAGTTTTACACATCTTTTAAAGCTTCAAAATACTTATATCCTCTTATACATTACTCTACTACAAAATGCCATTTTACAATACACATTTCCATTTCTTAAAATCTGTTACATTACATATACAAGACTTACACAAGGGTGAGCTTATTTACCTGTTTTCTTCTTCTAGTTTCTTTCTTCTTCTTTCTCCTTCCTTCCTTCTTCTCTACCGGTTTTGAAATCTCAATCCTCTAACACTACAACCATTCATATACACCATTCAATACTAAGAACTAACCCTAACCATTAATCAAGTTTCAATCTAGGTTTTAGGGTTTAGAAAATTTATTACCTTCCAAGAGTGCAAATGAAGCTTGGAGTGGTTCAAGAACGATATTTCCAACTCCTTCAACAAGCCAAAATCGGCTAGAACACAAGAGACCAAACAAGGGTTTAGTCTAGATTTTCGTTTTGCCTTTGAGGCTGGAAAAACAATGGAGTTCTGAGAATATTTTTACCTTAGAAGAACAAGGAGAAGGAGGGCCTTCTAATGGTGGTATTGAAGCTCCAAATGGGACATACCCATGAAACGAAAATGGTTGTTTTCGAATTTTGGAAGGATGAAAATGTAGCTCTGGTGAGAGGATTACAATGGTGGTATTTTTATAATTTTGGAAAAGCTTGGAGAGAGTTACAAAGGAGAGAAGTAGAAGTTTGTGGGTGTTTCTATTTCCACCATGGAAATCGCATGAGGTAGGGGAAGAAGAAAAGAGAGAGTGAGGAGGGGTGTGTTCACGTGAGAAGAGAGTGAGGGTAGGAGGAGAGAATTGCAAAAGTGAGTGTGAGAGTAATAAAGTGAGGTGAGTGTTATTGTTTTTGTCTTTATTAATAAGAGAGGAATAAAGAGTGTGTGAGAGAGAGGAGGGGAAATAGAGCCCATCGGCTGCACCCCACACACACACACAAATTTTACTTTTTATTTTAAAGGTGGACACATAAGTTTGTGTTAATTATGTTTCTCCCCACAACTTCCCGTTTTTGACAGTTTTTACTAATCTCTCGTTTATTGATTTTATTGGTCCTAAAGCTTCACTAATATTTATTAATGATTATTTAGTTGACCAAAACTGTTACGAGTCTATTTGACCCGCTTAAAGACACGTTTTCCCGGTTACCTCGAAAAACGCGCTTTAAGATTCGGTAATGCTTTTAATCCATTTTAAGGATCCGTTTTCTTCGGGATTTGTTCCCTCATGATTATTTACACTTGATTAAGCCTCTAAATACTTATTAGCCTAATTAATCACTATTTTTAATTACGGGGTATTTCAAAAAAGCCCAACCAGATAATTGGTGACATCTTCCATAGAATGCACAGTATCCCCTTTGGTCGGTAAGAGTGAGGGGACTGGAAGTGAGTAAAAAGACGTGTTTCAATTAGAATAAAAAAACACTATACATGTTGTTTCTATTCAATAGGAAGAACATGTTCTTTTTCAAAGGACGGTAATTAATTTCATATTAGAATAACTTTGAAAATATGGTTTGTACATCACCAAAAGGATGGAATAACATTGTGTTTTCCATTTACATGTTGTTTATATAGCACTTAACTTATTGAGGGTGTTTGAGTATGACAATATTCAGTAGTAGAAGGGATCAACAGATATTCTTTGAGAGCAGTTGCTACCGGAAACATAATTCTAGAGGCAAAAGAGAAAACATGCACGATAGGGCAACATCGACGACGATGAGGTGGAGCGAGGCGGGGCGACGGGTGGTGAGGACAGCACCGGAGGACGGCAAGGGTAATCGCTAAGTAGAATTTGGAAGAAGATGAGCTTGGAAAGAAAATGGCTATGGAGGTTGTATGCTGCAGGAACCCAAAGAAAGGGAGGAAGGGGAAAGGAAGAAGAGAGAGAGAACTTAGCTAATACTAGATAGATATTTCTCCAAGTTTCGAACAAGCTCAGCTACCACAACAGTAGTGAAACACAATCCAACACCATTTCAATAGAATGTGCTATAAGACATTTTGACAACTTGAAATGTGTTTTCTTGAACATAATTGTCTCTCATTAAGAGAAAGCTTCTAAGCGAAAAAGAAAGAGAATTATAAAATAGAAACGTCTGGCATAAATCTTGTTCATCCATTATTGTAATAAATGATTGAAAAGTTAATCACAATAAGTGAAATTAGTTGTTAGAGAATAATTATTATCTCAACTAGTATGCAGAACTTAGATTGAGTTCATAGATGTTGTTGACGCCCTAACCTTTTGTACGTTTATGAAAATGAGTTTATCTAATCAGTTTAATTTTCTTACTATATATGTTACATACATCAGCTATAAGTTGTCAGCTAGCAAAATAAGAATGGGTAACATACTTAATGAAGTTGACAAATTATAGATATATAATCACATATTGAGAATTAATGAATAATATGAGTTATGTCTATCATAAACCTCTATTAGACTTAGATTTCATAGGTCGACTATGCAGGATATGACAAGACGTAAAAGTTCTTATAGGTCTTTATATCATGCATGTTTAGTTTTCGGTGGTAGGTGATTTTTTTTGAAGTAATGATGTATATATAAATAGTAAGAGTAACATGATAGTTAGATACATAAAAGACCTATGTATCTGACAACTAGAAGGGGCCATCGTAGCTAAAAGAGGGTGGATTTTAAAAACCTCCTAAGCACTAGACAAAAACAACGTTACGTTGACAAGAAATTCCCAAGGCCAACTGCAAAAATACAAAACACATGAATATACAAAAAAGTAGCTCCTAAGAGCAAAGGACCATATCAAGCCAATCAAAATCTGTACTGGCTGTATTCATCTTCGTCAATATGAAGCTTTATGGCCGCCTTAATGTCAAAAATTATGAGAGGGGTCTAGCTTAGTTGGCCATGACAAATTTGCATCTTTCAATTCGGAGATGATAGACAATGTAGTGACATCCGCTCTTCACTAAATCAATTGGGCACCGTCTCTTACAATATCGATTGATCCAGGCTGAGCAGCTATGAAGGCTACTCCTGTTTGTAGGATACCCAACCAGTCACAAGTGCTCCACCAAACTCTGCTCGAGTACCTGCAATGGAAAAAAGAGATGGTCGCTAGTCTCCTGCGCACGCTCACATAGCCAGCATTATGTTAGCAAGACAAATGCCCCACGATTGGAGCTTATCACAGGTTGTAAGTCTTCTTTTAAGAGATACCCATAAGATAAATTTAGCCTTGGGGACAGACCAAGTGTTCCAGCAGACATTGAACCAGGGAAAGGGCCGAGAAGGGGTGGGTAGAGACATCATATAGAACAAGTTGACCTAGGACGGCTAGGATAGGAGTGGAGAGGGAATAGGCATCGTTGGATGACCCACATTGCTCATTCCAACAGTCCCTGGCATGAAGGATAGCTTTCCAGGTCCATGGATCATTCCCTTTAGTAGCAGTCGTCCATATGGTAAGATTGGGCAGTAAGAGCTTATGAATCCATTGGATCCAAAGGCGATCTGGGTCGTGGGCGATAGCTGAGATAGTCTTGAGCATGAAGCACATGTTCCATTTGTGGATGTCCTTAAGCCCTAGACCACCATTTTTAGGTGTTTGTGATGGAGCTCCAAGCCACTGGAGGAGGGAGCTGCTCTTTCTGACTCTCCTCACCAAAGGAACAAAGGAACGATCAAAGTATTTGTTGGCCCTTTAAGGACAAACTTAAGGATAGCGATACATGATGATTAATTAGAACAAAAAATAACTATACTTTTTCTATCTAATTATATATTGTTTAATATTTATTTTTAGTATATAAAATAAAATAATTTAGAAGAAATTAATATTTTTAAAATTATATTTTACTATAAAATATATAGCAGTAAAATAAATTTATTATCTTCTATATATAAATTATTAAAATAAAATGTTAAAAATAAACAAGATAGTTAAAATGGGATGAGAAGAGTAGGTTGTGGTCTCTTTTTTTTTTTGAATAAAGGGGTGAAATATATAATGAATGAATAATAGAGTTTATACAAAAGGAGATACATAGGAGACCCTATATATCAGATACCCAAAGAAAAGCAAACCATAAGGGCTGTCTAGGTTACAAAAGGGTGGCGAAGGGCCAAAATACTACAAAAAAAAACAAGATAGGGGGAAACACCGTAGAAAGGGATGCTATATAATTAGGACTCCAGGATTTGGTAAGCCAGGCACTATCTCGGTTGGGCCTGAGATGAGTCCAAATGGAGGCTTTGATAGCTCCTTTGACGTCCGCAATGATGAGGGCAGGATCTCTAGCCTGACCTATCATGGCTCTTCTGCATCTTTCGATCCAAATATAGTAGACAACATTGGCGATGGCCGCACGTCTGACGGAGTCCTTTGGTCTCTTCCTCTTACAGTAGTAGGATAGCCAGTGTGCGCAGCTGCGTAGGTTAGACCTGTTGGTGGGGATCCCTAGCCAGTCACATATAGTCCACCAGATCCTGCACGAAGTCCTGCAAAAAAAGAATAGATGTGTACTTGTCTCTGGAGCTTGCTCACAGAGCCAGCATCTGTTAGCAAGGCTAATGCCCCACATTTGCAATTTATCACATGTTTTCAGTCTGCCTTTTAGAGTAACCCAAAAAATAAACTTAGCTTTAGGGAGCGCCCAGGTCTTCCAACAGATATTATACCAGGGGAAGTGCCTAGTAGGGGAAGAGACATCCTGGTAAATGATGTTGACTCGAGGACGGGGAGGGTAGTCAAGGAAAAGAGACATGGCATCCTGTGTAGATCCACACTGTTTGTTCCACCAGTCCCTGGCCTTAAGAATGGATTTCCATATCCACGGGTCATCCCCGTTGGGGGTAGAGGCCCATATGTTGGAGTTCCTCAGGTAAACACTGTGGATCCATTGGATCCAAAGTCTTTCAGGGCTGTTAATGATGGCAGAGATTGTTTTCAGAAGAAAGCACATGTTCCATTTAAAGACATCCTTGATGCCAAGACCCCCTTACTTTTATCCAGGCACACAGAGCTCCACGCCACTGGCGGGGTGGATTGCTGGCTGAGTCCCCTGACCAGAGAAAGGAGCGAAGCTTCCTAACTACACATTGAATGACATTCTTGGGAATAGCTATCGAAGCGGCCCAGAACCCTATAATGCCAAACAGGGTGCTTTTGATAAGAGTGAGACGCCCCGCAAAGGAAAGGTGCTTACCCCCCCAAGAGGAGATAGCCCTTTGGACGTTGTCGATCAGGGGGGCAAAGTCCGAGGATTTAGGTTTTTTGGCTGAGATAGGGATGCCTAAGTAGCGGAAGGGGAACGTTCCCTGATTAAACCCAGTGCAGGTGAGGATAGCGATTGTTGTGGTCCTTTTTTCACATAAACGAGTTAGTTTATTTTTTCTATTAATTAGAAAATCAAATTTATAGTACTTTTTTCTCTACTCATAACTTTTAACAATACTTTTTTAACTTCTGACAACTATATGCTAACAAGCCATATTTCTTAGAAATTGAGAAGTACCTTTTTTACTCCTCGTTAATGACCGTCTTATTTGTTTTATGACACGTTTTTCCATTTCAATATTAACTATATAAGATAAAATAATTTTGTAAAGCTAAATTTTGTAAGGAATCATATACAAAACTTAAAATTTTAAAATTATTTTATCTTATATGTTAAATATTGAAGTCAAACGACATGTACAAATAGTAAACATGACGGTCAAGAAGGAGGGGTAGAATAGAATGACTTTCCAAATAAATAAATAAAGTTTGCATGTTCCCAACAAATGAATGGATGTCAGTCGCATGATGGCCTTTCCCTGTTTGGCACCAAATACTTCCATTCTTCCCATCCCCAAAGACTACCCTCTTTCGTCTCTCGTTACTGCTTTCTTTCTTTACTTCTCTTCGATCGTACCTCATCGCACGTTCAGCCAATTCTTGATATTATCTTGCTTTAAACGTATCATATATAAGTACATTTTACTTGTCCTCTTTACTGTTCATTATCATCAGGTGGATGGAAACCAGAATAAAGATACATCCATATGGGTAAACATGAACTGTGATTGAAATTAATGGGTCCCAAGTGGTAGTAGATGGAAACAGAAAGAGAAGAAAGGTGAAATATTTAATAAAATTTGGCTTCATAAGAAACTGACAATAGCGTAGGTGTAAGTGTTTTTTCTAGTGACGGAAAGGAAAAAGTTGAGGCATGGCATAAAAGCGCAAGAGATGGGCTTTTAGTCGGCGCATGTCACTCTCAATGTTACTCTCTTTCACTGCTCCAGCATGCTAGCTATTCATACATAAAAGAGGTGGGAAGAAGCCACCCATTAAAGGATACAAAAGACTCAAAAAGCTAGCGATTGAGGATGCACTCGAGTCAGGAGTAATTGAGGGATGAAGTTTGAGTTTGGTTAACATGATGGTATTGATTCATGAACTTTATGCCAGCATTGGCTCTGCTGGCGTTAGCTCTTTTATGGCCATGAACGCTCACATGTTTCGATACATAGACCAA
Organism: Limonium bicolor; assembly: GCA_023374045.1. NCBI lineage: Eukaryota > Viridiplantae > Streptophyta > Magnoliopsida > Caryophyllales > Plumbaginaceae > Limonium > Limonium bicolor. The sequence continues at coordinate 104,600,645 of CM041777.1, read as the reverse complement.
AGACCGTGGAAGAAATCGCCACTTTCCGGCCACAGTCTGAGAGTCTGTTTGGACATCTACAACTTAAAGGGCTTCTCAACCACTCATATATATGCCACTCTTGAGCAGTGGCAAAACAAGCACCAATTCATTAAACAAACGCTCCAAGATTAGAGTTTGTGATATTTTAAGATACCCTTCAAAATAGATATAAATAAATGATTTTTCACTTTGGAACTCGCCAACAAAAACCTCCATTAATCGGAGATGATGAGTATGTACCTTTGGAGTTTTGGCGCCGATTACCCAACCTGGTGGAGAAATGGAGTGGCGTGAAGGACGGGTGGTGGGAAAGGAGTTTGCTCTCCAATTACCCAGCCTGGTGGAGGAATGGAGTGGCGTGTAGGACGGTCCCAAGGCGAGCATGTCCGTCATATCGTCAAAGATGCAAGGGAAAGGTTGTAAGAAGTTTCTGATGGATGCTCGAGGATCACCTCCAAGGAGAGGTCAAGGAAGGTTCCTAGGACAAGTTTTATAGGCTTTAAGTAAGATGTCCCGTGTAATGTGTGTGTAAGGTAGGACTAGAAAGGTATGTAAGAGTTGAGTCGGTGTTGTTTGATTTGCCCTTGCGGCACCCTAGGCCATGTGCCTATAATTATATAAAAAAATGGAACATGATAATAGCTTACATGTAATCCTTGCGAAGCTCTCCTCTCCTTGCGAAGTATGACGTTGTTTCCTCCCAAGCCCAATGAGTGTTGATCTTCTGAATCTGCCTCGTGAATCCATTCCTCCGTTCATGCGAGGTGACCGCCGGCCTATCTTCAACTGGAAGCATACCCACTCTGACTCCTAGGCTTCCGTTGTGTGTCACCGCATTGAAGGAGTAATAATGACAATAATGGCAATGATTACTCTTGTCTTGTATAGAAGAGCAAGATCTCTCGGATGAACACTAGGCGGACGCCAATCTTGGTTCTAGAAATTTCCTTATTTCCCTGTGACATGCAAGGCACAGAGTCTGTAGAATGCTGTTTCTTGATTTGCTCTTCCTCGACCTCTCAACTACCTCTCCTTATATTAAGTTAGCTCCGGATGCGGAAGTTTTCCACGTCTGCATTTCCTATCATTCCTCTTCTCACATACCTTCAAGCTACTTGTATTACTTGCATGATACCCATTTCAAAATTCATCTTCGACCCACATACCCCCGACATGGACAAGATCGTGGTTAATGGTATAACCCTGGTCTCGGCTCGTTGTCACTGCTCAGCTTTTCTCGATGATTCCAATTTGTGCTACCACTTTGGCACAAAGTCTTTAAGGACGCTGGATGGATTTTGGTGGAGTTAGGTTCACAAAAGTCGGATCGAATCTCTTTATGTTTGAATTCGAATCCATGGAGGCGCTGGACGCAATTTGAGTTAGGGGTCCATGGACAATAAATAACAACCTTCTGGCCCTTCAACCTCTTGATCCGGCTAAGCCGATCTCTCAACAGTAATTTACCTAGATTCACTACTTAGTTAGAGTCTATGGTGTTCCAAGTCACAATCATATTCTGAAGTTTGTTTGAAGAGCAACACAGAAGTTAAGCCAGTTCTATGAGGGAATGGAGGAGGGGGAAGCTTCGGGTTTCAAGTTTCTGCGCTTCAAGGTTCTTATCAATATTCAAATTCCAGTCTTGCGAGCTCTCTCGATAGTGGTCGATGGGCAGTTTTGTAACTTCGCCATTACATACAATAATATGCCTCTGATTTGTTCGATTTGCAGTCTTTATCCTCACACCACTCTACATGTTCTTTGGTCTGGCCAACAGATGCGACTTGAGTTCCTTTTGATACGTGGTTGTTAACGAAGATCTTTCTGGCTAGGAGACGTGCGCGCTCATGAGAGTTCACAAGCTGATCCTTGGAGCTTACCTCATCGAGTGGCGCATAATCGTTCTTACTTCACCCGCCCCTTCCGCCACTTGGGCAGACTGGCCATGCACGCCAGTTACATATACCTAACCATAATGAGGAACTCCCTGATTCTTCTAGCTATGCCCATAAGAGAAAGTTTAACGAGGTTCTCTTAGAAGCATCACGAGTGGAATACTGGGACCTTCAATTTCTAGAAGCGAGGAGGAAGGGGAAGGGCATGCAAGTCTTTCGTCAGTTATGCCTTAGGTAGTGAAGTGGTGGAAGATGGCAAGGGGAAGGACAAGAATGCCCTGGGAGCTCAGGGCCAGCTGGAGGTTGATGTTCATTCCCTTGATGCATGGGTTTGGACACAACTCACACATGGAGAGGATTTTGTCACGTGTCTTGTGTCCACTTATTGGCTTGGAGTTTGTTTAGTGTTCCTATCTAACTCTATTATCTACCTTAGTTATGTGGATCTTTTGCTTAATTATTAGGTCTGTGTTAGGTTGCTGGTTGATTATCTTTGTCTATGTTGCATTGTGTCTGTTTTTTGTTAGGTGTTAGGTTGCTTTAATGATGGTTTTGAAGGTGATTGAGCTGGGGATTAATCTGGGTTTTGGTTCTATGATCACGCAAGCCCTTCTTAGGTCTTGGTGGCGTTTGTTGATGTTGTTTGTAAGAGTTGTCTGGTTGTCCTTAGATGGTTGTAAAGCTTCTCGGGGAAGCTGTGGTTGGAGATGTCATAGGATGGAATCGTTGTTCGTAGAGTTTGGCCTCTATGGCACTAATCATGTACTCTTTTAGCTAATATTAATCTAATGCCATCCTTATCTTCGAAAAAAAAGAAGATTTACACAGTAGTATGCAGAGTAAAAATTTGCTTCACTAGCTAGAAAATTAACATAATTAACCCTTTCGTAATGTCATACGTACTCTTCATTGAAACCCAATAAGATGTACGTACGATTTATCTGCCAACAGAATATATGTGACGATCAACAGGTGGACAGCAGCAAATTAGATTTTGGGTTCTTTATATCTAATTCTCTACTGAACCTCCAACTTGTGTCTGAAATCAGATATTCCATCTATAGTGACCCCATGAATCCAAACACAAGGATACTAGCTAGCTACCCTTATATGATGCTAATGAATAGAGACCCACTGTCATGCTTGACAAAGACATGTATCTACGTACGAAAAACAACCTGCAAATCATTCCAAAATTTCGATACTGAACGTACTGTTTTAGGATCATCATACTAATTAGATAATTTAGCTGTAAATCAATATATAAACCCTATCATCTCCGAAAGGTTATCTAGCTAGGGATATCGTATTTAATTTGGTCTTATTATGACTAACTCGTATTACCCACCCGTCGGTGCTTACTTCCTTATCTGATCTGAAACCATACAGCTTTCATCTTTATTGCGCTATATATAGTCGCCACACATAATTAAACACCCCCGAAAACAACAATACTGCTCAATAATTATCCACGTCGTCATCACTCAAGCTATTATGGTCGATAAACCGTCCACTGTGTAAGTGAAATTTGGCACCTGTTACTGTCTACCTAATTACTTACAAGATATGATATGATGAATCATGCCGTGGGAAAAATCGAAATATATATAATAAAGTCAAGTAGTTTGACATCATAATTAAATAGTTCGCAGGCCTTAATTGGTGAGACTAAAACAAGGAATAGAAACGACAGAGTTATGCGGACAAGAGAGTCGTTGGGTGTTAACCAGTACTCACGTTATTGTCTTTGTGTGCTTCCCTTTTTCACTTTACAATTTTTTGGCCCATCGTCTGTCTTCGTGCCTGCATCATCTTCAATACCATGCATCTCCCTTTTCTACCAAGCTACTTTCATTATTGAATCACTATAGAAAACTATAGCTATATAAATATCAGCAACTTTTACAGATTGAAGGGGGGGGAAGAAAAGGACATTTCGTCCATTAAAGGGAACAAAACAATTAATTCAACTATTTAATATTCTAATTGATAGAAGAAGATACTGAATTGAACTCTGCTTGTTGGATTATCTTTTCTTTGCTTGGAGGCATCATGGTCAATCTGTGATTGGTTGGTCATGAACACAGAACTCTAATAGCGGACTAGAGAGAGAGAGAGTCTATTCAGGATTGCTTGCTAATTATTGTCTCTATTGCAAGTGAAAAGGATCATTAGATCTGTTAGAATTAATGCTAAATCCATTAAGTTGCTCTTGTGGAGTTAATTGGTTTTGTCTTCCAATTAATTTATTATTCACGAAGAGTTTCACGAAAGTTGAAGATGCATTAGTGGGAGCATTTATGCGGTGCAAATTAATGGCGTCTAAAGCATTTGGTTTTTTTAACATTATGGGGAGAGTTATGAGGAAGTTAAATCTTTGAAAGAAGAAGTTATGACTTCGAGCTCTCTAGATACCCAGGTGTTTGTTGTTCTTAGGTGTTAATGGATGGTGTTAATGAGTTGTAACCGTTGTAACTTGTTAGCCATTATTATACGGTTGTTACAAGGTTAACGTTGGGATAAGTGAAGGGTTTAGATCTAGCACTATAAATAGATCTAGTAACCTGTAGCTTAAAATCACCCCAACTTGTGGGGATCACATCCAAGAGAGTCAAGGGTGGTTCTATGGGAACTCAAAGGGACTCGGGTAAAACACCAAGGGAAACACGTGAAACACGGGTTGATGGGTTGGTTGGGTAATCCTCATGTAAACTTGTAATCCTCATCTTCTTAATGAAAGTTGTTATATCTCCTCCAGTGGACGTAGGTCATATTTGGACCGAACCACGTATATCCTTGTGTCAGTATTTTATCATTACAATATCTTGTGATTTTTTCTTCTTCAGTAGCCATGTTGATCTCACCAAGATCCTGGGGAAATGGGCCCCGTAATCCTAACAAGATCGATGTGCAAAGAGCTTCACCGCGAACAAATTATGTGTAATTAGTCGAGAGAGCTCTTCTAAATAAATTATCTTATGGATGCGG
>CM041777.1:104505467-104595241 GCA_023374045.1 Limonium bicolor | reverse complement strand
TACATACGATCTACCATCCCCTACCCTGGTTGGAAATGTCCCTAAAACACTTCATAGTTACCCTTCACATCGTAATATATATCTTGTAACAAAATCGGGTACCATGTTTTATCAACATTATAATGAACACCCAAGTACTTAAATAACCAAACACATATTTACACCGTGCCACAACCGTCCACTAGAATATATTAGAATATTGTGTAGCGGTATATATTATAAATTGTAATTTGTATGTTATATACTCTCCCTTTGACATGGTATCAGAGCGCAGTCTCTGAATTTGATACCGTCTTCCACAACAATAGGTCAACTTGAGCCAAATGAAACGATCGAGGAAGTTAACAAGATAGAAGTCAACATTGTGGATGAAGAGGAATCCACAATACAAGAAAACCTAACAACGACAATGGCCAACATAGTCGGACCTGTTCTTCTTACATCCATCATTTCATCCTTCGCCGAGTTTCGGAAGCAAATTCAGAGGAGTTGGTGTTGATGTTTGGAAGTGCAGCACGATGATTGCACTAAAGGCCAACAACAAAATTGGGTTCGTCAATGGCAAACCACATAACCCCCAAAATCATAAGAGAGATGTCCTCTTTGAGAGCGATGTGACCACACAATCTTCTCATGGATCATAAATTATACCGACAAGGATATAGTAGATACGATGCTTTAATGTAATACTCCCTCCGTTCAACAATATCTGTCATTTTAGAAACTTGCACACTTATTAAGGAAAGTGGAAAAATGACGCATGTTCCCCTACTTTTTACTTTTCCATCTACATAATAATTACCTTTGTATTAATAGTAGGGTTAAAAGTGGAAAAAAGTGTGTCAAAAAACTAGAATGACATATATTATTGAACAAGTATCACATTCTGAAACGACATATATAATTAACGGAGGAGGGAGTACCACGTATGAGACTTGAAGGAACTTGTGTCAAAGATATGATCTCACCGGTGACCTGAAATCTACTATATATCCATCGAGAGATAACTCAAGTATATCAAGGTAATGAACGTTTGTGTTCTATGTGTAAGTGCAATGTCGCAAATGAAATCAAGGCTCAATGACAACAATATTTCTTGATGAAATTCCTGGACGGCTTAAACGATAACTTCAAGTACACAAAAGGAAGTATGCTCTCGATGAAGCTACCAAATATGAAGCAGGCTTACTCCCTTGTTTCACAAGATGAAAAACAAAGAGAGTTATTGAAAGGTAAAACTAGATAGAGAATTATTTAGTGCTTACATGCAAAAGCTCACCAGGTAGTAGAGTTTTTAATCCTAAACTCGGACTTAAGAAATCACCTCAAACAACAAGTGTTGGAAGCGAGAAGAAGCCGACTCCAAATGCACCAACTGCAACAAACTTGGTCACACTAGGGCTAAGTCTTAGTGGTTAATCGGCTTTCCAAATGATGAGACCAACCAACGACAAGTTTACAGAATAACGGTCTTATTGAATCTTTTGTTGGAGAAGAGAAGAAAGTAAAAGAAAAGGGAACCAAGAACGTTCACATGTTGCTGGAATGAGTAGTGATCAACTTCAACAATTGGTTTCCTATCTTCAATGAAAGGGTGGTATATCTCAAGATTCAACAAAGAATTTTGGAGAACTTTCAGGTAATATCGATCCTTTCCATAATTATTGTTTCATAGTGAAACTAAGAATATTAGTGGTAAACGTAGACATCTTTCGATACTTGATTTGGGTGCCACGGAGCACATAACTAGTAATCATTTTCTGTTAGGGAGCTGGATAACCTGAGTTATAGTAGAAACATCATTTTACCTGATGGGCAAAATTCCATAGTTAAGAACACATAAATGTTAGGATGTGCAAAAATTTGTTTCTAATATCAGTCATGCTTGTTCCCACATTTATGTTCTGTTTGTTATCAGCTAGTAGATTAGCAACATAACATAACCATAACTTTTGATCAGAATTATGCCACATTGCAAGACTCTAGTCCTGGTTTCAAAGGATTGCTACCTAAGAATATGGCTTATACTTCCTTGAGAGTGGTTTTGCAAATTTTTCTTAATAAGTGTAAAGAATCCATTTCTACTGTCATGAGTTTTGGTGTAAATGACATATAAAAGAGTAGTGCTATAGAAATCCCACTACGACATAGCAGGTTAGGCCATATAGGTGTTGCTAAGCTTGCTAAATTGAATTTGTTAAAGGAATACAAGATTTTGATCCTTTCCTTGTACAATCTACTTCAAAGCTAAAGTAAAAAGATGTAAATTTGGCTTTTCTAACATTAAAACTGAAGTTGTTCTTGACATGATACATATAGATGTGTGTGGTCCGATGCGTGTTGAAACCTTTGGGGGGTTTAGATACTTTTTTACTATGGTTGATGATTTTTCTAGGGCTACAAGGTGACTTTGCTCCAAAATAAATCTAGTGCCATGTCTCGTATAAAGAACTTTGTCATCCGTGCTGAAACTCAATTCAGTAAAAAGATAAAAATCATAAGGAGTGATAATGCAAAGAGTTAGGAAAGTCATAAGAAGTGTTAGGCTTTTTGACCCGTTTCCCCAAGATCATGGTGAGATCAACATGGTTACCAAAGATGAAAAATGACAAGATATTAATGTAATGATAAAATAGTGACACAAGGATATACGTGGTTCGGTCCAAACATGACCTACGTCCACGGGAGGAGATATAACAACTTTCATTAAGAGGATGAGGATTACAAGTTTACATGAGGGTTTCCCAACCAACCCATCAACCCGTGTTTCCTATGTTTCCCTTGGTGTTTTTACCCGAGTCTCTTTGAGTTCCCATAAAACCACCCTTGACTCTCTTGGATGTGATCCCCACAAGTTGGGATGATCCTAAGCTATGGGTTACTAGATTATTTATAGCGATAGATCTAAATCCTTCACTTATCCTCAACATTAACCCAGTAACACCATTAACACCATCCATTAACACCTAGGAACAACTAACACTTGGGTGTCTAGAAGCCAGAAGTTTTAACTTCTTCTTTCATGGATTTTAACTTTCTCATAACGCTCCTTATAACGCTAGAAAACCAAATGCTTCATATGCCATTAATTTGCACCAAATAAGTACTCTCATTAATGCATCTTCAACTTCTATGACACTCTTCGTGAATGAGACATTAATTGGAAGACGGAACCAATTAACTCCACAACAGCAACTCAACAAATTTAGCATTAATTATAACAATTCTTCCTCTTAATTGTAACACCCCTACCATTAATACAATCATTACCGTCCAATCTCCTCGTGCTTCCCGAGTCACGCAGCGGATACATACTTACATACATCGGGTGATACAATGCCGTTAGTCACCCACGTGACTACAAGGCTGCTACTTCTACATACAGCCTCGGTCTGATGGACCGGAATACCCGAGCACTACACAAATACAATACGTACTCCATTTTAACTGAGTATTACAACTCCATTCAATACAATGCTCGATAATTCAATACAGATGATGCACTACACATACCGAGTTTACTAAGTTCCAAATACAGATACTATACCTCTTCCAAGTTCATGTGTACTCATTAAGAGTCTACATTTACCCATTCCTCACTACTACTTCTTCCTAAGTACAAGGGTGTGCCAATTAGTACCCTCTACATTCCACTTCTAACTATCCAGTGTAGTCGGCCGGTCTTTCACCTTGACCACATCCCCTTCGTACCTGCACACTAAAAACGTTCCCCGTTCCCCGAGGGGGTCAAGCTTTCGCTGAATATATAACCATACCCGCGTCTAGAGAGGTACGCCGACCATTTGGTCGAATACATGCAATTCATTTACCATACATGCTTACATTCATACTCATATCCATACATACATACATGCTCATATACATACATACATACTTCATTTGTGTTTACTACAATACAATACAAGGTATACATACGTACCCACAGTACATCCATACTTGGAAGGCCATACAATCAACCAACACTTACCATTTTTTCCATGATACCCATAACCATACATACTCATTACTTACCAATACGCAATACGGAGATACAATTCTCCTTCCCATACAGAAGTCAAGTTAGCTTCATTAGACACCCGGGTTAAATCGGTGTTCAGTACATTTTACTCCAGGTCAATGACTTACAATAGTCAAGACCAATACACATACAATACTTACTCCATACTTCTTTACTTCCAGTTAAGTCGTATGACCTCCGGGCAGGGAGTACTATCTCCCACACCGGGCTTTAGGGTGGCCCACTAATCCAGGATGCTACCCATACAAGGGAATTGGTCCAAGGAAAAGATAATAGCCGGATTCGGTTCCAACCTCTTGTGGTTCCTTATCCTCACGCGTTGGCCGAAACTATCGGGCTTCTACTCATTCCATTATTCATTACTCATGTTAGGAGTTAGATTGTTAGGAATTAGTAGAAGTCATACTACTTCCATACATCCATACGATACACAAGTACTCATACTTTACACATACACTCATTTCTAACATACATTTCATGAATATACAAACTCTTTGTTCAAGAGAATACAACAAAACAATATAGTTCAAACACAACTAAGTGCAATAAAGTCCGATTCGTGCATTTATCTTATTTGAATGATCACATAAGCACACAAATCGGGGTAACCAGGTTAGGATACAGGAGCAATGAGGAATCATATACCGTTCACCGTCGTTTACGTACTATCGTTTCCCTTCGAAGATCAACTACTTGCTCCTATACATACATGAAGTTGCATGATCAATAACCTACTATTGATTCATCTTACTCCTTAATTAATACTTAAAGGTATACTTACTACTTTATTACTCCTTACTTGGTTATGAAACCATCTTTCCTTACTACTTCTTAAACTTGCTCATTTTCCCTTTTCTTACTACTTACCATCTTTACTTCTTTTAATGGTATATTACTATATATAGATGCACACATGTGTAGGGGCATATACATATAACACATAATTACTATAGTCATACTATAAAAAAAAACATTTTTTTTTTTTGTAAGTGTTTTGGGCCGTCCGACCCACCGTCCGACCCAGCCCTGGGTCGGACCATTCCAGTAAGTTTCTCGTTCTCTGAAAAATTACCCGTCCACCCCGCACTATTCTGTCCGACCCATACTCGTCTGGGTCGGACCATTCCAGAAGGTTTCGATTTTGTCACCCACAAGCCAAGTCCGACCCACGTCCGACCCAACCTCTGGGTCGGACGAAGTCAGAAACTTCGATGAAGAAATTTTTGCCTGTCCGACCCATGTCCGACTCACGGCCCTGGGTCGGACCATTCCAGAAGAATTTTTGTCGATTATCAAGGCCCGTCCGACCCACGTCCGACTCACGACTCTGGGTCGGACGGTTCCAGAAAGTTTATTTTCGTTGCCCAGGCCTTGTCCGACCCAGCGTCCGATCCAGCTGTGGGTCGGACAGTAGCAGGACCTTGCTACTGGCCTTGTTTTCTTTTCCCAATTTCACCCATTGCTTCCCTATTCTTCCTACATGTATCCTAACATGTTCTAATACAAATTAACCACTCCAAATCATGCTAATCCATTCCTTAATACCTTACACAATCCTATGCTTACTTATACACAAAATTCCTCAAGTTCCAACTCAACACTCCTCTTGTTTCTTCCCTTATACCTTATGCTACAGACTTTGTTCTCTCCTCATATGCTACAGATTTTCATCTCCCCTCTTACACTCCAATGTTCCCTCAACTAATGTTACTCCTAGCATCCAAAATACATTACTCACATCCTAGTTCCATTCCTTTAACATACTTCTTTCAAAATCTGTTACAAACTACAAAACTCTCATCTCAAACTCTCCAAATACTTCCTCTTCTTAAACAATCTAAGTCCTCATCTTTCTACACAAATTTGGGCATAGTCTCCCCTATATTCTTAACATACTCCACACATTATTTCAGCTCACATAGTTCTATTCTCACCGCCTGTTTACTCAATACATTATACTCACATTTTAATACAACTACAACAACCATAAAATCCTGCACACATACCCATTCAATACCCAATGTTTTCCCAAGCTTTTAAACATCTTCCAAAGGCTTCAAAACTGTTACATTCTATTCCTCATTATACTACAATGTACCAATTACTCATTACCATATACATTACCCATTTTCACTACACAAAATCTGTTACACTACAATACATAAACCAACTCAAGGTAAGAGCATTTACCTTGTGATTCTAGTTTCTCTTTCTTTCTTTCCCTTCCCTTCCTTTCTTCTTTCTTTTCCTTTCTTTCCTTCTTGTTCTCGGTTTCAAATGGAGTTCACACTCCAATGCTACAGCCCACACCAATACACAAATTCTAACTTAGAATTTCCTCCTTAAACTAGCCTAGGGTTTATATATGTTTAAGTTTAAAAGAGTATTACCTTCAACCACTAAGTGGAGTACTTGGCTAGCAAGAGAGCAAGATTCCAGCACCAATGAAGAGACCAAAATCGGCTGGAACAACAAGACACCAACAAGGCTCATTTGGAATTTTCGTTTTGCAAGTAGGGGCTGGAAAAAGATGGAGTTTCAAGATTATTTTTACCTCAAAACATCAAGGAGAAGGAGGAGCTTCCAATGGTGGACTCAAACCTTCAAATGGAGAATATCCATGGAGATGAAAGTAGTGGTTTTCGATTTTTGAAAGGAGGAAGGTGTTCTCCTTGGCAAGGGGATTTCAATGGTGTAATTTTTATAAGATTTGGAGAAGTTTAAAGCCTTCAACATGAGGAGAGAAGAGAGAGTTGGAGAGAGCTCTACAAAATCGCCATTGATGGCTGTGGGGAGGAAGAAGAAAAATGAGAGAGAGGAGGGAAAACGTGAGAGAGAGGGGGAGTAGGAGAGAGAGGACTCACTTTTCCCTTTTTACTTATTTTGTTTGTCTTTTAGCAAATGAGAGGAGAATTAATAAAGTGAGAGGGAGGGGGCAAATCGGTTACCCACACAACTCACAGATTTTTTTTTTGCTTTTTATTTGCAAAAGTGGACACATAAGTTTTGCTTTATTACAGTTTACACCCCACAACTTCTCGTTATTACAGTTTCCACTAACCGGAACCCGTTTTCCGGAATTTTCTCGTTTAATTAATTTTATTGGTTCTAAAGCTTCACTAATATTTGTTAATGAATATTTAGTTGACCAAAATTGTTACGAGTCTATTTAACCCGCTTAAAGTCACATTTTCCCGGTTTCCTCGAAAAACGCGCTTTAAGGTTCGTTTATGCTTTTAACCCATTTTAAAGGTCCGTTTTCTTCGGGATTTGTTCCCTCATATTTATTTAAGTGTAATTAAGCCTTTAAAAATATATTTAGCCTAATTAATCACTGTTTTTAATTACGGGGTATTTCAATCTACCCCCCTTAAGAAACTTTGCCCTCAAAGTTGCTCAAGGTTACGGTTTACCATTACTACTCATTTGCCACAATACATTCTATTACCACCTTACAAGGTGTTCACAATACTTACACTACCAGCATATACAATTCAGATACCATACATCATACTCAGTTCAAATACCATACACAATACACAATCCATACATAATACTCCATTCAGTTCGCACATTCCACAATACATACACAATACACTTCACATTGTCATTCGTGCTGTATACCGTACAACACCAATGCATTACTCATTACGCACATACCATACTCATTACTACTAGCACTACTTGTGCCAATCAAAGTACAATTACAATACATACATACTACGCAATGCTAACCCGAAGCAATGCAGTACACATTACAATCCCGCAGGCACTCAGGTCATCTAGACATAGGACTCTTCTCTGTCCCGCTGCCCTTGGAATAATACAATACGATACTCCACTACCTTCTCAGGCATACGCTTCTAGCAAATCCTTTATCTTCAGGCTAAGAAAATTCTTTCCCAACTACTACTTAGAATTTCTCCAAAGCATACAACTCCCAATTCCAGTTTGTATTTATTGCTTCTACCCTATGCGTGATTCTTGTGACCACTTGAGGGGAGCTTCAAGAATCGTTCGACCCTGATGTGATCAGCACCAGTGTTGAACTATCTTTCCACCCCATTTTGTGTTCGGCTTCCCTTGATCTGATCAGGATCAAGTTCGACTTCCCACATCCGTTTCAAACAACAGATAATTCAATCATTTTCATTTTCTACCTTTTTACTCTTCCTAGTCATAATTACAATTTCACACAACTCCAAAGGATGGAATTCAGTCCATCAATCATTCTCAATCTACTTCCCAAATACTTTCCTCAGAATTCGATGCCTAAATGCTGATTTCATCAATCTTCTCTACTTTCTTCCATCACCCTCTATTATCTCTACTATTCTGACTAGGGAATACATTACTTATGAAATTCAGCTGTCCTCAATTTACTTCCAATAACATACTTACGAATACACCACTCGTGGGTTACATTCCTCTACTACTCATAGTTAATCCGTACTACTTCTTTAAGAATACAATACTTGTGGAGCTCCGTCCACTACTCATTCTCAATTGTCTCAAGACAATCACCTAGGGAACTCATTTCCTCTAGGTTACATCGTTTTATACCGACTCAAGCATCGTAATGCCATGTCTAACTTCAATAGGCACACTATAGGGATTATCGTTTCCCCAAGTTAGTATACTCCTCTTTTAATACTTTTACACTGGGGTTACAAGATGGTATATTCATCCATGGTATTCGCATCTCTTGTGCCCAATTACCACAGTTACAATATGAATGAATACGTATGTTTATCAATAAGTACTAACCATCAACATTCTCATTTGTGCTATGCACATTATAGTTTCGTGTTTTATTCATGAACTTACATTAAGCGGTTTTCGCTCTACCCCCCTTAAAAGGGATTACGCCCACGTAATCTACCATATGTTACTATTAAACATTGGTTTACTCGATTTGGGCAATCTGAAGCGTTTAGCTTCACTACGATATACTATACAATATGCTCTGGTCAAAGGGTCTTAACCATACCAATGGTTTAGTCTTTGCACCAGGATTCCTATATGAGTTTATTTAACTCATAATTAATTCAGTTCTAGCCTATTAGGCTTCAAGGCATTAATAGCCATTCTTTCATACTTACTAGGTGTATTACATTTCCTAGCTAGGGCCCACTAGCTTCTGCTGCGTGACCCTGATAACTTGGGTTACTCACCCTTCATGTTATCCTTAATGTGCTATACATCACTCTGTTATCCCTCTATTGTGGGAATAAGGTTTACTAACAGTGTGGTATTCTTTTACCGCTGTTTGAACTCAATGAGTTTTAGATTGTAACTAGCTCTCTGGTAATCTATTACACATACTATTCATACTCCCGCGACTATTCGGTGGGTTCCTCCGACTTATCGTCGGGTGAGGTTAAGTCACTACTTAGTTTTAGTGCTTCTTCCTCCGTTGTCACTAGTTTCTGAATTATACCAGTTTTTCTGGTTCAATACAAGTGTTCTTTACTTGTATGACCTTGCATTTTCTATGCGCTGGTTCTAGTGACTTTCCTTATGTCTCCTTTCACCTTTTTATTCCAATGGAATTCACATCTTGTGATGGTTAGTGTGTTCTACACTCTTCGTGTTTCTTTGGCCTTAGGCCGCACGGTTTGTTACTACGCTAGCTTGACTGGCTTGTGCCATGTTCGTTGGTGAAAGAAAAATTTACTACGATTTACATTCTCCATATTCCTAACTATCCCACTAGATCATTAGCTGTACAAGTGCAATACCAAAACACTCAGTCATACAGAGTGCAGAGGCGTAAACGCTTGACAGTAAGTCACTTATGTGATAGGAAAGAATATTTCTGCCTGTCATCTCATACTTGTACTCTGTGTCATTATCTGTTACTTTCTCATAGCGGTCGCTTGTTGCGCATCGTATTCTTACTCATTGTACAACGTTGTTTTTACTGTCTCTGTTACTGCGATAGTTCCTCTTTACTTATTGCCATTGTCATTGGCACCATTTCCTTATGGCATGAACACTGAGGGTTTCCCCTGTTCGTGTGTATGACGGTTGTTGTAGCATACCGTGATGAGGTTATTTCCAATGTGGAGATGTTTCATTTCAATTTCGGTTTCATGTGTAGGTTGGCTTACCTCACATTATTTCATAATTTATGATGCAATTTACCAAGTGTCTTGGTTGACAGTGGATGAAGTGATTCATCGGGTTATCGGTTCTCTTGAGCGTTGGTCATTTGTGGTGTTCAACGTGTATTCACATTGGTTGTTTTGACAATTATTGTCTTCCAGTGTGAGCATTGATTATAGGCTCTAGCTGTGCGGTTTTACTTTTGTATGTACATCACCGGAACATCCCAAGAAACTTCAAGGGTTTTCCGGTCCCGTTCTTCAATTGAAGGGTATTTCATCACTGGTAAGTGAAGGTTCTTGTTGAGGGGTTTGTTTCCACTCATAGGTCTCATGACAAGGTTTACCATGTTGGTGTTTATACAATGGTTCACTACATGCTTGAGTGCATATGGAGTATGCTTACTCCTTAAGTCGTAATGGTTTGGAAATCTCATTTCCTTATTCCATCGCCCCTTGGCAATATTTATAAGCGTAGGCTTTACTGTTATAATAGATGGAAGCCTTTCTAAGGGTTCACATCTTCACCACATTGGTGGTCTTTGGCTAACGAGGGGTACTTTCCCTTGGGTTTCTCGTAGTGTCCAAGTGGAGACTAGGCCAATGTTGGCATTATCGCGATTCTTATGCCTCTGTGTACCATTGCTACAGAAGGCATGGAGGTAATTAACGGCTTGTCAACTGTATACTAGACTGATGCTCTAGTGATAGTGACACTGAGGTAGCCATTACTCCAAGCCACTCATTATGTTGAGTGCAACTTGGTTGGTTCAATTGTCGATCTATTTGTCGTATGGAGCAACATCTCTTGCAAGTCTTGTTATTAAATGGTGTGGTTTGCAACCGTTAGAGTTTATATAACGTATTTGATTCATGGCTTCTGAGCCTTGTTGCTGCAAGCTATGCTCTTTGCAAGCTGCTTATACCTGTTTCCACTCCTTGTATACCACTATAGGGTTGGAGGTATTACTGGGCTCCATGGCAAGTCGTGACATCACGCTTCCGTTCATAGGAGACCCTTTAGGCAATCTGGTGTTAATCAGTGCTTTTGTGTAATTCAGGGTAGTTCCCGTCATGTGAAATCCCTTCGGTGTCCTAACCGAATGTTTGTTCTAGCTCATGTGCTCTTATCATGACGCTTGTTCAACTGTTATTATCCCAGACACCCTTCAAGGATTGCTCCTGAGTGCTGTTAGTTTTGTCGTTACCTCCGGCTAATGTTTATGATAGTTGTGCCTACTATACCGCCTTGTGGTATTGTATTTGAGTTATTCCCTTTTTGGGTTATAACGTCTCCCGTTCTTGGATAAACTTTTTACACTTTCTCCTAGTGTTCTTGACTAGGTTTATTAGTCCTCTCCAATGATGAATTATGCTCCGTGATAATCTTGTGATTGCTCTTGGGGATCCTGTCCCGTTTGTTGAGCATTGTGGTGTTCACGTTAGGCGATTGCCTTACTGTGTTTAGGCTGGTTATACTTTCCAGCTGTCATGTATTTACTTGATGTCCTAAGACATATCCGATGTCTATACTTACTAGTATGTGCTCTTTGCACTCCCTAGTTCTTATTCCCCATCTTCAGATGGATTCTCTGAGTTCCTTTATACTTAATCGTCTGAGGTGTCCAGCTGTTCTGATTTGAACTCACTCATGGTCCGTAGAACGGAGTTGACTACTTCCCGTGTGTCGTACACTACATGTATACATACGTGGGGTACCATGTTGATACGTTACCACTTACCTAACTAATGTCAGGCCCGCAAGCTCCTTTGGAGTGCGGTTGTCCCACATCCCGTAATTGGGTACACTCGTAGTGTTCGTCACACGCCTAGGTGAAGTATTCTATTGTCAACTCCTCTTGTATCAATCTATGATACTCACCGTAATTCTGTTGGTTTTGTTTAAAAATCCACGGTTTAAAAGAAAAGTTGTGGTTTTGAAAGAAGAATTTTGGGTTTTGAAACAATAGTTCGGTGTTAAAAGAAGTTCTTCATGGCATAGCCATGTTTATGGTCTTGACCAAGTCTAGCTTCTCGCTGACTGGTATACTCTTAATACAATGGTCGGGCCGTTAGGCCTTTCCAGGGTTTGATTCCTCTAGCTTTCAGGATTTGTGATCCTATAGTTGTTTCACTGCTGTCACGGTACATTACTATGTACCTGTGGTGTGTTAAAGTTCCTCTACCTGTTCCTGTTCTTACTGCACTTGCCGTGGCAAGTGCGCGATACTGGTGGTTTTTTGGGTAAACCTCTACTAGTCACGGTATGGTTTCCCTCCGTGTTTGGTAGTCTTGTTGACTCTTCCCTTGATCTTGTTGATCTGTGTTTGGGATACTTAATCTTTTAAGTAGTTCCTCTGTGATCTTGACATGACTGTCATTGATCGGGGTACTTCTCCAATCCGTAGAGATCCCCTTTCTATTTGGTTGCGTTCTTCCTTGTTGCTCGTCCCCACACGTTTGTTGTGGTTACTGAGCCTTAACTTGTTTAGGCACTACTCTTGTAGTCCTTTCGGTTCATATCCCGTGGATATTCTTGTAGCTGTGTAAGCTATGTCAACCAGGTATTGTAACCTTTTGGCGTTCTGGTTTTTGGAGTTAACCGTTCCTGACTATGTCCTTAGTCAGCTAGTACACCGCTGTTGGTGTTACATTACTATTACTGCCCCGTAGACTTGTGTCTCGGGTTTTGTTACTGCTCCTTTTTCCGCTCTGTTGCACGCTTAGTGCTTCTTTTCCAGCTGCTGGTTGATTAGCCAGGTTTCGCGACTGCTAAGCATGTCGCCCCATGTTGTTGTAAGTTGTAGCCTCCTTACGGTTGGAGTGCTCATTCAACCGCTATTGAGTGCGGGTATTGTTGTTCATCCGAAAATCATCTCCGGAACTTCCATTTTGAATTGAGTTGTTTTTTTCCGGTTTATTTTCTGGGAATCTACCATATGTCGAGTCCTTTCCTCTTATAGGAATATCTCACTACTGCCAGGTCGGGTTTTCCCGGATATGAGAGGACTTTCCTTCTCTCTGGCGTTCTTTTCCAAGTTATACAATGGGAAGTGTGGTAGGCGGGACTGGTATTGTAGGTATCCGGTACACTACGGTGATTCCTAACTAGCGTATCTCTAACGCTATCACTCAGCCCTTAGCCCTAAGCTTCCAATTCCTAACTCGGTATTTCCTAAACTCGGTATTTCCAGTCATCAGAGCGATACTTCGCTCTGATACCACTTTTTGTAACACCCCTACCATTAATACAATCATTACCGTCCAATCTCCTCGTGCTTCCCGAGTCACGCAGCGGATACATACTTACATACATCGGGTGATACAATGCCGTTAGTCACCCACGTGACTAACAAGGCTGCTACTTCTACATACAGCATCGGTCTGATGGACCGGAATACCCGAGCACTACACAAATACAATACGTACTCCCATTACTTACTGAGTATTACAATACTCCATTCAATACAATGCTCGATAATTCAATACAAGATGATGCACTACACATACCGAGTTTACTAAGTTCCAAATAATATACTACCTCTTCCAAGTTCATGTGTACTCATTAAGAGTCTACATTTACCCATTCCTCACTACTACTTACTTCCTAAGTACAAGGGTGTGCCAATTAGTACCCTCTACATTCCACTTCTAACTATCCAGGTGTAGTCGCCGGTCTTTCACCTTGACCACATCCGCTTCGGTACCTGCACACTAAAAACGTTCCCCCGAGGGGGTCAGCTTTCGCTGAATATGATAACCGCATACCCCGCGTACTAGCGAGGGTACGCCGACCATTTGGTCGAATACATGCAATTCATTTTACCATACATGCTTACATTCATACTCATATCCATACATACATACATGCTCATATACATACATACATACTTTCATTTGTGTTACTACAATACAATACAAGGTATACATACGTACCCACAGTACAATACATACTTGGAAGGCCATACAAGTCAACCAACACTTACCATTTTTCCATGATACCCATACACCATACATACTCATTACTTACTCAATACGCAATACGGAGATACAATTCTCCTTCCCATACAGAAGTCAAGTTAGCTTCATTAGACACCCGGGTTAATCGGGTGTTCAGTACATTTTACTCCAGGTCAATGACTTACAATAGTCAAGACCAATACACATACAATACTTACTCCATACTTACTTTACTTCCAGTTAAGTCGGTATGACCTCCGGGCAGGGAGTACTATCTCCCACCACCGGGCTTTAGGGTGGCCCACTAATCCAGGATGCTACCCATACAAGGGAATTGGTCCAAGGAAAAGATAATAGCCAGGATTCGGTTCCAACCTCTTGTGGTTCCTTATCCTCACGCGTGGCCGAAACTATATCGGGCTTCTACTCATTCCATTATTCATTACTCATGTTAGGAGTTAGATTGTTAGGAATTAGTAGAAGTCCATACTTACTTCCATACATCCATACGATACACAAGTACTCATACTTACACATACACTTCATTCTCATACATACATTTCATGAATTATACAAACTATTTGTTCAAGAGAATACAACAAGAACAATATAGTTCAAACACAACTAAGTGCAATAAAGGTCCGATTCGTGCATTTATCTTATTTGAATGATCACATAAGCACACAAATCGGGGTAACCAGGTTAGGATACAGAGCATGAGGAAATCATACCGTTCACCGTCGTTTACGTACTATCGTTTCCCTTCGAAGATCAACTACTTGCTTCCTATACATACATGAAGTTGCATGATCAATAACCTACTATTGATTCATCTTACTCCTTAATTAATACTTACAAGGTATACTTACTACTTATTACTCCTTACTTGGTTATGAAACCATTCTTTCCTTTACTACTTCTTAAACTTGCTCATTTTCCCTTTTTCTTACTTACTTACCATCTTTACTTCTTTTAATGGTATATTACTATATATATATGCACACATGTGTAGGGGCATATACATATACACACATATGATTACTATAGTCATACTATAAAAAAAACATTTTTTTTTTTGTAAGTGTTTGGGCCGTCCGACCCACCGTCCGACCCAGCCCTGGGTCGGACCATTCCAGTAAGTTTCTCGTTCTCTGAAAATTACCCGTCCGACCCAGCACTATTCTGTCCGACCCATACTCGTCTGGGTCGGACCATTCCAGAAGGTTTCGATTTTGTCACCCAAGCCAAGTCCGACCCACGTCCGACCCAACCTCTGGGTCGGACGAAGTCAGAAACTTCGATGAAGAAATTTTTGCCTGTCCGACCCATGTCCGACTCACGGCCCTGGGTCGGACCATTCCAGAAGAATTTTTTGTCGATTATCAAGGCCCGTCCGACCCACGTCCGACTCACGACTCTGGGTCGGACGGTTCCAGAAAGTTTATTTTTCGTTGCCCAGGCCTTGTCCGACCCAGCGTCCGATCCAGCTGTGGGTCGGACAGTAGCAGGACCTTGCTACTGGCCTTGTTTTCTTTTCCCAATTTCACCCATTGCTTCCCTATTCTTCCTACATGTATCCTAACATGTTCTAATACAAATTAACCACTCCAAATCATGCTAATCCATTCCTTAATACCTTACACAATCCTATGCTTACTTATACACAAAATTCCTCAAGTTCCAACTCAACACTCCTCTTGTTTCTTCCCTTATACCTTATGCTACAGATTTTGTTCTCTCCTCATATGCTACAGATTTTCATCTCCCCTCTTACACTCCAATGTTCCCTCAACTAATGTTACTCCTAGCATCCAAAATACATTACTCACATCCTAGTTCCATTCCTTTAACATACTTCTTTCAAAATCTGTTACAAACTACAAAACTCTCATCTCAAACTCTCCAAATACTTCCTCTTCTTAAACAATCTAAGTCCTCATCTTTCTACACAAATTTGGGCATAGTCTCCCCTATATTCTTAACATACTCCACACATTATTTCAGCTCACATAGTTCTATTCTCACCGCCTGTTTACTCAATACATTATACTCACATTTTAATACAACTACAACAACCATAAAATCCTGCACACATACCCATTCAATACCCAATGTTTTCCCAAGCTTTTAAACATCTTCCAAAGGCTTCAAAACTGTTACATTCTATTCCTCATTATACTACAATGTACCAATTACTCATTACCATATACATTACCCATTTTCACTACACAAAATCTGTTACACTACAATACATAAACCAACTCAAGGTAAGAGCATTTACCTTGTGATTCTAGTTTCTCTTTCTTTCTTTCCCTTCCCTTCCTTTCTTCTTTCTTTTCCTTTCTTTCCTTCTTGTTCTCGGTTTCAAATGGAGTTCACACTCCAATGCTACAGCCCACACCAATACACAAATTCTAACTTAGAATTTCCTCCTTAAACTAGCCTAGGGTTTATATATGTTTAAGGTTTAAAAGAGTATTACCTTCAACCACTAAGTGGAGTACTTGGCTAGCAAGAGAGCAAGATTCCAGCACCAATGAAGAGACCAAAATCGGCTGGAACAACAAGACACCAACAAGGCTCATTTGGAATTTTCGTTTTGCAAGTAGGGGCTGGAAAAAGATGGAGTTTCAAGATTATTTTTACCTCAAAACATCAAGGAGAAGGAGGAGCTTCCAATGGTGGACTCAAACCTTCAAATGGAGAATATCCATGGAGATGAAAGTAGTGGTTTTCGATTTTTGAAAGGAGGAAGGTGTTCTCCTTGGCAAGGGGATTTCAATGGTGTAATTTTTATAAGATTTGGAGAAGTTTAAAGCCTTCAACATGAGGAGAGAAGAGAGAGTTGGAGAGAGCTCTACAAAATCGCCATTGATGGCTGTGGGGAGGAAGAAGAAAAATGAGAGAGAGGGGGGAAAACGTGAGAGAGAGGGGGAGTAGGAGAGAGAGGACTCACTTTTCCCTTTTTACTTATTTTGTTTGTCTTTTAGCAAATGAGAGGAGAATTAATAAAGTGAGAGGGAGGGGGCAAATCGGTTACCCACACAACTCACAGATTTTTTTTTGCTTTTTATTTGCAAAAGTGGACACATAAGTTTTGCTTTATTACAGTTTACACCCCACAACTTCTCGTTATTACAGTTTCCACTAACCGGAACCCGTTTTCCGGAATTTTCTCGTTTAATTAATTTTATTGGTTCTAAAGCTTCACTAATATTTGTTAATGAATATTTAGTTGACCAAAATTGTTACGAGTCTATTTAACCCGCTTAAAGTCACATTTTCCCGGTTTCCTCGAAAAACGCGCTTTAAGGTTCGTTTATGCTTTTAACCCATTTTAAAGGTCCGTTTTCTTCGGGATTTGTTCCCTCATATTTATTTAAGTGTAATTAAGCCTTTAAAAATATATTTAGCCTAATTAATCACTGTTTTTAATTACGGGGTATTTCATTAATGTTCAATCCAGTCAATCACATACCACCATCAATGTCAAACTTACTCTTGAAGAATAGTCCCAAAAACAGCCACACAAGGTTAAGTAAATTGACCACTCTTCCCCAAGCCCCCAAATACTCTCCTAGTCCAAATCTTTGTGGACCCGCCACAGACACGAAGTAAGTAGTGACTCAGGAAACAACTGGCCAACCAAACACAATAGTGATATCTTTCGTCTTTATCTAGTTCTCGCAAAGTCTCCAAACACGACCTAATAGCAACTTCACAATTGATCACTACGTGAAGCTCTGTTTGTGGTTATATGTACGCTACCCCAACCCTAGGTCTACCACTTGCTAGATGATCTCCAGTGCTCCATGGAAGTCCATGATCCGTCACGTGACCTGAGAAAATATTGTTCTTGTTTTCTACATCATTCCACCACCATTGAAGCTTCTCTAGATCTTACCATTCTTTATTATCCTTACTCCCCCACAAAAGGGTTTGTAAAATAAAGAACCAGACCTAACTTCAAATATGAATGATGCACCTGAATTTTCAAGATCCAAGATCTTCAACTTGATCTCCTTCCAGCAACACATCATCATCTCCAAGTACATCCTCACACCAAAAAACACTCATAGTTAATGAATTTTAATTTTTTTTACAAACTCTTCCTCTCTACCGAACTTGTTTTCAATCCAAACATTTTCTAAAGAACAAGTCACCTCGCTCCAACACCTTCCTTCATTTTTCACTTTGATAAAAGCTCACATCATCTTGATTCATCCCTTTCTCATCCCAATAACATCTCCACCAACACCGACATCGTGAAAAATTATGAGCTCTCTGATGCCACTTGTTAGGATTTCGGGCCCATTTCCCTCGGATCGTGGTGAGATCAACATGGTTATCGAAGAAGAAAAATCACAAGATAATGTAATGATAAAATAGTGACACAAGGATATACGAGGTTCAGTCCATACATGACCTACGTCCACGGGAGGAGATAGGACAACTTTCATTAAGAGGATAAGGATTACCTAACCAACCCATCGAATCGTGTTTCTCGTGTTTCCCTTGGTGTTTTTACCTGAGTCCCTTTGAGTTCCCATAGAACCACCCTTGACTCTCTTGGGTGATCCTCACAAGTTGGGATGATCCTAAGCTACAGGTTACTAGATCTATCTATTGATAGATCTAAACCATTCACTTATCCCCAACATAACCTAGTAACAACCGCCAAAGAATGGCTCACAAGTTACAATTGTTACAAACCTCATTAACACCATCCATTAACATCTAGGAACAACTAACACTTGGGAATCTAGAAAGCTAGAAGTTTAACTTTTTTTCAAGGATTTTAACTTTCTCATAACTCTCTAATAATGTTAGAAAACCAAATGCTTCAGTCGCCATTAATTTGCACCGCATAGATACTCTCATTAATGCATCTTCAACTTCCGTGAAACTCTTTGGGAATGAGGCATATTTGAAAGACGAGACCACTTAATTTCACAAGAGCAACTCAACGGATTTAGCATTAATTCTAATAAGAAGGGATATAATTCTTCAAAACAGAGGGATTATTCATCAAACCACTATTGCCCACACACCACAACAGAATGGGGATGTGGAAAGAAAACAAGGTCACATTATGGAGGTAGAAATATCCTTATTGTTCGGGTCTGGTTTAGGCACTGAACACTGGAGATATTGTGTTCTTCATGTTACTTACATCATAAACAGAATTACCACCAACGCTACACATAATTATTCCTCTTTTGAGAAATTTGTCACTCTTCTCCTAATTATCATCAACTTAGGAGTTTTGGTTGCCTTTGTTATGCCACAAACATTAGTCTACGCAGATCTAAACTAGACCCTCAGTCCTCTGCTTATTTATATTAGAAACTACAAAACACAAAATCTTACAATCTGCTTCACATAGATACCCATGAGTATAGAATAAGCAGAGATGTTACCTTCTTTGAACATATTATCCCTTGTGAGTTAGAGAGTGGAGAGAAATTTGACATGACAACCATAGAATTTTAGATGTCTCTCGAACAAAAAAACAGACACATTTTGATTGGTTTGACTATGGAAATCTTAATACTTGTGAGATAAGAGTAAGTAGAGATGTACCTTCTACCCGTCAACTTTGAAATGATAGACTTTTGAGAGACATAACTCTATCTCCCGTATGTTCAACCTCATGAACTCTCAAGTCCCAAAGCTCAGTTCTTAATGCATCTTCTAGAAGATGATAAACCTATGCTTCCTCAAAACCCGGAATGATTCAGGTTGGTTGATACTCATGGATGCAAAAAGAGATGCTATATCACTATCTAAAACCTCTAGGAACCTCAATCCGCATAGAATTGGTACCTAAGGCCGTTGTCAACAAAGGATTAGGCGTATCCTGTCCGAGAAGATCATATACTACTCCACACATATAAGACCAAGAGCCGAGATTCACATTAAGCTACCAAGGCCTTGTTCAAGCAATAAAAACCTCATAAATGAACCACATGCCATAAGAAGTATCATCTTCATCAGGAGCGATCATAAGATGGCATGTTTCGGTGGCATGCTGAAATAAACCACACTTTGAGTAGTTTAAAAACATATTATCAAAGTAATGGTAAAAACCAAATCCTATCCATCAAAAGGGATCAAGAGAAAACGCAAACCGGGACTTGAATATTCACAAGAACCTTGATACACATGTACTTGTAATCGGAGCAAGCTGCATCTTCCATGATACCAGCAAAATGCCCTATCCTGTGGTCGTCTTCTCTACAAACTTGATGTTACAATACACTCCAGGGACATCATAGATACGGATAAAAAATGGAACCCATTTGAACTTGTTCTCCTCTAAAGATTTACCCAGTTTCCAGCTATGGATAGCAAACGGGGCATTGTTAACAACCCAATGTCCCCTAAAAAGGACTGCATGCATGGCCACCCACTATTCAAATTCTACAATGAAATGATTTGGACCGACCTTGCACAATCTAAAACCCCTAGAACACTCCAGTTTTGTTGAAAAGTGTCTGGTAGAGAGCTATAACTAATTGGGTGATTTGAGAATAATTTCCCCATAAGACATCAATCATAAGCCAACAAGACCCCATAGACCTCAAAAACCCGCATTATAGATTGAGCCCCTAAGGAAACTTTGAACACAAGTATTGTAATCACCGGTTGAAGGTAACATACCCATAGAGGTTGAGATGTAGCAAGTGGAAAAGTGAACTGAAAAGGATAAAGAGTACTCACAAGACCAGAACGATTGAACTCATGCAAAAGATATGAACTTGATTTTATTATTATGAAGACAGAAGACAAAAAAGGTGACGGTATCCTCGAGATAAATATCATGTAGAGCCAGATAAGAAAGTGTGAAACAGAGAAGATGATGAAGTGGCCTAGCGGTCAGTTCCGAATTGATTTATTCGAAAAGATGATAGAGAAGTTGAAGAGTTAAAAGAGATCGAGGAAGATAAAGGAGCCGACTGAGAAGGATAAAGTGAAGAAATCGAGGGAGATAGAGAACTAACCCCACTCCCACACGCATACCTTATCATGATTATACCCATTTTCCCAAGCCTAAAGAATGCAAACCAAGAAATGAAGGCTGAAGTAGAAACAATCCAGTCATAGAACGGCAGAAAGGAGGGAGAAAGACGAAAGGATACAACCTGAGTTGGGAAAATGCTCCCACTGGAGGGAGAACCATGCATACAACCTGTCAAAAGTAATTAACAACTATGACAATTAGATATAACTAGCTAGGGGTGGATGCAAGGGGTGCATGTGGGGTCACATGACATGTTGAATTTTGTAATAAAATTAAGTATACTAATTCCTAGTGTAGTTTTTTTATAAAATAGTAATGTTTTATGTCTTAGTGACCCCATAAATTTTAGGAAAAATTCACTACATAAATTTTTATTTGTCAATGAGTCCACAACTTTCAATCTCTGAGTCCGCCCCTTGATATAACCAGTTCATGTACAGTACCACAGTTAGAGTTTTTTTTCCTCGTCAAAAATAACTTGGCTAGGTTTTGCAGTTAGCTTTTAGTTTATGCAGTCATTATAAAAAAAATCAACTTTTTAGAATACGCGTTCACCAGTATGCAGACAATATTCTGGACTTCGCAGTCGCAATTCTTATTTTTTTCAATTTTTGGTTTTCCCCAAGCACTCTCCCCCTCCACAAGGGGCACAATCAGAGTGTTTTTTGACAGTTTAAAAAAATATTGTTGAATATATCCTGAATTTTTATGTTTTCACTTCGTGTGACTAGTCAAACGGTGGCCTCGCTGACGAGCACAATCAAAGATATTTTTGGCGAGGGACTTTCGGTAAACCATCTAAATTTTAAATTTTTTTCAATCTTCTTTCAGCTGCATTCCATTTTCTACGTTGAAGGTAACATTTTTTATTCTAACTTGATTGTTTTCCGTTAAAGTATGGTTATGAATAGTTTTAAGAATGGTTTGGATCAATCGGAACTGAATTTCGTTTTAATAAAAAAATGAGTGGGACCCTTTATTTGTCCGCACAGGATAGGGCTTCAGACCCTCTAAAACGGACGTGGCGCTGGAGTGTTCATTCTTGTTTTCGTACCCACAAGACACAACTTCAGAGTCGTCCGATTTCTTTGGCCCATTATGGATGGGTCCAAAACAGACGTGGAGTTAGAGCGTCTTGTTCGTTTCAGGTAGAGGTGGTGTAGTTCGTGTCAATCGGTTCAGGTTCGGTTCGTTTGGTTTGGTTCAGGTTGAATTCTAATCGTCTAGTATTTGGTTCAGGTTGGATCAGGTCGGGTGAATTCGGTTTGTTCGGGTTGAGTTTGGTTTGTTAAAATTTCAGGTCGGATTGGATCGGTTTGGGTGAGTTTTGGTTTGGATGACTTTCGGCTATAGTGACTTCGGGTTGGGTAACTTTCGGTTCGGGTTAGCCTTTGGTTTTTTCGGTTTTTTCGAGTCATGGGTCTAATTCGGGTCAATTATTCTGTTAAATTTGGTTGACATTACAAAATCAAGAAATTTAATAATCATGATATGTAAATTTGACTTCAATCAATCTCAACAAGTATGAATGCATATAAAAGATTTATTTTAACAACTAATTTTAATTTGTATCATGTTATACATTAGTAACCAACTCTTAACTTAACATAATAATTGATAGTTTTATTTTATTTAGTAGTTTCATTTGGGAGGAGTATAAATAAGGTATGTCCATGGATAGTTATTAAATTTGTA
The DNA here is from genome assembly GCA_023374045.1 of Limonium bicolor. Lineage (NCBI taxonomy): Eukaryota > Viridiplantae > Streptophyta > Magnoliopsida > Caryophyllales > Plumbaginaceae > Limonium > Limonium bicolor. Next base: position 104,572,416 of record CM041777.1, on the reverse strand, counting down.
TCAAAGTGTAGTAACTTGTTTTTCCAATGTATTAATGGTGTACTTCGTTACCCCTCCTATTTTGTGACGGTATCCCCTTTCTTTAATCCAATTACAACTTGACATGTGAAATATTATATTTATATTATTTAGATTTAAATAGTGTCTTTTAATTTATTAACTAGTCCTTGAGTTAACCTAACTTAAATGATTTTATTGAAAATAGAAACACTTTATTAAATATTTAGAAATTAGTAACTTTCCACTTTAATGCCAAATACATCAATCATCTATTTTTTTGTTCATCAACCTATTTAATTGGAGATTTTAGTTATTACATTTTGAAAAAAATTAAGACTAAATTTACTAGTGATTATATATCGTTGAAGAAAACATTTATAAACAAAATATATACATTACTCCACATATTAGAAGAAGATAATGAATATAAAAGATAAATTAATTACATATTTATATTTCATTACCAAATAAAATAAAGAAAACACTGATCAAATTTTACATTTGAACTTTTATTTTAAAATAAATCTCTAATGACTCATGATACTTTATTGTAAACATTGTTCGGTATTTTAATGTTATGGTACTAGAGTTTCTGGTGTAATAGTAGTATTGTAGGGCATTGTTCAATGTTGTATGATACAGATGCTAAATACTGATTCGTATTCAAACTGGAGATCTGGTAAGAACATTAATTTGTTTCATCTTCATTAATGCAATATATTTTTTCAGGTCACATTGGATATATTCATTCGGGCTACACTGAATTTGGTTCGGGTTCGGTTCGGTTGATTTTCAGTTGGTTTCGGTTCGGGTCACTTCGGATTCGGGTCATCGTCAGGTTACGGGTGACTTTGGTTCGGTTGATTTTGGTTTGGATGACTCTGGTTCAGATGGTTGTGGATTGTGGTTTATTCTTGGTTTTACTATAATACGGTTCGGTTTGGTCCGGGTCGGTTTGTTCGGATTTCAGGTCAATTTTCAAGTTATAGTTTTCGGTTGAGATCCAGATTCAGATCAGATTGGTTCGGTTTGGTTTTTCGGGTTCTGGTCACTTTTGCCAGGTTAGTTTCAGGTCACCCACAACCAATTTTTTTCATTTTTTAATCCTAAATTCAGTTCTTTTTTATCTAATTCATTCCTAAAACTATTGATAATCATACTATATTGTAAAAAAAAATCAACTTGGAATAAAACTTTTCCCCTCCTATCATAAACGACTATCTAATACTTTATTTTATTTGTAATAACAATCTTTATTAATTAATAATATTAAAAAAAATTCTTACCATGTACCCTAAAAATTAGCAGCACTTATAACTACAAATTCTAAAAAAAACTTACATGTTAACTAAAAATATGACTAAAAAACGATTCCAAAAATAATTATACACTAGGACGTTTTTGTTCCCAACCGGCCGGCACGTACACCACCCCCTGAATTTACTTATAATATATGAATATGAGATACGGGTATGCTCCTAAGCTGTCTTTTGGGTAGTAATTGTAGCAAAATCAGATCAGTACTTTTGAAGCACGAAAACAAACAAAACAGGTATAACATGGATCACATACAGTGCAGAAGCCGGTTAGCTACAACAATATTATATAGTTACATCTACATCAAATGGCCATAAAATTGATTAGTTTTCACCAGTCCGTAGTGTTGAGGAGACTAATAGTGCTTATGTGTCACCACGCATTCATTAGCGTTACATAGTCACTATTCCGGACAATCGCATTTGTACAAATCAAGTTACCATGCATGACGCCACATATCGGACAACTAAAAGTTTTCAGTTCTTATCTCCGCCTCCATAGAGAAGGTTCCTTTGCATACGAGTCCAATTTCAATGACATAAAAATTAGACAAGTGTGTGCTTATCTAGTACCGTGAAATTATATAATACTCGATCGACATATATATGTGAATCTTACATATGTTCAACTTGTTTCGATGGTTAGTTCAGAAAAAAAAAAAACTTGTCTTTCGATGGTTCAATCTATAATGTTGTATGGTAGTACGTATATTGACAATGAAAAACCAAACTATGTACATTCTATAGAGCAGATTAATTCGATTAAGTCTTTTACATGTAGATTAGGGTGATTACTGGTGTTCGGGCTAATAGACTTGAACTTCATACCATAAAATACTTGAAGCCTAGAACCTCGTAAAGATGGATTGAACAATAATGAGCCGCTCAACATAAAAAAGATGCTCGCCCCACAGACACAAATCTGCCTATGGATACAAATCAGCCTATGGATAGTACCGACGTCAGAAGTTTTGAGCTTCCATTAGTGATAAGGTTTCGTAGATATCATAAGGGGAAGGAACCTAAAAATACAAAAATATATGTTTATATATAGAAAAAAACAGACAAGAAATTAAATAATTTTGGATGATGAATTGAACATTGATAATCTAATAATTCATCTAGAATGATATATCTTTAAGGGGGCGTTTGTTTTGGGATAATCAGATTCCGATTCTCTTTCTAGTTGTTTGTTTTGCCAGTTTTTCTTATTTTCAGGAAAAAGAAAGAGAATGAGATTACATCAACCCTCTATCTTGATTCCCCACCCCCTACTATAGTCTTTCCCTAATACACTTTCATCAGTGACATATGACCACTGACCAATGACTAATAATCATTGATCGGTGACCGGTGAATGTTGGCCGACAATTAATGACTGTTGACCGGTAGCTGACAGCCATTGACCATTGACCGGTGGTCATTAACCGGTTATTTATTTCATTATCCCAGCTCAAACAAACAACCGGAAAAATCAAAGAGAATTCTTTTCTATTCCTCTCAATTCTCTTTCCTGATTTCATTCTGTTTCCCCCGCTTAAAACAAACACCCCCTAAGTTCATTAACAATAACTCTATTATGTATCATTTTTAGATGATAAAGACCCATAAGGATCAATTGTAATTCAAATATGTATATTGTTTTAAAGTTTATTTCAATATTTATTTGTTAGATCAACAGTGTCCCACAAGTTTTCATTTCTAGGTCTGCCATTGGAAGGAACCTTTATTTAATATGGTGCTTTGGAGGATAGTTCTAGTGATGTTACTAGGATCAATTCCCTCAAGGAAAATGTCAGACATAAAAGGGACTTAGCTTAAGGTCAGAGGTTCCAAAGGATAAGGATCGATCATCTTGTCAAAGAAAAGGGAGATGAAAGAGTGTTCTCACTGAAATACCCCAACCTTGGTAGTTGTGTTTAAATGTTAAGCTATGTATTTAAAGGCTAAAAAGTGCCTTAGAACAAATGAATCATTTAAACCATGGTAAACACAATAAAATACTAAGACACGGTATGAGCAAAAACATGCTCTAAGCCATGAGTGAACTTGGTTAGGACCCAAAGAGCCTACCAAGACTTGATAATGTTCAATTATGATTTAATAAGACTAATTAAGTCCTTAGGAAACTTTGGTAGACAATGAAACCAAACAAAACACAAGGTAATACCTTAAAGTCAATAAGAGCAAAAATGTGCTCTAAGCTTGGGATAAATGTGTATAAGACCTAATGGTCATACCTATGCCTCATTTATATGTTAATGAACATATTAAACCAATTACTAAAGAAAACCAAGCTTGAAAACAAGTTAAAACACAAAATGTGCTTTAAGAAGTCTTAAAGCACGTTTTTGAAAAATTGTCTTGTAAATGAGTTTGAATGGCTAAATGTCCATCATTACTCTTTAATTAACATGTGTACTATATAGTATCACATTTGGGTGGCCATATTAGTGGGAAATCAAAAATTTCACTTCTATGTGCCTTGTTATTGGTGAATAGTGATTTTTATAACTAGTTTGTAACATAATGTTATAAGTGATTAAGTTGGTCAACAAAGACCAAAATACCCTCCTAGGCATAATGGTGGCCGGTTTTTATCAAGGTGAGTCACCAACATGTAAAAATCAAATAAGGAAAGGAAGGGTAGGAAGGTAAAAAGGAGAAAGTTACCTTTTAATACAAATATCTTGCTAAAGCAAGTTCTATCTTCATTTCTTCTTTCCTCCTTCACTTCACACGCCTCCAACCTCCCTTCTTGCTCTTTTACGAGCTGCTACAGCAACACCAACATCACCATTGTTTCCATCTTTGACCACTGTAAAACCTAGCTCACTTAACCAAATCAAAAACAAACACCACCATTCTCTTCCTCTCATCAAGCTCTTCAATTCTATCCTTTCAAAATTCCAAGAGCTCCATTTCGGTGCCAAGAGGAATCACCATGGGAGGAGCTTGAGCTCACCTTTTCACATATTCTTGTTCTCCTTTGCTTCAAGGTAAGGAAACTCAAAGAAAAATGACATTTCCTTCATGTTTTGTCATAACCGATAATGCACCTTGTAATGGTGTCTTCTCTTGTCTTGTTTAGCTTCATTCGAATCTTCCAAGGGCTAGGAGGAGTCCTCTCTTGATATATATTCAAGCTCTCTTCTCATTCCAAGGTAAAACAATCATGTTAATACCTTAAGATAATATATGTAACTAGGGTTTACAATGAGATAAAGCTTAAAGCTTATATACTCATTTCAATGTATGGTTGTTTAGTTGTTGACAAGGAAGGAAATGCCTAACCGGTTTACAAGGAAACAAGAAAGAAATTTGTGAGGAAAAGAGGTAAACAAGCTATCTCAATGTGGTTTAATGTCTTAGGAGAAATAAGCTTATAATGCTTGTTAAAACTACCTAAAGAGCAAATGGTAAATGAGCTAGTAAAAAATGCTCTCAAGGAGTTTATTAAGGGCATATGAATTGTTGGGTGTATTTGCAGGTCAAAGGCATTATTATGTGGGAAATTCAGTGTTTAAGGTTTATGCAATTTAAGGGCCTAAGAGCCATGCATTTAAGGGCCTAAGTGCCAAGCAATTTAAGTTATGCACTATATTGTGATGTAGTGCTTTATGTGTGAAGTTGTGTTGTATAAATGTGTTTGATGGATTTTAGGTGTCCTTGGATGAATTAAGGTGAAAACCTAAGTGTTTGGATGTGGGTATATGCTAGAGAAGCTATGGCCAAATTTGGGAAATGTGTGAGAAGTTCTAAGGGTTGTAAGTGAGTTTTGGTGAACTAGGAAGGGTTAAAGGTGAACGAATGTTTACTTGAGAAGGAAACAAGTATTAAGGTGATTTAGAGTGATGCAAGGACTTAGGTGTTGTCTTGGAAGTTCTAGAAATTCAATGTGTGTTTTAAGAATGTATTTAAGCCATGGAGAAGTTGTTTAAGGTTTAGGTAATGTTGATGTTCAAGGAACAAGTGATGTTTAGGTATGATGTAAAAAGGGGATTGATAGGTAATGATGCCAAAAGGTTGTTAAGGACATGCTAGGTGAGTTTTAGTGACAATAAAGTGGGCTAAAGGTTGTATTAAGATGCGAGAGTAAAACGTGTTAAAAACATAAAGTTATTTGACCAAGTTAACGGGGAAAGTTATAAGCATTAGACTTTAAAACACACATGTTACCCCAATGTTAATAAAAGAACATGTCATGTCAACAGTTGTTCGAGAATTGCTCGAGGAACATAAGTGGACGTGGTAAAGTGGACTCCGGTGACAGGTATGGTTTTCTTGCAACCTGTGTCCTACCGGATTACACCGGCTTGTATGCCAATGTGTTTTTCTGTATGTTTGCCACGTTATGAGATAAATCATGAAACGAGTTTACAGTCGTTATTGTTATTGTACGTTTACGTGCCGATACCGGTAACCTCGAATGCGCTCGAAGGGCTAGTTAACCTCTATTAGGTAAACGTAGGAGAACGGTATCCGGTAACAACGTTTCCGACTTAAGGAACGTTCTAACCACGGCTATGCGTGAGTTGGTTATGTGATGTTTGTGCGTGATGTTTGTATGTGAATGTATGACTCTCTCCTCCCTTGTGTGCATAACTCGGTTATGATACCGTATGGTGTGTGGTTGTGGTAGGCTCCGTAATGGATCTCTAACTACTTATTTATAAGAGTCTATGGGCTAATGGGGGGTGAGGAGTCCGGATTGTTTCCGGCCACTGTGTGATGGTGGGGGTCGTTATCATATCCAGTTCGGCTCCCTTGGTGTATGTTTAGGTGGTATTCCAATTTGGTTTCAACCTTCCCTTAGCTTATCCAAAGCTAGTTTACTGACTCACGTCGGGCCATAGGGGCATACTGTGTTGTTTGGTGTGCTTGGGATCACTATATCCGACACACCTTGGGTTTAAGTCAACCGTTCAAATAACAGGATGGTGATGAGGTAATTAACGAGCTTGGTATGAGTTTGGCAACAATCTCTATGCTCATGGTATGGACTAACTATGATGGAAGGTTCCTTGCGAGAACCGAATTTATGATGTTATGTAATGTTATGGTGCTATGCAAATTCCCTTGCTATGCTAAGGTATATATATACATATTGAATGTTTAGAATGATGGTGAGGTTATCATGTGTATGTAGAAACCAGAAAGATTGTTATGTTCGTCATATAAGGAATGAGTTATGTTGTATGTTATGGAATGTGTGGATCATGGAAATGAATCCCAGTTTGTGACAAGAGGCGTTTAAGGAAAACCCGATTGATGGGTACACGTCGTTCGTTAAGGAAGTAGCTCCGTTTAGAGGAGAGCCACTCTAGGGTTTAAGGAATCATTGGATGGTTGGTTAAGTGTGGATGTGTTGGTCATTGGTTGAGCCCATTGAGGCAAAATATTATGTGTGGTATGTTTATGGTTGTATGCATGATTTAAATATAATCAACTGCATGCTAAGACGACAATTAGTCGTGCGTGGCCCGGTAGCATGCGGGCTGCGGGATTACCATACCAGCAAAGGTGCTGAGCCCCTTGGGGCCACCCCTTTCTCTTCTTTTTCCTATTTCAGGTACGAAGTGCTGGAAGCCGTTCGAGAGTAGGACGGGTAGTCATTGTACATGGGTAAACTTTTATGTGTATGTATACAGTAGGTGTAGTAAGACCGAAATTGTTGTCGGCACCAGTTTATAAATACTCGGTACAGGTTGAGTGTATGTATATAATAAATGTTGAAGATGGAATGAGTATTTTATTGTGTAGTTGCTCGGGAATTTAGTCCATCAGACCGATACAAATGTACATGTATTAGCCTTGTTAGCCACGTGGGTGGTTAACGGCGTGTAACACCATTGGAATAAAGTAATGTGATGAGTTGATTTCCGCTGCGGTTGGTTATTATGTGTTGGTTGTTGGATGGGGTGTTACAAAAAGTGGTATCAGAGCGAAGCATCGCTCTGATGACTGAATTACCGAGCTTAGGAAGTACCGAGTTAGGATTTAAGTACTTTGGGTTAAGGGTTGAGTGATAGCGTGAGAGATACGCTAGTAAGGAACTACCAGTGAATACTGGAAACCTACAATATCCATCCCACCCTCCACAGTCCCTGTTTGATAACTTGGGAAAGAACGCCAGAGAGATGGAAGTCCACTCTCATACTCGGGAATACCCGATCTGGCTGTTATTAAATACCTTTAGGGTACGAAGAACCTGTCATACGGTTGATCCCGAAAACTGGGAATCCCGGAGACGGTTTCCATCTAAACAGTGTTAACCGCATTTCATAGCAATGAAGGAAGGACCTTGTGTAAAGGAGAATAGAATTTCTGGCAACCTGGGTCGACATGCCGAGCAGTCGAGGATGACCAGCTTGCAACGCACCGATCGTGCAACAGACAAGAAGTGGATTAATAAAACCCGAGACGAATGTCTATGGGACCACAGTTAATAAATAAAACACCAACGGTATACCAACCGTCAAGGAACTACAATGTAGTGCCCAAACAAGAGACAAGTCTCAGTAACCACGACAAGTGCGTGGAACGGGCTATAAGGAGGGTACAATACTAAGACAGAGGGGTCTCCCAGAATGGGAAACACCCTAGTTAATGATTATTATGTGAATACAGTGAGGATTCACCTAGACAAGTTATTATCAAGACAGTAAGATCAGTGAGGGCCAACAAGGCCACTGATGACAGTACGGGTAAAGACAATACCACAACCGGTATGTGTTAAACTGATAGCCAGCTAGCATGGCGCACTTGCCATAGCAAGTGCTGCTATAACAGGGCTATTCGGGAAATTTATAACTACAAATACTTGGAAAAGTACCATGGAGTTAAAGGTGATCGTCATAACAGTGGAAGGGCCTGTTAGCCTAACCTCTGTAATTGGAAGTACACCAGTCAGCCAGAAGCTAGACTTGACTAAGGTAAGAAGATGTTGTAAAACCATGGGAAATTTTCTTTCAAACCTAATCTTTCACAAACCCTTTTCTTTTCAAACCGGATTTTCTTTCAGACCAACGCTTCTTTCCAACCTTCTTTAAAACAAACCAGTGAAACCAAGAGCAACTGACAAGGATACAACAGTGGATAAACCTTCCCTCGATTAAGTTCGGGAAGCAAGGAATGAATATTGTCACGGGACAATATAAGGGAGTTGACAACAGAATACTTCACCTAGGCGTGTGACGGACACTACAAGTGTACCAACTGTGTTGTGGGACGACCGCACTCCGATAGGAGCATGTGGACCTGACAGACCTACTTATAGGTTAGTTGGGTAAGTAGTAATGTATCAGTATGATACCCCATATATGTATACGAGTAGAGTCCAGAACACGGGAAGTAGTCGACTCCGTCTACGGTCAGCAGTATAAATCGAACAAGAGCTAGAAAATACAAGAAATGCTTGAAGTAAAGGAACTCAGTTAAGTTAACGAGATTAAAGGAATTAGTGAATTCCCTTTAAGGGAATGTTTGGGAGTTAAGAAGTGCGAAGTGCACAAACGATTAAGTAAAGACATCACATATGTCTTAAGGATCCTTAGGGATAAAACATGTTAGCTGGAATGGTGACCCAGCCTGTACATGGCAAGCAGATGCCTAATGTGGACGCATTAATGTGCAATGGACGGGATGAAGATCCCAGAACGAGTATCTGCACTATCAGGAAATGTTGATCTTCACAGAAGAAGATAGTAACCGGATAAGAACGCAAAAAGGCATGGCTAACTAGATGTACCAATAATTGTGAACCAGATGTAAAGGCACAACTTAACGACACCCAGGAGAAATCCTTGAAGGGTGTGCGCATCAACAATTGTTGAACGAAATACATGACAGAAACACAAGGGTTGAAATTAACACCCAGTTTAGACATAAGTTGTCAGGAGACGGACTGACAATCCTAAGGGACATTCCATGAAAGGAAATGTGATGCAACAACCTTGTCATGGATGCCAATACAACCTCTAACCAGGTAATATTGTACAGAGAAGTACATGTGTGTGGACAGCCTACAATGAGCCCAGCTCAAGGCAAATAAGGCTTATAAGCCATAAACGAGATATCGATTGATGGTAGAAGTTTATGTGGTATAAGTGAATAGAGTGGTAAGCGAACCACTGCATTAAGAGTGGGGATACCTCTCGATATTGTGAGACCGCAGAGGCAGAGTGCGGTAGTTATGTGAATCAAGTTCAAGGGATATGTGGAGGATGGACCACGTTGTTATTACCCCAGGGTGATTTGAATAAAATAACACAAAAAAAAAAAGTGCTCGTACCTGTTGTGTACACAGGAAGAGTAATAAGTCTGATAGCAATCACCGAAGGTGTGTGAAGCTAAATGTGTAGCGAACAACGCTCAAGGGAAAGATAGTAACATATTCAAAAACCAGCCAAATAAGTGGCCAGATAAACCCAGCATAATAGCAGAAGCTAATATAATAGCAGATGCAGTATAAGTTGATGTTATATAATGAGAAAGGACACGGCGCGCAATAAGCGACCGTTGTATGAGGATGGTTAGATGATAAAATGGTGAGTAAGCAGAGTTGTGAGTTAAACCCAGTGGAGGTACAACATTAAGCGATAGCAAACGAAACCGAGCAGTAAGCCGGTGGCAGGTGTTAAATGATAAGGATTTCAGTGAAAATTCCTATCGCAATCGCATAAGGGATTTACTGTCAAGAGTTTACGCCTCTGCACTCTGTATGACTGAGTGTTTTGGTATTGCACTTGCGCAGTAATGATCGAGTGGGATAGCTAGGAATTGGAAACATGTTGATGGTGGAAGAATAATGTTATAATGGCGGTTGCATAGGAAATGCAAGGCCGCACCAATGAAAGAATACATGTACAAAACCAAAGGTGGAGACATGATTAACAGTAAATAACTACAGTAACACTAAATACCAAAGGTCGGTATGAGATATACCCCAGGTGTGGGAAATAGCTGAGAGAGCACTACACACTAGGTAGTAGCTCAATCTCAACCGACAGTAAGTCGGTAGAAGCAAGTCAATCATTGTGAATTACCTTGTAGGTTGCGCGGTAAGCTATTGGAGAAGTGGATGGAAAATTGTGAAACCCACCGAATTCGCTCAGGGTAGAGAGATACCGTGCGTCGGTTGAGAAACCATTGTTCCCAAGATAAGGGTAATACATTGGAGATGTGCAATACATTAACAGTAACGAATGGGGCAAACCAGCTCTATAATTATCAGGGTTGCGCAACAGAGGCCAGTAAGCCCATGCGTCAGGTACCGGATATATATTGTGAATATGAATGGATGGCTAGTTATCAATGTCTAAAAGCCTCACAGGCCAGGACCGAAACCGGTTATGAGTTACAACTCCAATGCGAATTCTCGGTTTAGGGACTAAACCGCTAATAAGGTTAAGATCCTCTAATCAGAATCCATTGTGTAATGGACCGCGTGGAAGTTAAAACACTTCACGACGGCAGAACATTTTAAGCCAAGGTTTAGTGATTGATTACGTGGGCGTAATCCCTTTTAAGGGGGGTAGAGCGCAAAACCACTTAGTGTGTTTTACCGTACAAGTGTACGCGAACTAGTTGTGCATGGCACAAAATGATTGTTATGATGGTTGGCGCGTGTTATATAAACATACGCATTTATTTGTGGTCATTTATTTGTGGTTAAATTGTGGTAATTACGCACAAAAGATGCGAATACCATTGTGTGAAGTGTGTCATTTTGTTAACAGTGGTGTGAGAGAGTACAAGTGGAAGGGAGTAAAGAAACTCCCGGGGATCTAAAACCCCGATGGTGCATAAATGTAAGCCATGTATTGTATTTTGATAAAAAAATATGTATATATATACAGTGTTGCGATCTATGAAGGGGTACGAGACCGACATAGAACCTAGTGAGAACTAAATTCCCTAGGTAACTTGAATTAAGTTGGATTTGGGTGATGATTGATAGGCGGAGTTCTATCCCTTGGAGATGTCATGATTATGACTAGATGGATTCAAAGATAGAAAATGGGATATGCTTGAATTAATTGTTGGTTGAAAATGAGGTGGGAGGTGAAACTTGATTATCATGAGATCAAGGGAAGCCGAACACAAATTGGGGTGGAAAGCTAGTTCAACACTGATGCTGATCACATCAGGGTGGATGACTCTTGAAGCCCCCTGTAAGTGGTCATAAATAACTATATTAAGAAAGATAAAGAGCATAAATCGGACTTGGAGTTGTATGTATGTGTTTTCAAAAGAATTTTCAATTGGTGTTTTCAAACAATCGATTAATATTTTGAATAAAAGATCTTCTTATACTTAACCTCACAAGGAAATTTTAAATTAAGTGATTGTTTTAATTTCCCAAAGGCACGGGGACGGAAGGCGTCCATCGCGACCGGGTTCTGCGGGATCATAGTCTATATCAAGGATATTTTTGATTGTTGTACATGCTCCGACATGTTGTGTGGTATGTGTAATGAATTTGTTTTGACTTGGATTTCCTAAAGTGTATACTATCAAGGCCTATGAGTCTAAATGTGTGTGTTACATAGACCTATGTGTCTAAAGATTGTTATGTTATGGGGACCTATGTGTCCAAATGATGTGGATATGTTGCCCGGACCATTAAGTCCGAGGTTGGATGTAAAGGGTGGTTGGTAATGGAAGTTTTATGGATATAAGTAATTCCCGTATTCTAATCCAATGATGCGAGGAAATGTGAACTTCGAGGACGAAGTTCTTTTAAGGGGGGTAGATTGAAATACCCCAAACCTTGGTATGTTGTGTAAATGTTAAGCTATGGTATTTAAAGGCTAAAAAGTGCCTTAGAAACATAAATGAATCATTTAAACCATGGTAAACACAATAAAATACTAAGACACGGTATGAGCAAAAACATGCTCTAAGCCATGAGTGAACTTGGTTAGGACCCAAAGAGCCTACCAAGACTTGATAATGTTCAATTATGATTTAATAAGACTAATTAAGTCCTTAGGAAACTTTGGTAGACAATGAAACCAAACAAAACACAAGGTAATACCTTAAAGTCAATAAGAGCAAAAATGTGCTCTAAGCTTGGGATAAATGTGTATAAGACCTAATGGTCATACCTATGCCTCTTTATATGTTAATGAACATATTAAACCAATTACTAAAGAAAACCAAGCTTGAAAACAAGTTAAAACACAAAATGTGCTTTAAGAAGTCTTAAAGCACGTTTTTGAAAAATTGTCTTGTAAATGAGTTTGAATGGCTAAATGTCCATCATTACTCTTTAATTAACATGTGTACTATATAGTATCACATTTGGGTGGCCATATTAGTGGGAAATCAAAAATTTCACTTCTATGTGCCTTGTTATTGGTGAATAGTGATTTTTATAACTAGTTTGTAACATATATGTTATAAGTGATTAAGTTGGTCAACAAAGACCAAAATACCCTCCTAGGCATAATGGTGGCCGGTTTTTATCAAGGTGAGTCACCAACATGTAAAAATCAAATAAGGAAAGGAAGGGTAGGAAGGTAAAAAGGAGAAAGTTACCTTTTAATACAAATATCTTGCTAAAGCAAGTTCTATCTTCATTTCTTCTTTCCTCCTTCACTTCACACGCCTCCAACCTCCCTTCTTGCTCTCTTTACGAGCTGCTACAGCAACACCAACATCACCATTGTTTTCCATCTTTGACCACTTGTAAAACCTAGCTCACTTAACCAAATCAAAAACAAACACCACCATTCTCTTCCTCTCATCAAGCTCTTCAATTCTATCCTTTCAAAATTCCAAGAGCTCCATTTCGGTGCCAAGAGGAATCACCATGGGAGGAGCTTGAGCTCACCTTTTCACATATTCTTGTTCTCCTTTGCTTCAAGGTAAGGAAACTCAAAGAAAAATGACATTTCCTTCATTTTGTCATAACCGATAATGCACCTTGTAATGGTGTCTTCTCTTGTCTTGTTTAGCTTCATTCGAATCTTCCAAGGGCTAGGAGGAGTCCTCTTTTGATATATATTCAAGCTCTCTTCTCATTCCAAGGTAAAACAATCATGTTAATACCTTAAGATAATATATGTAACTAGGGTTTACAATGAGATAAAGCTTAAAGCTTATATACTCATTTCAATGTTGGTATGTTGTTTAGTTGTTGACAAGGAAGGAAATGCCTAACCGGTTTACAAGGAAACAAGAAAGAAATTTGTGAGGAAAAGAGGTAAACAAGCTATCTCAATGTGGTTTAATGTCTTAGGAGAAATAAGCTTATAATGCTTGTTAAAACTACCTAAAGAGCAAATGGTAAATGAGCTAGTAAAAAATGCTCTCAAGGAGTTTATTAAGGGCATATGAATTGTTGGGTGTATTTGCAGGTCAAAGGCATTATATGTGGGAAATTCAGTGTTTAAGGTTTATGCAATTTAAGGGCCTAAGAGCCATGCATTTAAGGGCCTAAGTGCCAAGCAATTTAAGTTATGCACTATATTGTGATGTAGTGCTTTATGTGTGAAGTTTGTGTATAAAATGTGTTTGATGGATTTTAGGTGTCCTTGGATGAATTAAGGTGAAAACCTAAGTGTTTGGATGTGGGTATATGCTAGAGAAGCTATGGCCAAATTTGGGAAATGTGTGAGAAGTTCTAAGGGTTGTAAGTGAGTTTTGGTGAACTAGGAAGGGTTAAAGGTGAACGAATGTTTACTTGAGAAGGAAACAAGTTAAGGTGATTTAGAGTGATGCAAGGACTTAGGTGTTGTCTTGGAAGTTCTAGAAATTCAATGTGTGTTTTAAGAATGTATTTAAGCCATGGAGAAGTTGTTTAAGGTTTAGGTAATGTTGATGTTCAAGGAACAAGTGATGTTTAGGTATGATGTAAAAAGGGGATTGATAGGTAATGATGCCAAAAGGTTGTTAAGGACATGCTAGGTGAGTTTTAGTGACAATAAAGTGGGCTAAAGGTTGTATTAAGATGCGAGAGTAAAACGTGTTAAAAACATAAAGTTATTTGACCAAGTTAACGGGGAAAGTTATAAGCATTAGACTTTAAAACACACATGTTACCCCAATGTTAATAAAAGAACATGTCATGTCAACAGTTGTTCGAGAATTGCTCGAGGAACATAAGTGGACGTGGTAAAGTGGACTCCGGTGACAGGTATGGTTTTCTTGCAACCTGTGTCCTACCGGATTACACCGGCTTGTATGCCAATGTGTTTTTCTGTATGTTTGCCACGTTATGAGATAAATCATGAAACGAGTTTACAGTCGTTATTGTTATTGTACGTTTACGTGCCGATACCGGTAACCTCGAATGCGCTCGAAGGGCTAGTTAACCTCTATTAGGTAAACGTAGGAGAACGGTATCCGGTAACAACGTTTCCGACTTAAGGAACGTTCTAACCACGGCTATGCGTGAGTTGGTTATGTGATGTTTGTGCGTGATGTTTGTATGTGAATGTATGACTCTCTCCTCCCTTGTGTGCATAACTCGGTTATGATACCGTATGGTGTGTGGTTGTGGTAGGCTCCGTAATGGATCTCTAACTACTTATTTATAAGAGTCTATGGGCTAATGGGGGGTGAGGAGTCCGGATTGTTTCCGGCCACGCGTGTGATGGTGGGGGTCGTTATCATATCCAGTTCGGCTCCCTTGGTGTATGTTTAGGTGGTATTCCAATTTGGTTTCAACCTTCCCTTAGCTTATCCAAAGCTAGTTTACTGACTCACGTCGGGCCATAGGGGCATACTGTGTTGTTTGGTGTGCTTGGGATCACTATATCCGACACACCTTGGGTTTAAGTCAACCGTTCAAATAACAGGATGGTGATGAGGTAATTAACGAGCTTGGTATGAGTTTGGCAACAATCTCTATGCTCATGGTATGGACTAACTATGATGGAAGGTTCCTTGCGAGAACCGAATTTATGATGTTATGTAATGTTATGGTGCTATGCAAATTCCCTTGCTATGCTAAGGTATATATATATACATATTGAATGTTTAGAATGATGGTGAGGTTATCATGTGTATGTAGAAACCAGAAAGATTGTTATGTTCGTCATATAAGGAATGAGTTATGTTGTATGTTATGGAATGTGTGGATCATGGAAATGAATCCCAGTTTGTGACAAGAGGCGTTTAAGGAAAACCCGATTGATGGGTACACGTCGTTCGTTAAGGAAGTAGCTCCGTTTAGAGGAGAGCCACTCTAGGGTTTAAGGAATCATTGGATGGTTGGTTAAGTGTGGATGTGTTGGTCATTGGTTGAGCCCATTGAGGCAAAATATTATGTGTGGTATGTTTATGGTTGTATGCATGATTTAAATATAATCAACTGCATGCTAAGACGACAATTAGTCGTGCGTGGCCCGGTAGCATGCGGGCTGCGGGATTACCATACCAGCAAAGGTGCTGAGCCCCTTGGGGCCACCCCTTTCTCTTCTTTTTCCTATTTCAGGTACGAAGTGCTGGAAGCCGTTCGAGAGTAGGACGGGTAGTCATTGTACATGGGTAAACTTTTATGTGTATGTATACAGTAGGTGTAGTAAGACCGAAATTGTTGTCGGCACCAGTTTATAAATACTCGGTACAGGTTGAGTGTATGTATATAATAAATGTTGAAGATGGAATGAGTATTTTATTGTGTAGTTGCTCGGGAATTTAGTCCATCAGACCGATACAAATGTACATGTATTAGCCTTGTTAGCCACGTGGGTGGTTAACGGCGTGTAACACCATTGGAATAAAGTAATGTGATGAGTTGAGTTTCCGCTGCGGTTGGTTATTATGTGTTGTGTTGGATGGGGTGTTACAAAAAGTGGTATCAGAGCGAAGCATCGCTCTGATGACTGAATTACCGAGCTTAGGAAGTACCGAGTTAGGATTTAAGTACTTTGGGTTAAGGGTTGAGTGATAGCGTGAGAGATACGCTAGTAAGGAACTACCAGTGAATACTGGAAACCTACAATATCCATCCCACCCTCCACAGTCCCTGTTTGATAACTTGGGAAAGAACGCCAGAGAGATGGAAGTCCACTCTCATACTCGGGAATACCCGATCTGGCTGTTATTAAATACCTTTAGGGTACGAAGAACCTGTCATACGGTTGATCCCGAAAACTGGGAATCCCGGAGACGGTTTCCATCTAAACAGTGTTAACCGCATTTCATAGCAATGAAGGAAGGACCTTGTGTAAAGGAGAATAGAATTTCTGGCAACCTGGGTCGACATGCCGAGCAGTCGAGGATGACCAGCTTGCAACGCACCGATCGTGCAACAGACAAGAAGTGGATTAATAAAACCCGAGACGAATGTCTATGGGACCACAGTTAATAAATAAAACACCAACGGTATACCAACCGTCAAGGAACTACAATGTAGTGCCCAAACAAGAGACAAGTCTCAGTAACCACGACAAGTGCGTGGAACGGGCTATAAGGAGGGTACAATACTAAGACAGAGGGGTCTCCCAGAATGGGAAACACCCTAGTTAATGATTATTATGTGAATACAGTGAGGATTCACCTAGACAAGTTATTATCAAGACAGTAAGATCAGTGAGGGCCAACAAGGCCACTGATGACAGTACGGGTAAAGACAATACCACAACCGGTATGTGTTAAACTGATAGCCAGCTAGCATGGCGCACTTGCCATAGCAAGTGCTGCTATAACAGGGCTATTCGGGAAATTTATAACTACTACAAATACTTGGAAAAGTACCATGGAGTTAAAGGTGATCGTCATAACAGTGGAAGGGCCTGTTAGCCTAACCTCTGTAATTGGAAGTACACCAGTCAGCCAGAAGCTAGACTTGACTAAGGTAAGAAGATGTTGTAAAACCATGGGAAATTTTCTTTCAAACCTAATCTTTCACAAACCCTTTTCTTTTCAAACCGGATTTTCTTTCAGACCAACGCTTCTTTCCAACCTTCTTTAAAACAAACCAGTGAAACCAAGAGCAACTGACAAGGATACAACAGTGGATAAACCTTCCCTCGATTAAGTTCGGGAAGCAAGGAATGAATATTGTCACGGGACAATATAAGGGAGTTGACAACAGAATACTTCACCTAGGCGTGTGACGGACACTACAAGTGTACCAACTGTGTTGTGGGACGACCGCACTCCGATAGGAGCATGTGGACCTGACAGACCTACTTATAGGTTAGTTGGGTAAGTAGTAATGTATCAGTATGATACCCCATATATGTATACGAGTAGAGTCCAGAACACGGGAAGTAGTCGACTCCGTCTACGGTCAGCAGTATAAATCGAACAAGAGCTAGAAAATACAAGAAATGCTTGAAGTAAAGGAACTCAGTTAAGTTAACGAGATTAAAGGAATTAGTGAATTCCCTTTAAGGGAATGTTTGGGAGTTAAGAAGTGCGAAGTGCACAAACGATTAAGTAAAGACATCACATATGTCTTAAGGATCCTTAGGGATAAAACATGTTAGCTGGAATGGTGACCCAGCCTGTACATGGCAAGCAGATGCCTAATGTGGACGCATTAATGTGCAATGGACGGGATGAAGATCCCAGAACGAGTATCTGCACTATCAGGAAATGTTGATCTTCACAGAAGAAGATAGTAACCGGATAAGAACGCAAAAAGGCATGGCTAACTAGATGTACCAATAATTGTGAACCAGATGTAAAGGCACAACTTAACGACACCCAGGAGAAATCCTTGAAGGGTGTGCGCATCAACAATTGTTGAACGAAATACATGACAGAAACACAAGGGTTGAAATTAACACCCAGTTTAGACATAAGTTGTCAGGAGACGGACTGACAATCCTAAGGGACATTCCATGAAAGGAAATGTGATGCAACAACCTTGTCATGGATGCCAATACAACCTCTAACCAGGTAATATTGTACAGAGAAGTACATGTGTGTGGACAGCCTACAATGAGCCCAGCTCAAGGCAAATAAGGCTTATAAGCCATAAACGAGATATCGATTGATGGTAGAAGTTTATGTGGTATAAGTGAATAGAGTGGTAAGCGAACCACTGCATTAAGAGTGGGGATACCTCTCGATATTGTGAGACCGCAGAGGCGGTAGTTATGTGAATCAAGTTCAAGGGATATGTGGAGGATGGACCACGTTGTTATTACCCCAGGGTGATTTGAATAAAATAACACAAAAAAAAAAAGTGCTCGTACCTGTTGTGTACACAGGAAGAGTAATAAGTCTGATAGCAATCACCGAAGGTGTGTGAAGCTAAATGTGTAGCGAACAACGCTCAAGGGAAAGATAGTAACATATTCAAAAACCAGCCAAATAAGTGGCCAGATAAACCCAGCATAATAGCAGAAGCTAATATAATAGCAGATGCAGTATAAGTTGATGTTATATAATGAGAAAGGACACGGCGCGCAATAAGCGACCGTTGTATGAGGATGGTTAGATGATAAAATGGTGAGTAAGCAGAGTTGTGAGTTAAACCCAGTGGAGGTACAACATTAAGCGATAGCAAACGAACCGAGCAGTAAGCCGGTGGCAGGTGTTAAATGATAAGGATTTCAGTGAAAATTCCTATCGCAATCGCATAAGGGATTTACTGTCAAGAGTTTACGCCTCTGCACTCTGTATGACTGAGTGTTTTGGTATTGCACTTGCGCAGTAATGATCGAGTGGGATAGCTAGGAATTGGAAACATGTTGATGGTGGAAGAATAATGTTATAATGGCGGTTGCATAGGAAATGCAAGGCCGCACCAATGAAAGAATACATGTACAAAACCAAAGGTGGAGACATGATTAACAGTAAATAACTACAGTAACACTAAATACCAAAGGTCGGTATGAGATATACCCCAGGTGTGGGAAATAGCTGAGAGAGCACTACACACTAGGTAGTAGCTCAATCTCAACCGACAGTAAGTCGGTAGAAGCAAGTCAATCATTGTGAATTACCTTGTAGGTTGCGCGGTAAGCTATTGGAGAAGTGGATGGAAAATTGTGAAACCCACCGAATTCGCTCAGGGTAAGAGATACCGTGCGTCGGTTGAGAAACCATTGTTCCCAAGATAAGGGTAATACATTGGAGATGTGCAATACATTAACAGTAACGAATGGGGCAAACCAGCTCTATAATTATCAGGGTTGCGCAACAGAGGCCAGTAAGCCCATGCGTCAGGTACCGGATATATATTGTGAATATGAATGGATGGCTAGTTATCAATGTCTAAAAGCCTCACAGGCCAGGACCGAAACCGGTTATGAGTTACAACTCCAATGCGAATTCTCGGTTTAGGGACTAAACCGCTAATAAGGTTAAGATCCTCTAATCAGAATCCATTGTGTAATGGACCGCGTGGAAGTTAAAACACTTCACGACGGCAGAACATTTTAAGCCAAGGTTTAGTGATTGATTACGTGGGCGTAATCCCTTTTAAGGGGGGTAGAGCGCAAAACCACTTAGTGTGTTTTACCGTACAAGTGTACGCGAACTAGTTGTGCATGGCACAAAATGATTGTTATGATGGTTGGCGCGTGTGTTATATAAACATACGCATTTATTTGTGGTCATTTATTTGTGGTTAAATTGTGGTAATTACGCACAAAAGATGCGAATACCATTGTGTGAAGTGTGTCATTTTGTTAACAGTGGTGTGAGAGAGTACAAGTGGAAGGGAGTAAAGAAACTCCCGGGGATCTAAAACCCCGATGGTGCATAAATGTAAGCCATGTATTGTATTTTGATAAAAAAATATGTATATATATACAGTGTTGCGATCTATGAAGGGGTACGAGACCGACATAGAACCTAGTGAGAACTAAATTCCCTAGGTAACTTGAATTAAGTTGGATTTGGGTGATGATTGATAGGCGGAGTTCTATCCCTTGGAGATGTCATGATTATGACTAGATGGATTCAAAGATAGAAAATGGGATATGCTTGAATTAATTGTTGGTTGAAAATGAGGTGGGAGGTGAAACTTGATTATCATGAGATCAAGGGAAGCCGAACACAAATTGGGGTGGAAAGATAGTTCAACACTGATGCTGATCACATCAGGGTTGGATGACTCTTGAAGCCCCCTGTAAGTGGTCATAAATAACTATATTAAGAAAGATACAAAGAGCATAAATCGGACTTGGAGTTGTATGGTGTTTTCAAAAAGAATTTTCAATTGGTGTTTTCAAACAATCGATTAATATTTTGAATAAAAGATCTTCTTATACTTAACCTCACAAGGAAATTTTAAATTTAAGTGATTGTTTTAATTTCCCAAAGGCACGGGGACGGAAGGCGTCCATCGCGACCGGGTTCTGCGGGATCATAGTCTATATCAAGGATATTTTTGATTGTTGTACATGCTCCGACATGTTGTGTGGTATGTGTAATGAATGTTGTTTTGACTTGGATTTCCTAAAGTGTATACTATCAAGGCCTATGAGTCTAAATGTGTGTTGTTACATAGACCTATGTGTCTAAAGATTGTTATGTTATGGGGACCTATGTGTCCAAATGATGTGGATATGTTGCCCGGACCATTAAGTCCGAGGTTGGATGTAAAGGGTGGTTGGTAATGGAAGTTTTATGGATATAAGTAATTCCCGTATTCTAATCCAATGATGCGAGGAAATGTGAACTTCGAGGACGAAGTTCTTTTAAGGGGGGTAGATTGAAATACCCCAAACCTTGGTATGTTGTGTAAATGTTAAGCTATGGTATTTAAAGGCTAAAAAGTGCCTTAGAAACATAAATGAATCATTTAAACCATGGTAAACACAATAAAATACTAAGACACGGTATGAGCAAAAACATGCTCTAAGCCATGAGTGAACTTGGTTAGGACCCAAAGAGCCTACCAAGACTTGATAATGTTCAATTATGATTTAATAAGACTAATTAAGTCCTTAGGAAACTTTGGTAGACAATGAAACCAAACAAAACACAAGGTAATACCTTAAAGTCAATAAGAGCAAAAATGTGCTCTAAGCTTGGGATAAATGTGTATAAGACCTAATGGTCATACCTATGCCTCATTTATATGTTAATGAACATATTAAATCAATTACTAAAGAAAACCAAGCTTGAAAACAAGTTAAAACACAAAATGTGCTTTAAGAAGTCTTAAAGCACGTTTTTGAAAAATTGTCTTGTAAATGAGTTTTGAATGGCTAAATGTCCATCATTACTCTTTAATTAACATGTGTACTATATAGTATCACATTTGGGTGGCCATATTAGTGGGAAATCAAAAATTTCACTTCTATGTGCCTTGTTATTGGTGAATAGTGATTTTTATAACTAGTTTGTAACATATAATGTTATAAGTGATTAAGTTGGTCAACAAAGACCAAAATACCCTCCTAGGCATAATGGTGGCCGGTTTTTATCAAGGTGAGTCACCAACATGTAAAAATCAAATAAGGAAAGGAAGGGTAGGAAGGTAAAAAGGAGAAAGTTACCTTTTAATACAAATATCTTGCTAAAGCAAGTTCTATCTTCATTTCTTCTTTCCTCCTTCACTTCACACGCCTCCAACCTCCCTTCTTGCTCTCTTTTACGAGCTGCTACAGCAACACCAACATCACCATTGTTTTCCATCTTTGACCACTTGTAAAACCTAGCTCACTTAACCAAATCAAAAACAAACACCACCATTCTCTTCCTCTCATCAAGCTCTTCAATTCTATCCTTTCAAAATTCCAAGAGCTCCATTTCGGTGCCAAGAGGAATCACCATGGGAGGAGCTTGAGCTCACCTTTTCACATATTCTTGTTCTCCTTTGCTTCAAGGTAAGGAAACTCAAAGAAAAATGACATTTCCTTCATGTTTTGTCATAACCGATAATGCACCTTGTAATGGTGTCTTCTCTTGTCTTGTTTAGCTTCATTCGAATCTTCCAAGGGCTAGGAGGAGTCCTCTCTTGATATATATTCAAGCTCTCTTCTCATTCCAAGGTAAAACAATCATGTTAATACCTTAAGATAATATATGTAACTAGGGTTTACAATGAGATAAAGCTTAAAGCTTATATACTCATTTCAATGTTGGTATGTTGTTTAGTTGTTGACAAGGAAGGAAATGCCTAACCGGTTTACAAGGAAACAAGAAAGAAATTTGTGAGGAAAAGAGGTAAACAAGCTATCTCAATGTGGTTTAATGTCTTAGGAGAAATAAGCTTATAATGCTTGTTAAAACTACCTAAAGAGCAAATGGTAAATGAGCTAGTAAAAATGCTCTCAAGGAGTTTATTAAGGGCATATGAATTGTTGGGTGTATTTGCAGGTCAAAGGCATTATTATGTGGGAAATTCAGTGTTTAAGGTTTATGCAATTTAAGGGCCTAAGAGCCATGCATTTAAGGGCCTAAGTGCCAAGCAATTTAAGTTATGCACTATATTGTGATGTAGTGCTTTATGTGTGAAGTTTGTGTATAAAATGTGTTTGATGGATTTTAGGTGTTCTTGGATGAATTAAGGTGAAAACCTAAGTGTTTGGATGTGGGTATATGCTAGAGAAGCTATGGCCAAATTTGGGAAATGTGTGAGAAGTTCTAAGGGTTGTAAGTGAGTTTTGGTGAACTAGGAAGGGTTAAAGGTGAACGAATGTTTACTTGAGAAGGAAACAAGTATTAAGGTGATTTAGAGTGATGCAAGGACTTAGGTGTTGTCTTGGAAGTTCTAGAAATTCAATGTGTGTTTAAGAATGTATTTAAGCCATGGAGAAGTTGTTTAAGGTTTAGGTAATGTTGATGTTCAAGGAACAAGTGATGTTAGATGATGTTTAGGTATGATGCCAAAAGGTTGTTAAGGACATGCTAGGTGAGTTTTAGTGACAATAAAGTGGGCTAAAGGTTGTATTAAGATGCGAGAGTAAAACGTGTTAAAAACATAAAGTTTTGACCAAGTTAACGGGGAAAGTTATAAGCATTAGACTTAAAAACACACATGTTACCCCAATGTTAATAAAAGAACATGTCATGTCAACAGTTGTTCGAGAATTGCTCGAGGAACATAAGTGGACGTGGTAAAGTGGACTCCGGTGACAGGTATGGTTTTCTTGCAACCTGTGTCCTACCGGATTACACCGGCTTGTATGCCAATGTGTTTTTCTGTATGTTTGCCACGTTATGAGATAAATCATGAAACGAGTTTACAGTCGTTATTGTTATTGTACGTTTACGTGCCGATACCGGTAACCTCGAATGCGCTCGAAGGGCTAGTTAACCTCTATTAGGTAAACGTAGGAGAACGGTATCCGGTAACAACGTTTCCGACTTAAGGAACGTTCTAACCACGGCTATGCGTGAGTTGGTTATGTGATGTTTGTGCGTGATGTTTGTATGTGAATGTATGACTCTCTCCTCCCTTGTGTGCATAACTCGGTTATGATACCGTATGGTGTGTGTGGTAGGCTCCGTAATGGATCTCTAACTACTTATTTATAAGAGTCTATGGGCTAATGGGGGGTGAGGAGTCCGGATTGTTTCCGGCCACGCGTGTGATGGTGGGGGTCGTTATCATATCCAGTTCGGCTCCCTTGGTGTATGTTTAGGTGGTATTCCAATTTGGTTTCAACCTTCCTTAGCTTATCCAAAGCTAGTTTACTGACTCACGTCGGGCCATAGGGGCATACTGTGTTGTTTGGTGTGCTTGGGATCACTATATCCGACACACCTTGGGTTTAAGTCAACCGTTCAAATAACAGGATGGTGATGAGGTAATTAACGAGCTTGGTATGAGTTTGGCAACAATCTCTATGCTCATGGTATGGACTAACTATGAGGAAGGTTCCTTGCGAGAACCGAATTTATGATGTTATGTAATGTTATGGTGCTATGCAAATTCCCTTGCTATGCTAAGGTATATATATTACATATTGAATGTTTAGAATGATGGTGAGGTTATCATGTGTATGTAGAAACCAGAAAGATTGTTATGTTCGTTATTTCTGCATATAGGAATGAGTTATGTTGTATGTTTATGGAATGTTGGATCATGGAAATGAATCCCAGTTTGTGCAAGAGGCGTTTAAGGAAAACCCGATTGATGGGTACACGTCGTTCGTTAAGGAAGTAGCTCCGTTTAGAGGAGAGCCACTCTAGGGTTTAAGGAATCATTGGATGGTTGGTTAAGTGTGGATGTGTTGGTCATTGGTTGAGCCCATTGAGGCAAAATATTATGTGTGGTATGTTTATGGTTGTATGCATGATTTAAATATAATCAACTGCATGCTAAGACGACAATTAGTCGTGCGTGGCCCGGTAGCATGCGGGCTGCGGGATTACCATACCAGCAAAGGTGCTGAGCCCCTTGGGGCCACCCCTTTCTCTTCTTTTTCCTATTTCAGGTACGAAGTGCTGGAAGCCGTTCGAGAGTAGGACGGGTAGTCATTGTACATGGGTAAACTTTTATGTGTATGTATACAGTAGGTGTAGTAAGACCGAAATTGTTGTCGGCACCAGTTTATAAATACTCGGTACAGGTTGAGTGTATGTATATAATAAATGTTGAAGATGGAATGAGTATTTTATTGTGTAGTTGCTCGGGAATTTAGTCCATCAGACCGATACAAATGTACATGTATTAGCCTTGTTAGCCACGTGGGTGGTTAACGGCGTGTAACACCATTGGAATAAGTAATATGATGAGTTGAATTTCCGCTGCAGTTTGTTGTTATGTGGTTGTTGTTGGATGGGGTGTTACATCAACTATAGAGCAATATTGCATCATCTAAAAAGAAAAAAAATGTAAGATTTGAAGTTGACATATCAGGGATGGTATACATAATTCACAGTCCGTTTAGGGTTTTGCAAGTGGCCTTTGAAAGTAAATCTATGACAGAGTGCAAGAGGATCATTTTGCTCAAAGTCATATTCTCTTTTAAGGAAGCTAGTAGGTTAGCCATAAATTAGTGCTATTTTAGAAGGAAGTAAGGTGCAATTTAATGAAGGTGGGATTTTTTTTTTTTATAATTTGGGCTTAAAACCATATTATTAATACGAAGAGAGCGGCGTCTGGAAGACCAGACGGATGGGTAATCGGGCCTCATTAAAAACTCCCTAAATAAAACCCGATGGGAAAAAATTTATGAAGGAAAAAGAGTACCCACCATCCAATTACAAACCTACTGGTAGGTCAAAATTGTAATTAAGGACCAATCAACATTGTCAAAGACCTTAATGTTTACTTAATCATATGACAAGGAGAACTAGGAGCTATATATAATGTTTCTTAAGAGATGGAGAATATCACCATATATAGCTTGGAAAAGTGAGTGGCTGTAAGCGTTAATGGTGAACAGAGCTCCATGGGGTCAATAACATTCAGCCTAAGAATGTATAATCTACCATGATTAGGTAGGAAATATAAAACCGTGCAGCCTCTTAGTTTCCAGCAATATACTGACTACACTTTCCAGCCAGAATTGCAAGAGAAAACAGAAAGAAGCTCATCCTACCAAAAAGTTCGGATTAAAAAAATGCTAAACAAGAACACAAACAAGAGTAGGGAACAGGACAACAACTACACTGCCAAAACCATAGAAAGACATAGTGAAGACGAGAGGAAGATAGACAATTGTTACATCATCAACTTGATTAGCGCATTGATCTTGCTACTTACTAATTACTACTATATATAGAGAGTTTATCAAAAGCTCTATATTCTCTCATAGACCATACTCATCCGTTCTCTTTATCACCATGGAAGCTTACAGCCATAAAATCATCCCTTCAAGTAATGACCACTACTTCAACCTAAACGAAGAGAACGAAGAAGAAGAAGGATTGGAAGATGAGAAGATAATCAAGCGAGCAAGATCATATGACTGTGTATTTTGCAGGAGAGGTTTCACCACAGCACAAGCTTTGGGTGGGCACATGAATGTTCATCGAAAAGATAGGGTAAACAACCCCAAATCATCTTCGAGGAAGCTAGCTTACAATAGTCACGAGGAGGACGATATAAACCAGTATCACCCTCAAGTTCATCAACCAATCTATCTGGCGGCAAACCCATACAATACGGCCGGCAGGACTGCGATTTTCTTAGATGGGTTTCGTGATGATGGGTGGGGTATGAGCTTGAGCTTGCAGGCTGGTGCTGCTGGTGTTGGTGTCAGTCATCATGTTGAGATTGGTGGTGATGTGAAAGGCAGCGAAGATTTGGATTTAGAGCTTCGACTTGGGCACTATCCGTATTGGTAATTGATAAAGTAGCCATGTAGCTAGCTAATTTACTTTCGCAAATAAAGGGTTTGGCAAGGAGATCTACTCGCGGAAACTATTAGCTGTAGTTGACCAGTCTTGCCAAGACTATCCCAAGTATAAGATTTATGAGTATGTATGGTAGTGGTATCTCATATACACTTAAGTACGCTTTGTTTTACCCATCATGCATGCGTGATGCTGCATCTAGCTAGAAGGCTTAACTTGAGCTATCAGAATAAGTGGTAGTGCAATGCGTACAATAATAATAAAATGGTACTATGCTTTACGTACGGTGAATAGTCATCTTCAGACCACCATATTCTAATAAGAAGGATTGGGTGATAATTATTTTTTGTTTATGGTGGTGCAAAAACAGCGAATATGTTGAAATCATACACCTACATAAGTCCTTTCCTATAAGGTCAAAAGATTGAAAATAAACTTAAGGAGTCACATTAGTCCCCATAGATCAAAAACAGGTCAATGACATCCCCAATGATATTGGAGATAATTTTCTACTTTACCTTGATGAGATACACAGGCCCACGTCGGAACAACACCCAAAAACAAATAAAATGGAAACAGGACTTTAGCCTAATGTAAGTAGTATGGGCCTATTCTTACAATTCTATATATATACATTGACACAATCAGTACAACAGTGCCTTTACAAATGTTATCATTGATTAACCTAGTTTTTGAGCCATTTAACATGGTATCAAGAGCCGCAGACATCTAGTCACTCTGTTCTCTTTTTCTTCTTCTACCTCCAGCCGTCTCTTTCTCTGCTTCCCATGATTTCTTCTATCTTCCTCCTCCAAGGACACACCTCAATCTGGTTTTTCTTTTGGTTCCTTGGGCTCTAGTAGCTCCTCCACCACTTCATCTATGTTTCTCCTCACTCGTCTCCACGTCTCAACATTTTACCAAGCTCACCGCTGAAAACTACCAAGTCTGGCTAAAGCAAGTTGAACCTTACCTTTGTGGGTATGGCTTATTTGGCTGGGTAGATAGCTCCAATCCCTGTTATCCTGCAAGGATCATTGGAATTTTAAACCTAGCTCGTACAAAATAGAGATAGACACACAAATTTATCATGGAAGTTCTTACCACGTCAATATATGAGTGACAGTCTTGTCAACCAAATCATTCCCTGTCAAACCTCTAAAGAAGTTTGGGACAGCATCAAAGATATCCTCTCTGCCCAGCTTAATGCTCGAGTGATGCAACTCAAATCTCCACTCATAGGCATTAAAAAAAGGTGCGGACTCCATTGCTAACTACTTTGGGCGTGACAAGAACATAGTTAACTCCCTGGCCTCTACTGGCTATTCTATTTCTGATAGTGATTTTCTAAGCTATATAGTTCACGGTTTGCCCTCTGAATATGATACTGTAGCCATCAACCTCACCATGATGACCACCGCTGTTACACCTCAAGTAGCTTATGGCTATCTTCTTTCCTATGAAACTCTCCTCTTTGAAAAAACCACATACATTCTCTCCAATGCCCAACTATTTATAAATACCACCCAGTATAACACCAACTTCAAAAACAGCAACAAAATTAACAGGGGAGAAAGAACATACAACAAAGGGGGTACATCAACAGAGGAGGAAGAAACTCAAATCATTGTACTGGAAGAGGTACTTACTACTCAACCTCTAGCTCTCACCTATCTGGTAAACCAGACAATAGGCTAGTCTATCAGGTTTACAAAAAAGTTGGCCACACAGCTGACAGGTGTTACCACCATTTTGATCATGCCTATCAAGCCCCCCTCCTACCTATATTGCCCATTATATCTCCACTCTTCCTACTAACCAAACCTGATACCTAGACAGTAGAACCACACATCACTTTACCCATGATCTGCCTAACCTAGCTATTGACCAAGACCTCACCCACACATCAGATGTAGTAAGCTTTGGAAATGGCACCTCTCTCCCTGTTCAACATCAAGGGGCTGGTCTCCTTCCTACACCTACAGGCAATTATCTTCTCTCAAATCTTCTTCATGTTCCACGTCTCATAAAAAATCTCCTCTTAGTTCGACAATTTGCTTCAGATCATAATGTTGCTTTTGTTTTTTACCCTACTTATTTCTAATGAAGGATCTACATACGAGGAAGGTTCTACCAAGGGGGGACTTAGAAATGGTCTTTACTACTTCAACACCAGCTTATCAAATCACCAAAGACGTGTGGCTTATCAGGCTTTTTCTGCAATAAAGACCAGTCCCAGTTTATAGCACGATCGCCTTGGTCATACTTCTTCAAGGATTACTACTTTTGTTGTTAGGAATAATAATATCCCTATTTCCTCTAAGGGCAGTTATTTGAATACTTTTGAAGGGTGTCGTCTAGGTAAAGTTCATGTTCTACCACATCCTCTCACTTTTTTTGTCTCTACAAAACCCTTTCAGTTATTATTCTTAGATGTGTGGGGACCAGCACCAGTTTTGGCCCTAAATGGTGTTAGGTATTACTTGTCTGTGGTGGATGACTATAGTCATTTTGTTTGGTTTTTTCCTCTTAATGCAAAGTTAGATGTTATTACTGTTTTTACCTGTTTCCTTACTCTTGTGGAAAATTACTTTTATACTACTGTCAAAAGCGTGCAAACTGGCGGAGGGGTGAATTCAAAGCCCTAATTCCTATTCTAAAAGGAAAAGGAATATTCCACCGCATTACTTGTCCATATTCTCACCAGAAAAATGGGAGTGTTGAAGTTAAACATGGGCACATAGTTGAAAAGGTCTCTCTCTCCTTGCACATGCCCACCTACCTCTACTTTTCTGGGAAAGGGCCTTTGACACACTTGTATATATTTTAAACCATACCTCCACCCCCCCACTCTCTCATGCAAAACACCAATTGAGATACTTTTTCATCATTTCCCAAAATATAACCTACTCAAAGTTTTCGATTGCGAGTGCTATTGTGAGCCTCGATTTTTGAACCTCTACCCTATGTTGATTCGGTTTGATTAGGATCTGGTCGGGTTCTAGGGCCACTTATAATCTAAGCTTCATAACTATGTCATAAAACATTAATTACTAAGTCCTAAGTTAGCTCACTGGAACCTAATTAGAGTCACCGCCTAATTTCAGCCTAGATTAAATAGGAAAGGAGAGTTTGGGTTCAGGGGCTTGGTATTCGACTTATATAGGGTTCAAATTACTTTCATTACCCCTCCTAGGTCGTTTTTCCTCTACTTAGGTTATTTATGGCTTTTAACGAGTTTGTTTTACCTAAGCGCGCATGTTTCTGATTTTTTTGTATTTTTGATATTTTTGATTGAAAATAAAAGTGGAAATTAAAATTACCTAAACTAGGGTTTCAGAGGCAGAATTAAGTCAAATTTTGTTTCCGTTCGTAGCCACGGACCTAATGTTCGAGGCCACGGACCCTTGTAAAAGTTCAAGGCCATGGACAGGATGTCCGTGGGCCCGGACATAGTTTGAAAGAACCTAAAAAATTTAAAAATTAAGTTCCCACCGTAGTCCAAGGGTGTCCGTGGCCACGGACATGCTGTCCGGGACCCCGGATATGCAGTCCGCAGGCACGGACTACCCTCGCCTCGGATGGCGGCGTTCTGGTGGTTCCAAGTGGTGTTCTGGCTCAAATTTTATGGGTTTGTAGCTTGAAAGATTCTAAACATGTTAGTAATCAAAAGTTTTCAATTTGACTTCGAATTAATGGTGAAACTTAATGAACAAGTTATTGGACAGAGGGGAAGAAAAACGCTAATTAGAGAGCCGAAAAATTTTGGTTTGATTCCAAGTTGTAACAAAGAGTTGGTGAAGTCAAGGAGAGTTAGAAAACCTGAGTTCTAACCTGTTTTACCTTCGAATTGAGGTGACCTTTCACGTCGGGATTCTTTCGAAGCTTAGTTGATGCCGATTTCGGATTGACTTCAAATTGAGCTTATGACTTCTTCTTCTTCTTTATGTTGTTAAGGGTTTTTTTTCTTCTGTATTTGTGGTGTTTTATATGTTTTTTATCATTAGAAATCTTATTGGCATAGAAATATTGTGTTTTCAGAGGTTTGGGGGTGATTTCAGTAGAGTTTCGTTATAGATTTAAGGGTCAGGAGTGCAAAAATGTGGGGAGAAGGTTGGAGGTTGTGTTTTCTGACTTTGGGTAGTGTTCTCTTCTACCCTAGTTCATTTTTGTTAGGTCCTTTTATAGAAAGTGCATGGCCAAATTGATTGAACAAAAATTTGTATCTAAAGCCCTAATTTATGCTCTAAGAGTATCTATTATTTAAAATATGCTACAGGTCGACAAAAATTCTGAAAATTTAACCAAAGGTAAAAGACAATTTTTAGGAATTTTAAGAGTTAGAATCGGGTTATGTAGATACATAACTGATTAGATAAAAATGTTACAATTTGAAACTTTCCAAAATTCATAACTTATGATTGGAAAGTCAAAATTACAAAATTCCAAAGGGTTTTAGTCTCTAAAATTCATCCTCTATCTTGTGTTAAAATTTCATGATATCTGGATGTTATTTGGGTATTTTCCAAAGGAGAGAGAAAACTATAAGAATGTTTGAATTTCTCTTTTGAATTTTGGGTCAAGGTTCCAAATAAAAAAAATTCAGGTTGATGACTACATGTAGCCATTCTAACCATGTGAAAATTTTATTTTAATTTTTTGAGACCTTTTCTTTCCATTTTAAGGCTATTTCATGTGTTGATTATAAGGAAATTAGCTTATAATATGAATTAAAAGCTAAATTTCCAAAATAAATATTATCTGAAAATTACGAAATACCTTTCATAATGACTATGGTGTTTGGAAGTATTTGGAGATAGTGAACAAGTCATATGAAAATTGAAAATCCCGAGAATATCCTTGGAAAATCCCGCCTTGGTGCATTTTGACCATTTTGACCTTGTCTTCGCATTTGAGCACTTGGGCCCTTCCTGAGAGTCAAAATTTTGGGTATAACAGATTTCCCCCCATAAACTAGACTTTGTAATGGATATGAAGAGTCTAGTTGATGCTTGAGTGACATCCCAAAATTTTGCCCAACTTTGACAAGTCTATTCCCTTTTTTTGAAATGGTACCAAAAACCTTGAATTTTGTCGAGCTATTCCAAGGCCCTGACTACCTAAACGATTGAAAATGGTATGATGTCAATATATTCTAAGGCGTTGACTACCTAAAGTGATGAAATGTTGTCGAGCTGTTCTAAAACGGTGACTACCTAAACAATGGAAAATGATATGATGTCAAGCTATTCTAAGACGCTGACTACCTAAAAGAGAAGCATAAGTTTGCTAGGCTATTCTAAGGTGCCAAAACCTAAGGATGAATTAACTATACCGAGCATTCTAAGGTGTCCGGAACCTAAAAGTGAATGAAATACGCCGAGCATGAAGGTGTCGGGAACCTAAAATGGATAAACTACGCCAAGCATGAAGGTGTCAGGAACCTGTAGTGAAAATGTAGATGGCATGCCAATGATATGCATATGAAGATGATATGATATGCTGATGATGCTCGGATGCATCTGGGGACCGAAACCTGTTCCAATGCTCCTGGCTGGTATACATTAGGGACTTATTGCGTCCGCCCACCAACTGGGGTGCTGGGATAACTTATAGATTACCAAGGAGACTTATTACCACTGCCCACTAGTTGTTTCACCCTAAAAAGTTGACATGAAGATGGGGACTTATTGCCTCTGCCCCGCCAACTTTGGTCATGCACTATCTCGTACTTGTCTCACACTGATGTTGATACTTGGTCTCGTACTAATCTCACAATGGTCTTGCACTGATCTCGCACTAAAGTCTTGTACTAATTGAATATGCTAAGTCTTGCACTGATTCTAGGTCTCGCACTAAAGTGTCGTACTAAATGAAGATGCTAGGTATCGTACTGGAAATTATGCTAGGTTTTTCACTAGAAATGAAGAAAATGATGGGTCTCGCACTGAATGAAGGTGCTAGGTCTATGCTTGGTCTCGTACTAAAAACGATGCTAGGTCTCGAACTAAAGTTGGGATGGAGTCTTACATATGAGGTGATCCAATGATAATGGTCTCGTACAAATGGTTATAATAAGAACTTATTGTGAAAGTGCGAAACGTGGCAATGATGAGGTATGAAAAATGTCTAAAGCAAGAATTGCTGGAAAAACATGCCAAACATGGCTATGATGAGGATTGAAAATTTTTCAAAATAAGAAATAGTTGGAAAATGTGTCAAATGTGGCTTGAAAATTGTTCAAAGCAAGAAATTGCTGAAAATGTGCCACACATGGCAATGATGAGGATTGAAAATTGTCCAAAACAAGAAATTGTTGGAAAATGTGCCAATCGTGGCTTGAAAATTGTCTAAAGCAAGAAATTGCTGAAATATGCCAAACGTGGCAATGATGAAGATTGAAGATTGTTTAAAGCAAGAAATTGCTGGAAAATGTGCCAAATGTGGCTTGAAAATTGTCTAAAGCAAGAAATTGCTGAAAATGTGCCAAACATGGCAATGATGAGAATTGAAGATTGTCCAAAGCAAGAAATTACTGAAAATGTGCCAAACGCGGCAATGTTTAAGAAAAAATTCTACTGAAAAAGGAAAGTGAAACAATCATTTCTTGACTAAAGACTTTAGATCTATACTTTGTTTCTTTGAAGATGAACATGCAGCTGGTAGAAGTGTAGTTTTTGCTGTGGTGCTAAAACCTTTTACTGGTGTTCAGAATTTATGACAAGCTTGAGGTTGGATTATGATATTGGTTGGTGATTGAGATTATGACGAACCTGATGTTTTTCTGGAGGTTAGGCTAATGACAGGCCTGAGAGTGTTTATGTGGTGGTTAGGGCTTATATGTGCCTGTGTGGTGGCGGCGTTGGTGGTGCTTAAGCTTTTGGGTTTCAGTTGATGTTGCCATAGCAAATGTTGGAACCAACAATTGCCCTAAGTATTTTTCTTTAAGAGAATCTGAGCTAAAGTTTATGGCAATCGATCGGGACAATCGATTGCCCCGAGTATTTTATTTAATTAAACATGTGAACAAGTCTCGTCCTCATAGGGTTAAGGCTTGTGTTTAAGTGGTGCTTCCTATCCTACACTCAGCGTGTTTGGCGTTTGCACTCATTTCTTGCTTAAGGTCACAACTTCTTGACCATTGAATTTGGTATTTGTTGGATTTACGCATTCGACCTGCACTTGTCACATGATTGGATACACAACTACTAAGTTGGAAGTCTTTGAAGCTTATAATGTGGCCATGGGGTATGATGATTGACAACGGGACCATGAAGGAATTTTGGGGTATGTGGAGCCATTAAAGTGACTGAAACTGTCACTTGCACCGTCTCTTAGATTTACTTTTCCTCCAAAGCCGTAGTATTGAACTTTTGGGGATCAAACAAGCGCATCAGAAAATCAAGCAAAATGATGATCATAATAATCAAGTTGATCTTAGTTGTTAGTTTTCATAAACAGTGAAAAGAATGGATTTATTAAAGGCATGAAAAAGTTTAATTGTAAAAACTAAACACGGCATAGCTCGGGACCTTCCACTAATTTCATTCCTTTTTCCTTTTTATTTTGGATGACAAGGGGTGGGAAGTAATGTCTTGTTCCATATTACCTTTCAACACCACGTACTCATGATCAAAAATAGAAATTAACCTTTTTCGCATGCAAAAACTTTTCTTCCTTTAGGATTTTCATAACAAACGATTTTATTGTAGATTGCATGATTATCCTGTCACTCAGACTTTTCTCTTTATCCCTGTAGCGGTGTTGGACCAACTATTCCAGATCCCGAGATCTTAGGTAGATAGGTGATAAAAGCACCCCAAGGGCTTAATAACCGGATAAACAAGGCCTTTTTTTATTTCAGAAAGTTCATAATCAGAGGAGTACCTTGTCTTATCATTCATTTTGAGCATTTGTATCATTCCCAAGATCACCGGGCTAGACCAGTTAGCTTCCACAATTTGCTAAACCACCGAGTTTTAATGAAAATAGATTTGTTTTGAAAAAAACAATACAGTCAGACAGCTTTGAGTGACGAAATTCTTGAGGTTATCATCGGGCTTTGTTTCCTAAATATTCGCAAGAACTATCACCCAAAAGTTTAACATTTATTGGCATTTGTGGTATCATCGTCTAAGAGCCGGGTTTTTTGTTTCATATAGTCACCAGGTTGGTTGTTCATCATTGGCTGGCTTCTTTTGTGGAGCTTTAGATATCAAAAAGGGATATATGAAAGGCTCAGCGGGGGTGCCTAGGGTTTAATTTCAGGGTTCACAAGTTTTTTTGCTGTGTGGTGCTATACCTAGGTGCTTCGTCATTCTTAGTAGTTGTGTATCCATTTCTTGTTACCTTTCGCAAGTCTTAAGCGTAAATTTACAAAGTATCTCCTTCGTTCGGAGTTATGCCGTTTACCTTACCTTTGAATATGGTCTCACTGGAGTAGTGTAAAAATGACATGCCCAAACTCTCTTAGTTTTACCGCTTAAGGCACTCTCATGAAATTTTCACTCAGTGACTTGTTCACACATTTAAATGAAAGATGAAAGATGACGAACCTAAACTCATATTTGCAGACTATATATTGTGAGTGGTTGGAACTGGTGTAATTAAAACAAAAGAAAAGAAATTAAGAACTCAAAATAACAGTCGGGCTGCAAACAAATCCCGGTCGTAGTAGTATAGTAAAGTGTAAGCGACCGGATATCGAACCGTGGGACTAAGGTGAATTATTAAGTACCTAAGCTTTGTCACAAGAGGGGGATTAATTGACTTGTTTTTGTAAAATGAAACAACAGATAAGATTAACTGAGTTGAAGATAAATTAAACGGGACTCCGGGTTCAGGTTATATAATCTGATTAATTATGCTATCTCTACCGGTTTAATTATAATTGTTTGGCAAAATTCCTCTTATTTTCTTAAGGTCCGATGAAAACTCTTAAGAACTCGTTTACCTGAAAATGCAAGGTCCGATGAAAACTCAAGCAAAATACGTGTAAACGGACGGTTTAGATATGAGAAATAATTTATGCATCTGAGTACTAACTTATCCGATGAAAACAAGTTTCCTCCAGATTTACGGCTTAATTAACCTATCTGTTTGTCACCGATCAGATTAAAACAGATTTAGTAGAGCTTTTTAATAAATCGATGAAATTTATTAAAAAGGTGAGAGATAAACTTTAATCGTAACAAACTGTATTTATTTTAACCGGTAGAAATATAGATTACATAATTAAACAGACTATAAATTAACCTTTGCCCGGAGTAAATCCTCTTAGCCCAACATCATTAAAAGGACAGAATAAGAAGTAAAAGAAATCATCTGGGAAAGATAATTAATTCAGCTCCACGATCTTGACTGCTGATATTTGGGCAGAGGTTGGACAGAACAACGGTATGGAAATGGAATGTTTTTATGGAATGAGGTGTTGTATGGATTTTATATGGATAATATGTGGATGAGATGTATGATTTTTGGAGAGTTTTAAGGTATTTTTATGGAAGGAAAATGGCATAAGTTTGGGGTGGAATGAGATATCATTTAATGGAGGTTTGGAGGTGTATTTATAGAGAAATATAGGGTAAATGGGGTGGTAAGGCGGTGGTAATTGCGTGTGAAGAGATAAGGATTTTATCTCTTCACACGGCTCCTTTTTTGCTGGCAAATTGCGTGCATCCGGACCATGGTCCGGACCAGCTGGTTCGGACATGTCGACGCTGCGCGGAGCGCGCGTCCGAACCAGTACGTCCGGACGGTGGTTCGGACAAAAATTGTTTTGCCTCTAAAATCTTCGTTTGAGCTCCGATTTGATCCCCGTTTTCGCCTACGCGTTCGTCTCTTCGTGTAATTTGCTCCTAGCTTGGTTTTCCTCATGTTTAACCAATAAATTTGTGAGATAATCAATAAAACATAAACTAGAGGAAAACTAACCAAAGTGGAGAAATGAGCAAGAAAAGTGCTAATATAATATATGAAATACACCTATAAAACATGCTCATTTGGACACTTATCACACCCCCACACTTATTTTTTCTTGTCCTCAAGCAAAACCATGTACCCAAGTAAGTAGGGAATGCTCAATACTAACATATATTATTATGAAGGGTAGGATAAAGAGGTGAACAGTACATGATCTTTAAATTTTTTCGAGGAGTGTGAAAAATCAACTGCTGGTGGCATAGGTGTGCTCAGGGTAAAAATAAAATATAGAGTTTCGGGGTATGATCCAAGGTACTTCAATGCTTCTTTGTTTAGGTGACTCTGAGAACTTTTACCATGGCCAACTTCTCTCAAGAATGGGCATTGAGGAGAAAACAAAAGGAAAAATAGATTTATGCATTTGTTTCACTTTTGCATAAAGGATGAGAAGATAAAATGTAGGCATCACGCCTTTGTTTTTAAGAACACTCAACTCTCTTCGTTGGTTCCAATGGCGTCTCGCAAGTCCCTTCTTTATTTTATGTATATTTTTTAACAGAGAAGCACCCCTTAGCAATCCCTAAGAGAGAAGACAGAAAGAACCCTGAGCAATAAAAATCCAACCATTTGCAGATTATTTGGTCACACCGCATAAAAATGCTCCTCAAAAGTGATCAAATGAAAATTTTTAAATTTGTACCATTTATCCCACAATTCATAATATTATTTATTCATAAAGAGAACAACCTATATTAGCAGGGCCCATAATTTTAATTTTTGAACACATGCAAGACAAGCAGAGAGATTTAAACATTTTAAGCACAAAAATGCCCCGAAAAGGGCTCTCCCCCACACTTAAGCTGAAGCAATGCCCTCATTGTGTAGATGGAATTAAATTAATAGGGCACAAAAAGGGAAAGAGTGTACTCCCCAAATTTCGTAAGTGTGTGAGCCCCCACACTTGAGTGCAGCTGTGGAATGTCATGAAATATACCTGTAAAGAATATCCTACACAGCCAGAAGTACTCAAGTAAAACCTGCATTTTATTATAACAAATAAAAGTGAAATATAGTACAAAAAGGAAACAATATTAAATTAAAGGAAAGACAATAGATAGATAGTGGGTTGCCTCCCACCAAGCTGCCCGGGTTTAACGTCTCTAGCTAGACGCATGTTCGTCATTATCCCGGATCATAAATGAAAGTTGACAATGGTAGCAGGGAATAGGAATTTGGCAATGAGTAGGGCCGAACCACCTGGATCAAAACAAAGTATTACGCAACAATTACAGTAGGAAAATACAAACTCCACAAAACCTGGTTTTGAAGGAGTTGTTTGCCGTCATTAATATTGTATTGAAAACCGGGTGATGGTGGTATTGCTTCGTCAAACTGGAGAATGTAAACATTCTCCCTCTTTGTTTAGCCGTATGGATGTAAGATGGTAGTGGTGGTGCTTGCTCAGAGTGGAGGATGTAAATTTCCGCCCCTGGAACGAAAATGAAGGTGGAAGTGGGTTTCAATGGGTGGGTTGGGTGGGCATATTTTTCTTTGGAGAAGGGCCCAGATTTTTTAATGGATGACCCTTGGTGCGAGGATCAAAATTGGATGGCTCCTCCTCCTCAAATTTGAGGACGTATATATCCTCATCTTTTTGAAGAGGCTCATAGGAAGAGCCCAGATAGAATTCAACTTCAGAGGGAGATGGCTCCTTGAAGTTGAATTTGGTGTTTGTTTGGATATTCTGGCGGGAGCGAGCATTTCCTCATCTTCATTTTTGAGGATGTAACTATCCTCTTTTTCTGGATATAGCACAGAGAAGGAGGGAAAATAACGGAAATTGACTTCAGAGGGAGGAGACTCCATGAAGTTGAAGTAGAAGTTGTCCTCTGATGGCTTGTCTTCAAGCTCAAGCAGAAGGTTTGATTCCGTTTTCTCTGGTTCGAACGAGGGTGGTAATATAGAGTAACTTAAATCCTCAGGTAAGTCGTCCACTATATGAACCAGTTTGCTCTCTGGTTGCTGTGATGTAAGGTCTAGTGGACCTTCCATCATTTCGTTTATCGCAACTAATTTGGCATAGAGCTTCAGTTGGTTCATGTCGAGGTATTCCTCCTCAGCCTGCTGCTCCACTTCAGGGACCATTTCACTCTCGGGTTGTTGCTCCCTTTGAGCTAATGTGATGGGCTGGTCCACTACGTAAATTGCACTTGCATACTCTTTTGGATTAGGATTGGTCTGTGAAGGAAATTTACCTGGTGGCCTTTGTTGGGTAAGGAGTTGTTGAATCTGGGACTGCAAGTCTTTTTGGTCTTTACGCAGGGCTGCGACCTCTTCTTGCGTATCTCTGGACTTACCCATCATTGCCTTAAACATCTCTTGCATTTGAGACATTTCAGATTCAGGATTCAAAGGAGGTGGAGTTGGTTGACTCGAAGAAGCATCATTGCCATAAGGTTGTTGCTGATACTGCCTCTGGCCTCCTTGAAAATTGGTCTGAGGTCTGTAATTTTGAGATGTTTGTAGTGTATGTGGGTTTTGGATATTTCCGGTGTTTGAGTAGCGAAGATTTGGTTGCCAAGGTTGCCTGTACCCTGAATTGTTGGTGAGATAGTTTGCTTCCTCTACTTCTTTTAATTTTTGTAGTTGGGGGCATTGTTCATAATCATGAGGCCCACCACATTGCGTACAAGAATAGTAGGAGATGATTGGGACAGAGGAGCATAGCCTGGAGGGATTGTAGATGAACGAGAAGTCATCGTCTTTACTTGTTGAGGGTAGGAGTTCATCGCCATCTGCTCAACCACTTTCTACAGAGTACTTACTTTTGTTGCCTGCTGCGCATTACTCTCCATGAGTTGCTCATGACTTTTCATCAGCTGGTCAAATTTATTGTCACTCTCCCCAACATGGTATAAACCTGGAGTACGCCTCTTGATCCACCTGTGGCCCAGTCTCTGATCTCCTCGCAGAGGGATTCTATGCCATTTAGAAACTGTGCGTCGGGCTTTTTCAGAATGTCAGCACCTAAAGAGGATAGTACCATTGTTTTACACGGACCAATTAAGCCCTTGTAGAACAATTGTGATACTTGCTCTTTCGTCAGACCATGGTGAGGACAAGTAAGTAGTAATCCTTTGAAACGGTCCCAAGTTTCACAAATGTTTTCTGACCCTGGTTGCTTGAAATTATAGATTTCAGCAATCATTTCCAACGTTCGGCTCGGGGGCAGGAATTTGTCGTAGAACTTGGTGGCCATGTCATCCCAAGTACCAATGGTACTTGGTGTCAGGCTGTGATACCATTTGCTCGCATTTCCCGTCAGGCTGTGAGGGAATAGTGATAGTCTTGCGTACTGAAGTACTACGTCTGTCGCGGTTAGGCTATTGGCATGCTGCAAGAATTTGGTAACATGTAACAGAGCTTCGTCAGGACTGGAGCCATCGAACATGCCCAACTCCTTTACACATCGGATTTGATGATATGGCTTTAGCTTTTGCCACTCATCGTATTCGGATGGGGTAAGGTGGGGAAGGATGATGGCAGGCTGTTGTCCTTGATTAGACGGCCTGTTGATATTTCGGACTGTCGCTGGTGAAAATGCCATGTCAGCTTCCGGGTTAGATTCTATCACTGTGGTGGCTATGTTTTGTTGAGTTCGTCTCTGCCTTAGGGTGCGCAGAAAGGTTCTCTCGATCTCTGGATTGTAACCAACCGTGTGATTATTAATATTTTCTGGGAGGCTATGTGACCTGGTAAAAGGCATTCACCACTCAAAACAGAGAAAAGAAACTCGTTATGTGTTAGAATAAATAAAAATGTTAGGAATTAGTTGACAGTAATTATAAGTTAGTAGTTAGGTACAGAAATTATAAGTTAGTAGTTAGAGACAATGGAAATTAAAATGACAGAAAATTAAATGACAGAAAATTAAATGACAGAAATTATAAGTTAGTAGTTAGTATACTGGAAATTATAAGTTAGTATACTGGAAATTTGAAGGACAATGGAAATTAAATGACAATATAATAAAGAGTTAGTAATTAGATGTCAAAAGTCACATGTCCGTAGTCAGATGTCCAAAGTCAGGTGTCCAATTAATAGTAACAGATTATTATAGTATAACAGGTGAATTATCCGGGGCTTAGGGACTAGATTAAATCAAGTCCCCGACAACGGCGCCATTTTGCAGACTATATATTGTGAGTGGTTGGAACTGGTGTAATTAAAACAAAAGAAAATAAATTAAAAACTCAAAATAACAGTCGGGCTGCAAACAAATCCCGGTCGTAGTAGTATAGTAAAGTGTAAGCGACCGGATATCGAACCGTGGGACTAAGGTGAATTATTAAGTACCTAAGCTTTGTCACAAGAGGGGGATTAATTGACTTTTTTGTAAAATGAAACAACAGATAAGATTAACTGAGTTGAAGATAAATTAAACGGGACTCCGGGTTCAGGTTATATAATCTGATTAATTATGCTATCTCTACCGGTTTAATTATAATTGTTTGGCAAAATTCCTCTTATTTTCTTAAGGTCCGATGAAAACTCTTAAGAACTCGTTTACCTGAAAATGCAAGGTCCGATGAAAACTCAAGCAAAATACGTGTAAACGGACGGTTTAGATATGAGAAATAATTTATGCATCTGAGACTTATCCGATGAAAACAAGTTTCCTCCAGATTTACGGCTTAATTAACCTATCTGTTTGTCACCGATCAGATTAAAACAGATTTAGTAGAGCTTTTTAATAAATCGATGAAATTTATTAAAAAGGTGAGAGATAAACTTTAATCGTAACAAACTGTATTTATTTTAACCGGTAGAAATATAGATTACATAATTAAACAGACTATAAATTAACCTTTGCCCGGAGTAAATCCTCTTAGCCCAACATCATTAAAAGGACAGAATAAGAAGTAAAAGAAATCATCTAGAAAGATAATTAATTCAGCTCCACGATCTTGACTGCTGATATTTGGGCAGAGGTTGGACAGAACAACGGTATGGAAATGGAATGTTTTTATGGAATGAGGTGTTGTATGGATTTTATGTGGATAATATGTGGATGAGATGTATGATTTTTGGAGAGTTTTATGGTATTTTTATGGAAGGAAAATGGCATAAGTTTGGGGGGGGAATGAGATATCATTTAATGGAGGTTTGGAGGTGTATTTATAGAGAAATATAGGGTAAATGGGGTGGTAAGGCGGTGGTAATTGCGTGTGAAGAGATAAGGTATTTTATCTCTTCACACGGCTCCTTTTTTGCTGGCAAATTGCGTGTGTCCGGACCATGGTCCGGACCAGCTGGTTCGGACATGTCGACGCTGCGCGGAGCGCGCATCCGAACCAGTACGTCCGGACGGTGGTTCGGACGAAAATTGTTTTGCCTCTAAAATCTTCGTTTGAGCTCCGATTTGATCCCCGTTTTCACCTACGCGTTCGTCTCTTCGTGTACTTTGCTCCTAGATTGGTTTTCCTCATGTTTAACCAATAAATTTGTGAGATAATCAATAAAGCATAAACTAGAGGAAAACTAACCAAAGTGGAGAAATGAGCAAGAAAAGTGCTAATATAATATATGAAATACACCTATAAAACATGCTCATTTGGACACTTATCAATATTACCCCCAGTATTGACTTGGGGTTTATGAAAACAAATTTACATGATGTGAACTTTGAACCGCTTCGTGGGTTGTTTGGATGTTCTAGGATAAGCTATGGTGTTTGGCAAGGCATGCTCAAATTTTTGGAAACAAAATACCATTCTTTGCATTCCATTGTCAGGAAATGGTTATTTCCTGAAATATTTCTCAAAGGAAACTTGTGTGAAACAAAATCTCTTTTGTTTTTGCCATTTATACTTGAGAAAGTCTTTCATTTTTTAACATGAGAAAGAAGATGATTTAACAAAATCAATGCTTCTTATTAGTGGTTTGAAAACAACCCTTCTTTGAAAACATTGAGTGATGCATTTGAAAGATGAATGTTTTAACAAGTTATGTAGTATAATGCATGTAAACCCTTAGATTTTTATTGAATTCGGACTCTTCCGAACCATCTGATGCTGGCATGTTGAAGATTTGAGCTTTTGACTGTTGAGATGATGCTAAGATGACCGTGACCGTCTTCTTCTTGGAGTCTGAGTGGGTTCTGTGAAAAGTATGAACTAGGAATCCCTATAAGTTGTACATGAGGCACCTGGGCCTGAATCTTTTCCAAACTGAGAGTGAAGTGCATGGTCTGGAATAGCTTAATGAATATGGATGGGCCTTTGGGTCTTGATGAATTGACATTGATACACATGGGCTGGAATGATTCATAGGCTGTGAATTGGCACTTGGGCCGAAAAGGTTTTATGGATGTGGCACTTGGGGCAGAGTGTTGTATGAATGTGGCACTTGGGCCGAGATGATTTCTAAATTATGACTTGGCGCTTGGGCCGGAATGCTTTAACAAAGTGGAGCTTGGGGAGGAATGTTTTTAGAATGTGGCGCTTGGGCCGAAAAGTTTTGAGAATGTGGCGCTTGGGCCAGAAATTGTTTGGGCTAGAAATGAGGCACATGGGCTAGAGTGATTCCTAGACTAGAACGGATGTGCGGGCCTGGATACCCTTAATCTAGAAGTGAAGCGAACGGGCTGAAGGAAGCTACATGGACTGTGAATGGGCCACTAGGCCGAGAGAGAAACTTTGAAGTCTAAGATTCATTTGGTGTTCCTGTTGGGCCTTAAGACCAGAAACTAGAATGAATGAGTTACGCAAACTATTTTGAATTCAAGTGGGCTGAAACCTAAACAAACGGTCCTGATTAGGCCTAAAAGATTTGACACCCAGACGTAGGATTTTGGGTCAAAGCCCGAATGAAAAGTTTGCCTAGACTAGAATGGGTCTTGGGCCGAAATGGAAAGGCTTGATTGATTTTCATGTCTTATGGATTACTTTAAGTCGATTTGTTTTTATGGGCCTAGAACTAAATTGATAATTCAAATTGGGCCAAAAAGAGAAATCACCTAAATCTAAACTTTTCGGCTGAAGCCCAGATGACTCATATATTAAACCAAACAGGGATTTTGGGCAGCAAACAATAAAGCTGTAAATTCGGGCAGGATGAGTTGATGTAGGAAAGTCCCCATCAACTTCTAAGCTTGGTAGTGGGCCGATCATACAAGCAAACAAGGCTCACACAAGTTCAACATGTTCTCACTTGACACTTATCCAATTCGGGTATGGATCGATCCGGAGAGGTGCTTAGGGGATGGGCCCAGGTTACCACAAAGGAATAGGGCTTGCAAGCTATTCTCTT
The DNA here is from genome assembly GCA_023374045.1 of Limonium bicolor. NCBI lineage: Eukaryota > Viridiplantae > Streptophyta > Magnoliopsida > Caryophyllales > Plumbaginaceae > Limonium > Limonium bicolor. The sequence continues at coordinate 104,528,695 of CM041777.1, read as the reverse complement.
TGGGCTTCCCCACTTTTCTTACATCACCATGACGTGTGCATCTACGGTCGGGTCTTTGAATGACCAAACAATGGGCTAGGTAAGGGCAATGCTAGGAAAATGCTTGGGGCTTAAGCGCAGGTATTAAGAAGATATGGTTATATGACATCCTCCTCTTTTCCCCCACTTATTCACATCACCTTAAAAGGTTTGAGACTGTGAGTCCCTAACAGGGGACCCTAAGGCGGGTCCTGGGGTGAAATCGGGTTGCATAGACCCTCGTTCTCATATGATGTAAAAGTACAAGAATTCAAATTACGCACGAAAGTTAACAAACATCGTAATAAAATCCGTAAATAAACAATTTTGAGTCAAGCCCTCTTTCTTATAATTAAACAAATTAAAATTAAGAATTTGTCCCCAGCAGAGTCGCCATTCTGTGAGCCTCAATTTTTAAACCTCTACCCTATGTTGATTTGGGTTGATTAGGAACTGGTCGGGTTTTAGGTCCACTTATAACCTAAGCTTAATAACTATGTCATAAAACATTAATTACTAAGTCCTAAGTTAGCTCACTGGAACCTAATTAGAGTCACCACCTAATTTTAACCTAGATTAAATTAAGAAAGGAGAGTTCAGAATCGGGGGCTTGGTATTCGACTTATTTAGGGTTCAAATTACTTTCATTACCCCTCCTAGGTCGTTTTTCCTCTACTTAGGTTATTTACGGCTTTTTACGAGTTTGTTTTACCTAAGCGTGCATGTTTCTGTTTTTTTTTTGTAATTTTGATTTTTTTTGACATAAAATTAAAGTGGAAATTAAAATTACCTAAACAAGGGTTTTGGAAGCAGAATTAAGTCAAATTTTGTTTTTGACCGTAGCCACGAACATAATGTCCGAGGCCACGGACCCTTGTTAACCTAAATATGCAGGAAAGTCGAATTTGCAAGAAAGCGAAAAATTAAAAAGTCCGGGGCCATGGAAAGGGTATCCGTAGGCCCGGACATAGTTTGAAAAAACCTAAAACGTTTGAAAAGTGAATTCCTGTCGCGGTCTGGGAGTGTCCGTGGCCACGGACATGCTGGCCGCAGGCACGGACTACCCTCGGACGGCGGTGTTCTGGTGGTTCCCAGCAGTATTTTGCCTCAAATTTTATGGGTTTGTATCCTGAAAGATTCTAAACACGTTAGTAATCAAAAGTTTTCAATTTGACTTCAAATTAATGGTGAAACTTAATGAACAAGTTATTGGACAGAGCCGAAGAAAAACACAAATTCAAGAGCCAAAAAAGTTCAGTTTGATTCCAAGTTGTAACAGAGAGTTGGTGAAGTCAAGAAGAGTTATAAAACATGAGTTCTAACCTGTTTTAGCTTTGAATTTAGGTGACCTTTCACGTCGAGATTCTTTCGAAGCTTAGTTGTTGTCGGTTCCAGATTGACTTCGAATTGAGCTTTTCACTAATTCTTCTTTATGTTTTTAAGGACTTTTTTCTTCTATATTTGTGGTTTTTTTGTGTTTTTGATGTTTGGAAATCTGATTGGGATAGAAAGATTGTGTTTTTAGAGGTTTCGGGGTGATTTCAGCAAGTTTCAGTATAGATTTGTGGGTCGGAGTGCAAAAACGTGGGGAGAAGGTTGGTGGTTGTGTTTTATGACGTTTGCGAGTGTTCTCTTCTGGCCTAGGTCGTTTTTGGAAGGTCCTTTTATAGAAAGTGCATGGCCAAATTGATGAAACAATTTTTTTTATCTAAAACCCTAATTTGTGCTCTAAGAGAATCTGATTTTTTAAAATAAGCTACAGGTCGATAAAAATTCTGAAATTTTAACAAGGGGTAAAAGAAGATTTCTAGGAATTTTAAGAGTTAGAATCGGGTTATGTAGATAAATAACCGATTAGATAAAAATGTTGCAATCTGATTCCTTCCAAAATTCATAACTTATGATTGGAAAGTCGAAATTATGAAATTCCAATGGGGTTAGTCTCTAAAAATCATTCTTTATCTTGTGGTAAAATTTCATGACATTTGGACATTATTTGGGTATTTTTCAAAGGAGAGAGAAAACTACAAGAATGTTTGAATTTCTCTTTTGAATTTTGGGTTAAGGTTCCAAATAAAATTTTTGTTAGGTTGATTACTGCATGTAGCCATGATAACCATGTGGAATTTTTATTTTAATTTTTAGAGACCTTTTCTTTCCATTTTAAGGCTATTTCATGTGTTAATTATTAAGGAAATTAGCTTATAATGTGAATTAAAAGCTAAATTTCCTAAATGAATATTATCTGAAAATTACAAAATACCATTCATAATGACTTTGGTGTTTGGAATTATTTGGAGATAGTGAACAAGTCATATGAAAATAGAAAATCCCGCCTTGGTGCATTTTGACCATTTTGCCCTTGTCTTCGCATTTGAGCGCTTTAGCCCTTCCTAAGGGTCAAAATTTTAGGTATAACAGCTATCCCAACCTCAGACCACAAAACAAACAAAATACATCAGTCAGAACTACAAAATGCATTTTGTAGGGTATGCTTCTAACTACAAGGGGTACCTATGCTTTGACAGCACTAATTTCAAAACCTACATCACCAAGGATGTTATCTTTCATGAAGAAAAATTTCCTTATGCTGGCTCACAACAGTATGCTACTCAAACATCTTCTCCACAAACTATAACCCTACCTCTCAACCTTCATACTCCACAAAACTCCACTCTACCTTCTGTTCCAAACCCTATCCTATCTCTTCCTTCCCCTGGTTCCCCAAGCCTACCCAGATCTGCTACTCCGGCTAGTACACCTGGCTGAACCTCTCACACAACACCTACTTTTTCATCACCATCACCTATCTTAGTTACTTTTACTCCCTCTCTTAGCTCCTCCTCAGACCCTTCACCTCAAAATCTACACCCTATGCAAACCATAGCCAAACACAACATTAGAAAACCTCTAATGAGGACAGATGGTACTGTAGACTGGCCTCAAGCTCACCTAGCTGATCTAATTCCCAAGGAACCTTGTTATACTGAGTCCAAGAAATACAAAGTTTGGCAAGAGGCAATGTAGCATGAATTCAATGCTCTCAGAGACACACACATATGGAGACTAGTTCCTAGACCACCAGATGCACATGTTCTAACAGCAAAGTGGGTATTAAAGATAGAGTGAAATGCAGCTGGTGAAATAGAGAGGAGAAAGGCACGATTGGTGGCAAGAGGGTGCACACAAACTAAAGACATAGATTACAACGAGACATTCAGTCCAATGATCAAGCCAACCACTATAAGGCTTGTCCTAACAATTGTAATGGCTTAAAACTGGCACATCAAGCAAATAGACATTGCAAATGCTTTTCTATATGGGGACCTACAAGAAACTATCCATATGACACAGCCGCCAGGTTTTTATGACCCCTCTCTTCCTCACCATGTGTGTCTTTTACAGAAATCAATCTATGGTCTAAAACAGGCTCATAAGGCCTAGTTTTCAAAGCTAAGTGATGTCTTAATTCAACTAGGGTTCACTGGGTCCAAGTCACACACTTCTCAGTTTGTTTATACTTCTCCCACAGAAACTTTATACTACCTAGTCTATGTTGATGATATTCTCATCACAGGTTCCTCTTCTCACTTGATTGATAAATTCATTTCCAAACTCTTAGTTCATTTTCCAGTCAATGACTTAGGATCTTTACATTTTTTCTGGGCATGGAAATACACAGAAACACTGAGGGACTATTTCTAAGCCAACAAAAGTACATTTCCACACTTCTCTCCAAAGCTCACATGTCTTAAGGCAAACCGATCATAACCCCATGTCAACCACTCTCTATGCAAAGCCAGACACCACTACCTACTCAAATCCCACCCAATTCAGAAGCATTTTGGGAGCCCTATAGTACTTGAACCTCACACGACCAGACCTAACATATTCTATGAACAAACTTTGCCAATCCATGCATGATCCCCAAAACTATCATTGGCAGCAACTAAAAAGAATTCTCAGAGACCTAAACTCCACAAAACATTTATCCTACCATATCACTCCATAAAATAAATTTAATCTCTCAACATACACTGATGCTGAGTGGGCAAGCGATCAAACAGACAGGAGAAGCACTACAACTTATTGTGTCTATCTTGGCTCTACCCTAATTTCATGGCAATAAAAAAACAAGCAACAGTCGCAAGGTCTACAACAAACGTAGACTACAAGGCGTTAGCAAATACTACCTGCAAAGTACTCTAGATTCATCAATTGTTCCACGACTTGCGCATCCCTCTTCATCGATCTCCCACAATCTGGTGTGACAATCTGGGTACCACATATCTTGCTGCCAACCCAGTGCTGCATGCTCGAGCAAAACACGTTGCAATTGAATTTCATTTCGTTCGGTAATGAGTTCAAAACAAATCTCTCACGGTCGCATTCATCAATGAAGACGATCAATTGGCTGATTTCCTCACAAAACTCTTAGCCTCGAATCGATTTTTTGAAGTTGCGCTCTCATCTCTGTTTCGATGGTGTTGGACAAGGGAGGATAATAAGGTACACAGGCCCACATTGGAACAAAGCCCCAAAAAAAACAGAAATAGATCTTTAGCCCAATGTAATTAGTACAAGCCTATTCTTATGATTCTATATATATATATATATATATATACAAGTACATTAACATAATCAATACAACAATTCCTTTACAAATGTTCCTATTAATTAACCTAGTTTTCTGAGCTTTAACATACCTGCCATAATACTATACTCTTTTTAGTTACAAGCATCTTACTCCCTCGTGAAAATGGATTCATGAACGTTTGACAACTTTTGCGGATTATTTTTTCTTCCCAATCTTATGTGGTCGAGATACCTTCCCACTTTGCCACAGAATGCAATCAATGTTGGCTAGCAACTTGCTAGGGTATGGATAATTACTACGCATTCGTTAGCCATATTTGAAGCATTTATTTGCCTCTGTTATTGGACTACGGTTCATGCTCATGTTCTTTTTACTCGGTGTTTTGTGTGCTTGGAGCTCTGCTTTTTATCACCTTCAGGCAAGATAACTACTTGTAGTTTTATCTCTTGTAACACGCTAGAGTCAACCGGAGTAGGGAAGCCTTAGTTCAGGCGGCTTTGCAATCCGATGCTGACGGGTTGAGATTCTGGTGATGGGAAGCCATAGTTTGGGATTACTGGCGTATCAACCCTGACCAGGGATATCACAACTTCTTCACTTTGAATCTCCTTGAATCTTGTATCAATCACTATTTGAGTGTCTGGGGAGGGCGGAGGACTTATGCTCCAGTCATTATTCTCCACCATTTTTGAGAACCGCACATTCTCCAAGTGGTGCCTCCCAATATTAACTGACTCTGACATGTGTTCAACTAGCTCCACTATAGTTTTAGTTCTGTTACCATGTCAACCCATCCTTTCCACATTTCATGCAGATTACCAAGGGAGAGTATGTTACCGTCATTTATGCATGCGATCTGTTACTTTCCAATCATGACTAAAACCAAGCTACCCCATATATCCACAACAAAAGTGCTGCTATACACATGAATATCTCTCACCTGATTATAATTACAGTCCACATAACTTTTCACAGCAGTAGTTACGTGGCTCCATTTTCTACATGGTACAACTCCCTTGACATGGTTGTCGTTTACACTGCCTCCCGCCTCCTGGGTCTCGCCCTGGACTACGACGGTAACCTCTGATGTCTTGCTACGGGATGCTGCCCTTTCACCCATGCATGTCCTTCATCCACACTTCCATGACTCCTACAGTTGTAATTACATTGTTAAAAAGCACGTCAACCTCTTCGTTTATGATTCTGAATATGGATATTTCAATGGACACAAAAACTTCCAAGCTTGCCAGTGGTGTTTCCATCTCTATTTCTATCAGCATCACTTCTCTGAACCTAGCCAGGATCAATTTCACATAAGTTTTGGACCTTGCTTGCGGTGGTAGTTTTCGTATAGCGATATTTACCACTCTGCTAGTCTGTATCATATCATCCTTCCACTCCTCAACACTCCATGTATCCTTATTCCATTTGCCATTTGTAGGAAGCGCACTTGATCCTCCTTCTCACGGAATATCATCAGTAATCATACACGGATGAACTAATGATATGTTGGATTTCTTCATCAGTTGCAAGTGCTTCACTTACCATATTTTTATCTACTTTCACCCTTGAGCGCTTTTTAATAGCCTTTTATAGAAGCGGAATTGGCATACCTGATGGTGATAACTTCACAGGACCTCCATTAAGTGTTTCATCCTCATTTTGGCTCAACCCTGCATTTGATTCTCCATAAGAAGCCGTTCTCTGCGGGTGCTTAGGTTCCTTGACCGATTGATCTGATGGGGGTGGTGGGGGGCCTGCCATGGTGAAGATGGGGGCGATACCTGGTTTGGAAATCTCCTCGTCAGAGTTCTCCTCCTTAGGGGTCTAGCAAGTTGAGTACTTAGTATCTTACAGTCTAGGGTCTTTCCATTTGTTCCAAAGATAGTCGACTCCGTTTGTTTGCTATTTTCATATCCTATGAAGTTGTAGCATGAGTTGGTGGCAATGCATTGCTTCCATGGCCTGTTCAAACTGTTATCCTCCCATATGGGAAGAACATGATCCAGAGAGATCCTAGCATTAATTTCGGGACATTAACTTAATTAATATGTTGCTCATATAGCTACCTAAAGTTTTATTCGTTGTTCAAAAGTCTAATTTAACTAAGAATAATAACAAGCAATTAATTGACAATGATGATTAAATGCTTAGGGCTTCTCATATTCACCTACATACCCTTTCTTGCTCCCAATTAGACAGACTGATCGATTGTCAATGGGATTAAAAAATCACAAAAGACGATTTCACACTTTATATAAACCTAAGTTTTAAGTTAACAGAAGATTATCATATCCTATTTAGATAGAATGATCGATTGTTGAAGTTTATCTGTGTTTTGTTTTAGTCCATATATTTTTTTAATAAGTAATGATTTTATATAATATAAAAGATTGTACAATGGTGAATGTATAAACGAAATAGATCTAGGTGTTGAGAGCTTCCTTTTTGTCAAAGGCGAGAGCATCCCCTTCCCGTCCAAGCTGTTTTTCTCCAGTTTTTTGTGTCAACATTAAATTTCTTATCAATGAGCATTTATGAGCCCTAATTAACTTATATTCCTACATGAAGGAATGGGGTTAATCATGTTGTGTTGTTCCTTGTTCTCTTCACCACTTTCTTCTTCCTCTTCACTTCCGATTGCACCACCACCTCTTCTGCCCTCTCACCTTTCCTCTTCACTCCCTCCGCATCTGATCTCCCTTGTACCGGTCAACGTTTGAAGCTTTTTTCTCACCAACGTCCCGGTAACTTTGAGTGGCTACTTCCCTTTCCATCTTCACCATATTACTGAAACTTCTCTCTCCAGGTTTGCTTCTTCTTCCACTTTGGCTTGGCACGACTACCACAATGGGACAATCAGTTGACAAATTGTCCTCCCAACGTGAAAAGCTTTCACTCACCACAGCCAAGAAGATTGTCCACTCAAATATAGTCTGATAGAGCATGATCAAACTACCGCTTTTGAACAATGTCTCCTAGAAAAACTCATCAAAAATCGTAGCGTCGATATTCGGGCCATGGAAACCACTCTCACCAAGGTTTGGCAACTAAAAGGAAACCTCAAGGTCAAGCTTGTGGGCACACAAATCTTCTTCTTCGAGTTTGAAGGAATCATTTTTTTGGAGGATATGCTTAACAAGGGACCCTGGTCCTTCGACGATGCTCTTCTTATTCTTCACCGAATCATCAAGACTAGATTCCCATCAAATCATAAGTTCTCCACTTTTCCAATATGGATTCGGATCCATGATGCCCATATCGTATTGTACAATAGGGACTCAACTCGCATTCTTGTATGTAGGTTTGGGACCTTCATGGAGTTCGGGGACGATGAAGAACGTTTCAGCGGTGACTTCTTCAAAATCAAGGTTCAAATATCTGTCCATAAACTGATCCTTTTTGCCTTAAGATTATCCTGAAAGGAGTGGAATCGATCATACGCCTCACTTACAAGAAACTCCCGTCGATATCCTTCAAATGGGGTCTCTTTACCTACTCCACCAAGGACTGTCCCAATCACTTTATCATTTTAACAGGATTTTATCCTTATGACCCGTGGCTTCGTGCAGAGGAACTCCATATGGGGTGTCGGAACCCCATAGAGGATTATCTGGATACCTGGAAGATGGCTTGTGGCCTCATGGCTCTGAGTAGAAGCACATGTCAACATGCAGTCCTAAGCAACATGAACCGACTCTCGAGGCATCAAGATCGAATGATTTTGTCTCCCTGCCCATATTCTCTTATCCTGACTCCGAGCTTCCTTCAGATTTGCCTTGAGGCTCATCCAGGACTATCCGTCTCTAAACACTGACCCGATCGAAGGAAGAAAATGCCATTTTGACCGGACTTTGAACAGTAAGGAACAGACCTCTCCAATTCCAACTCCAAGGAAAAGTGTTAATAGTAAGAAGGGAAATACGGACTCGACTACAAAAAGATTTTTTTCATCATTATCTACTTGTCCCAACATACCCTTTCTGATGTGACAGCCTGAAATACCCCAAACTTATTTATGGTGTTTAGATGCTAAAATAAGACATAAGAAGGCTAAAATATGCCTTAGAAACATTAGGAAACAATTTAAACCATAGAAAACACAAGGAAACACCATAAGAGCAAATTAAGCAAAAACATGCTTTAAGCTTGGAGTAACCTTGATTAACACCCAAATATCATTTTTGGACCTTAGTAACATGCTAATGGACATGTTAAATCAGTTACCAAAGAAAACCAAGCTCAAAAACAAGTTAAAACACAAATTGTGCTTTAAGGACTCTTAAAGCACATTTTTGAAAAATTGTCTTAGAAAGAGGTTTTGAGTGGCTAAATGCCCATCATTACACCTTAATCAACTTTTGTACTACTTAGTATCACATTAGGAAGCCTAAATCAATGGGAAACCAAAAATTTCACAAATTTGTGCACTAATTGTGAATAGTGCCCAAATAGTACCTAGTTTAGACTTAAGTCAACTAAGCTTAAGAAGTTGGTCAACAAAGACCACAAATATCTCATTAAGAAGGAGGGGGCGGTTTTTGAAGTGGTGAGTCACCACATGAGCCAGCACTTTAAGGAAAAAGAAGAAGGAAACAAGTAAGAGAACTATTTACCTTTTAAGAAAAATCTCACTTTAGCTCACCTCTCTCCTCTCTTCCTCATTCTCTTCTTCTTCTACCATTTTCTTCATCTTCTTCCTCCCTAAGAAACCGTAAGTGCAGCTCCATTCTTCCTCCACCTTGTCTTGCTCACCAATTACTCATTTTAGCTCCAAATCAAAAACTAAACATAGATTACTCTTAGTTAGAGCAAGCTCCTTCTTTCTATCTTTTCAAATCTCCAAAAGATCAAGTTTGGTGCCATGGTGTAACTCCATTGAAGGGAGAAAATTCAGTTTGAAGAGCTCATTTGCTTCTCCATTCATTCAAGGTAAGAAAACTCAAAGAAAAACTAAGTTCCCACCATTTTTACATATGGCCGAAAATCATCTTCTCATGGAGCTTTATTTTACTCCTTGAACTAGCTCATTCCAATCTCTAAAGGACTAGTGGAGGTCCTCTTTGATTCATTACCAAGTCCATCTTGAAACTCCTAGGTAAACATCCAATTTAAGCCTTAAAACACTTTTTAACCTAAGATTGAATTCTATGAGTGTAGGCATGTTGCTTAGTACTCATTAGATTATTTGAATGTGGTTTAGAACATTGACAAGAGAATTGAAGTCCTTGGCCGAGAATCAATGAAGAAAACCTAAGGAGGAAGTTGAGAGAAAAGTTTAAGAAACAAGGTAAATGACTTACCTTAAGGTGGTTTATTGCTTTAAGGGATGGGATTTAGATAGATGATAAGTTTAGCTTAGAGTTTACATTAGGTAAGGGCTATAAAACCTAGGAGAAAGAACATTATTATATTTATGAACTTGTGACTAAGGAGCAAATAAGAATTGAGATATTTAAACAATCATAAGGTGAATTACAAGAACACTTATATTGCAATGGGAGCATTGTTGTGTGTAATTGCATGTTGAAGGCTATTATTGTGGGAAATTCAGTGTTTAAGTTTATGTCATTTAAGGGCCTAAGTGCCAAGCAATTTAAGTTATGCACTATATTATGATGTAGTATAGTTTGGTGGTAATTGTGTGTATAGAATGCTTGTTGAGAATCTAATTGTCTTGGATGGTTTAAGGGTGAAAACTAAGTGCTTTGGTGTAATAACATAGCAAGGGAGCTATGTCAAAATTTGGTGAAGAAACAAGATGTTTTAAGTGTTTAAATGAAACTTTAAGGCCTAGATTGTACTAGGAATGAGTAAGGGTGAATATGGTGGAAAAGGGATGTGGTAGGATGTTTTCGAGAGTTAGGATGACCTAGAGATGCCTAGGATGAATTAGAGGATATCATGGTGAATTTAAGGTGCCAAAACCATGATAAGAGAAGTTGTAAGATTTGTGCAAATTTTGGAGGAAAATAAAGTGTTAAGTCTTGTAAGGAGGTAAGTATGAACTAGGGTATAAAACCTTGAGGAAGTTTGGGAAATTGAGTAAAGGAAAGGGGAATTGGTAATAATGCTTGAGGAGAAGTTATATTGGTTGAAAAGGGAACACTGTGGATAGTAGAAGCCTTAGGCAAAATGTACAAGTTGGAAGTGTAAGTAGTTAAGTGTTAGGAATTTTTGTAAGAATTTGAGGAAATGATCAATGGATTAAATGGAGGGTTTATCAATGACTTGATGGATGATTTAAGAGGATATTAAGTGCCAAAATGGTGTTAGGACATATTAGGGAACTTGTGGAAGAGTTTGGGAAAAGATAGACATTTGTAGGGAAGGTTCTGCAATGGACCGACCCAGGGGACCAACTCTGCCTGGGTCAGTCGGACTGAGATTTCCAAAGGGGTTGAAGTTTCTAACTTCGACCAACCCAGAGGTGTTGGGTCGGTCGTGGGTCGGTAGAGGGTAAAGAATTCAGTCGGAGAAGTTTCTGTCTCCGACCGACCCAGAGGGGTGGGTCGGTCGGTGGGTCGAGCGGCCCATACTTATAAAAAAACAGAAAAGAAAGGGTGTCATTAGTAGTCCACCATTAGGAGGGTAATGGTTATTAGAAAGGTAAACATGTAAGGACTTAAGAAGTTAAGCTAAGTAAAATGAATTAAGTGTTTAAGGTTAAGTTTATAAGAACTTAGTGGTTATTAGTTGGGAATCCTTAGTGGTTAAGTAAGTTAGGTTGATTGGAAAGTAATTAACAACCTAAAATTGAATGAATGTTTTAGGACTTGTGAATTGGGACTCAGAGGGAGATTAAACAAATGACCGCCGACGGTGAACGGTATGGTTTTCTTGTAGCGTGCTTGCTAACGAGGTGTCCCTCGGCTTGAGTGCTATTTGTTTAAATGTTTCGACTAAACAAGATAAAGCATGCAAGTGCAACCGGTTTATTGTATTTGTTGTGTGCTTGTGATTAAAGCTAACACACTTTACCTTGAGATTATTTACTAACAATGATTAGTAACTGTGGTATGAGTTAAGAACACCCTCTTTCATATTGGTTGGTTAATACCCGAAAAAGGTTTAACCAACACTTTGTCTTTGAGACTTTCACTAACTGGAACTTGGGGGTGTGAGGAATCCGGGACTGACTCCGGTCATGCATGTTAAGGAAAGGGGGTCGGTATCTGAATCAGATCCGTCTTCCGCTTTAGACTCGTCTTTAACTTGTCGCCTAGAGTCGACAAATAGTCTCGACCACCTTGGATTACAGTTCAAGGTGGGAGGCCAGATTAAGATGGTGTGGTGGGATCACCTAAATCCCAAATTTAAGAAATGATGTTTATTTAAACCAATGGAGTTAATAGCTCATTAGCTAGGGTTACTTTTGACCCGACAAAAGTAAACATCGAATTAAGAAACAACCAATTCTAGTTAAAGGATGGTTGGTGCAATGAGACTGAGATAAGATTTGAGATAAGATAAGAATGGACTGAGATTAAGAGATATCATAACTAAAGGAGTTAAAAGATAACTCGCTTACTTAAGGAACGCTTTTAAGTCGTTCATTGTGTTTGAACTGTTATTGTTCATATGAGGTTTGATGTTATTGCACTTCTGATTTATGTTGTGTATCTAATCAACTGCATGCTATTGACAATTAGCCGTCGTAGTCCCGTTAGCTTGGGGGCTATAAGAGAATCATACCAGCAAAGGTGCTGGCCCCCTCGGGGGTAACTGTTTAAATATTGCAGGTAAGCGCCCGCAGAAGAATCATCTTGAGAGTAGGAGCGGGTAGACTTAGGATGGGTTTATTTTGAGTACGGGATGTGCATGTACACCCGTCTGTTGATATTTGAGATTGTGGTAAACTTATTAGACTTGGAGAATACTTTAAACTCGGTTGGTATGTATTTTGGATAGACAGTTGTAAATATTTAAGTTCGGGTATTCTTGCATTTCAAACTGTAGCAAGGTCCTGGTGTATATTAAGTTCCACTGTGACGTTTGTATATATGTCGTTAAGTTTGCGAAAACCACGGTTGAATTAAGTTGGGGTGTTACACAACCCCTAGGTCTAGTGGAGGCCGTCAACAGGCATAACTCTCTTCCATTTTGACTATCGAGGATATTAGGGGTCCGTGGTAGTCATGGCGTGAACAATAACCCCTTTTGGTTGTCTCATTTTGTCCGGAAGCTTAATAGTTATGATGCCTAGTCATCTTACTTCTTTTTTGTTTGGAACTTTCGGTCTATCTCTTAAGTTGGGGTTTGTTTAGGCCTTCGTTTGGCTTGTCCTATTTTCAATGAGCATGTCTTGCTCATCCACCGACTTATCAGCTTGACAAACATCTGCACTCCTCGATGTACATCATACTTGGATAATTGGCACTACTAATCTTATCAAAGTGTTCTGATAGTCCCCGGATCCTTCACAATCGATGTTTTCTATATGTACCCCACTAGTATGATCGCCCCTTTCACCCTATGTATGTTTTTTATATTCATGCAAGTTAAAAGTTCTCCTTTGTGAAAAAAAGGTTGTACAACTATTAATTTGCAAGTGCACAACATATCAGGGGGTGTACTATAGAGACACAAAAAATTAGGGAATGAGGCAACACTATCAAAGAACAAAAAAGTGACTGTAGGATTAATCTTGTCATTCGTTCAAGGGGGAGTGAGAGAGAGAGAAAGCTCTCTTCCCTCTCTCCCTATTCCTCATTTCTTTTGTTTGTGGTTTCATGTAGCATGCAACATTCATAGCCATTTGCTTTCCCAAGCTTTCTCAAATTCACTAAACTATTGTTCTGTTTTTGTCCTGAATCATGGGTGCTCTGTTTTCCACTCCGCTCCTTCCTTTTGGTGACCTCTGCTTCATAGGTTCAGCGCCTCCACCATCTCTCCCACTAGTGTTGCCTCCTACTTCACTTTTTAGCCTCTGGCGACACCACCCCTCATATCCAACTTCTCAGATTTAACTTCCTCTAACTTGCTCCGAGATCTGGTGTAGATCTAGAGTTGCATGTCGATTTTTTTCAAATCTAAGATCCAGCTCTTTCTAGCTCTTCGCTTTTATTAAAAAGGATGAACTATCATCCATCGCGTGTTTTTCTCTTTTTTTGTAGTTTTTATGATCTGTAGCGTTACTAGCAATTTATGCTTTCAAATAATTTTTCTCTTGTATCTTTTAGGGGAAGTGGATGTTTCTTAACTATGTGTAGCCTCCTCTGATTGGTTTGATTTGCTTGTCATTCAAATTATGCTCTCCTGGGTTCGTTTCATTGTGAGGCTAGCTTGGATGTTAGATTCGAGGTTGGTTATATAGTTCTCTTCAAAGCTAGTGAAATCGTCAACAAGTTATCTCTACGCTCTCGATCTTGCATATTTTATACATGTTGTCGCATACCTCATGGAAGGATGCTCCCTTTCACTACTAGATAGGCAACCGTCCTTGAGGATGAGGTTGACCTCAGTAGTTTGCCTCTTGGGCTTGCCATTGTTTTCCTTGCTTTGGTACTTGGCCATTGAGACCTTGTGTTGATTTGGCTAGCTTTAAAAACCTTCCTTTCATGCTTAAATCTCTATAAATGTCCTTGAACTTTAGTCTTGATCCTAGTCGTGTAATCATCTAGTTTTAATCAATGTATATCACATTTTCGAAAGAAAAGAAAAAGTGACAATAGGGAAGGGAACACAAATATAATACAAAAACCTCAAAATCTAAGAACTATAAATCCATCCAATCACAATCTAGGGAAGATTGCTCATTTTAGTCGATATTTAATTTAATTAGCATGTATGTATCTAGTTTTCACTTGTAATCAAACACTCATGGACAACTGATGATTGTTAATGTCACAAAAAGTATTAGAATCCAGGTATTAAATCAAATTTGGTAGAATTAAATATAAAGATCTCAAATTTGAATAATGTTCATATTTTAAAATTACATCTTGATCTTATAAAAAATCTACAAATCCATAAAATGGTGAAACGGAAAAAGAGAAAGGTTACATTATTTTCCTAGTTAAAAGACTACTTCATAACCATAGAGATGAAAAACCAATGGAACCAATTAAGTTAAGTCAACGTCAAAAGAGATGAAACTATGTAGCTTGATCGTTGCGAGGGAATCCTCAATTTCCTTTTCCTCCTCACTCTAGCTGGCCACGGGTCGGGCCAGTTCCGATCTTGGTTCTGAGCTCAACCGGTTCGGTCTTCGGATTGAGGGACAAGTCTCGGACTGCTAGTAACCGGTTTTGGTCCCGATCCCTGTTCCATTTGTTTTTTAAGGAACCGCAACCGGTCCTGAGCTGGTCCCGGGCTCCAACTGAGCTTTCTTTTTAATGATAGATTTTGTGTAATTTATATCTATTTAGTAATTTTGTAAAGTTATAATAAAAATGACAACATTTTCTAAATATTCTTATGTATTGTAAAAAAAACAAGATTTTATTCATTTTTGGGCTTGCATTTATCTTAAGATTTATAAAATGATAAGATATTGCCTACGTAATCTAAAGGAATTAAAGCCCACGCGGTTATATAATTACAATTAATTACGTTACAATTCTACTAGTAGTTTGAAACTGAGTTCTAATTTCCAAGTTCAAAGTTCGACCAATATCTTAATGTTACAATCATTATATACTAAAACTTAATCAAGCACTTTTACGTCATCGCTATTGTTAGTAGCTCCTTGATCCGAACTGCTGAAGTTCAACGACAATCAATCATCTTCTTTAAAAGGAGCATTCTTGATTTCGTCCTTGAGAACGTATCTCAGCAGCGTCCCAATCGTACTTGCATACATACACTTTTATTGAATTTGATGTCAAGCTTGATCTTGTCTTCCAACACGCGTTTACCCATGCTGATGTCGATTCACAAGCAATAGTTGAGGCAGGAACTGCAAGGATGTCTCGTGCAATTTGATCTAAGATTGGAAACTTTTGATTGTTGACCTTCCCATCACTTGATTGTTGACCTTCATAAGCCGGTCCCTGTTGAATAACGACTATATTTCTAATGAATGATGAACCAGTCCCAGGCTGATCCCTGGCAGGGCCCAATCAAGCCCAACTTCATGCAATCCCGGGTTGGTCCCGGTGCAGTCCCGATCTCTTGGAAAGTAAAACCAAACCGGTCCACTATTTTTGTTGCTGGTCTCGGGACAATCCTGGTCCTTGGTCAACCATCTTAAACCGGTCTTTAATCGGACTCGGTCTCGAACTGAGCCGTCCCAATTAATGGCCACTTCTACTCCTAGGTCCTAGCCACTCTCCTAAGTAGAATCCGTGTTAGCCACTTTCAAGCGGTCATTCAGGCATTCGTAGGTCATCCCAATTCGAAAGTGGACAAATGGCCTAGCTAGCTACAACCTAACCCTAAGACTAGGAGTCTCATAACCACTCTTCTTATAGCTCTTGGCCATAAGATATCAACTTTACTGACTTGATTAATATAAAATAAGAGCGTCTACTCTTTAGAGCACTTACGAATCCGTGGGGAGAAAATCCCAGTCATCAAGTTCAAAAGCTTGTTTTCATATCATATCCAAGATCACGAATACTCTTCTTTCGTCTCAAATGTTTATGTGAAGACTAATGTTGAGAGTTTTCTGTGAAACAAGAGCACAATGACCTTTATATTGCTTCTGATTGCTCCATTGGAGGTACATTGCTTATTCTTTAGAGGGTTTAATAATTAAGAAGTTCTAGTAAATAGCGTTAAAACTTCAAAATCACAATTAAGGTCATAACTAATCATACTTTTTCTTTGTTGTTTTTGTTAATTTAGATGTGTTAAGATTTTTTTTGTAAATAAGTGGACATCAAATCATCTTTTATCGAGAGTTGTAGCAAGAAGCTTGATTACTCAGAGATTTAGGGTCAAATATAAATGTTGTACATAATAGTAAAGATTATCCATAAGATCGTCAATATTCGAAACAAGTGAGCATGCACTATAAGTTTCATAAATTTTAACTTGCATAATTGTAGTATTTTGATAACACTACTGTCATAGATTGGTGTAACGATTAAAAACACAATACATTTCGAGTTTCACCGGTGCTAAACAATATCCAAAGAAGTTTGGGAGATGTGTTCATTGAAATGAAAACCAGGACAACATTGCAAAGTCGAAAATTCGTGTTAAAAGACTAGAATTTTATCTTAGACATCAAGCACCAGTGGTCTAGTGGTAGAATAGTACCCTGCCACGGTACAGACCCGGGTTCGATTCCCGGCTGGTGCATAAACTTACGTGTTTTTGTTTTCTTTGTTATCCACCCTTCATTCGCTGAAATCCGACCATGAAGACTCCAGCAGCATACAAGCGGTCCAAAGGGCCCAAATGTGTACCGCTTTTGGGTCATTCTCTGGACTAGGCTGAGGAAGTGGCTCAGCCCATGATACTTGATCGATAAGGAGAAACTTCGTCTAACACGGTCACCGCAGTTAGGTTCCCTTGGACAAAATGTATGAAGCTCAAAGAGCCCTGAAAATGCAACATGTTCAAGAAAAAATAAATATCTAGTCTGACCTCACATTACTACTCCTGGATAATTAACCGTATATATTTGAAAGTAGAAGCGTGTTTGTTACTTTATCCTCTTCTGCTACCTGGATAATTGTATACCTCAACACTGGGAGGAGTAAAACATACTTAGACATTAGTTTTCCTTCATCTTTCTCAACGTCAGGTGAGCGATGCCATATAAGGGATAACTTGCAGACAACTTAACTGAGTTCTTGGTTTATTAATTTGTCTAGTTGCGTCATAACTTACGATATAGTTCCGTTTGCATTGCACTTACTTCGGTGGATGAATGTTAATTGTTATGCAATGAAATTAATTTCACATAGCTGAGGAAGTATATATCAGAGAAAAGCCGAGGCCACATATTAGCAGTGACCGATCTGTAAGGAATCTGACATTACATAGAGTTGTTTCCGTTGCGACCTAGTATTAGCCGACATTTTCGCCTTATATGGAGATGATAAGCGAAGAAAAACTTTTTTTTTTTTTGCCAAACGGAGAACCTCTCTATTGAAATGCTGTATATTCGTGTTGCTTTTGTTGTAAAGTCTGGTACATTGCATACATCAACTCTTTATTTGTCTTGTTTTTTAGCCGTTTACTGATTTTTAATTCAATCACTACAAAAAAATTAATGAAAATTATTACATGTATTGATTGAGACGCAAATTTTGACAACGTCTAAAGCTTTAATTTAATAACACGCAAATTACCATCGCGTCTAAAACTTTAGTTTAAATTGACGCAAGTATGGCATAAAACTGTACTAATAGTACACCATAATATTCTTTCAAAAAAAAAAAATAGTACACCATATATATATATTAAACCTTTTTCCTTTTCTCTCTGTTATGTTCTACTTCGTTCTAGTCCTTTCTCTACACATTGACAGCGAACTCGACCCCAAGAGTGAAACCCTAGACCCAAAATATACATCGCTAGTACTTTTTTATGTGTATTATGTTAGTATGATAAAAAAAAAACAGTTTATATAGGTGAGAAAAAAAAACTAATCGTTTGACTGAAAGTTAGGGTTGGAACATTAAATAATCATTAAAAAAATGTTAGTGGTATATAATAATTTTTTAGTAAAATTAACCGTTACATATGTTTGAGTTTGAAATATAATTTGCATCGTTAAATATAAAAAATCATTTACCGGCACAATTAATGTCTCTTAATACCGGTTACATATTATGATTATAAAAAAATTCGTGACGTGTAAACTTAAATTTTACATTTATGAAATTCTTATTAACATATTATGAACTATTCATAAATAGATGACAACTGGGTAGGTAGGGGCCGTGGGAGTAAATTACTCATCTCGATTTTTTTTTTTTTTTGGAAAACACTATTCAATTCCATATTCACTATGAAGTACGGCCTCGAGTTTCGCTGTCTGTTTCCAAAATTCTCAATAGATTAAAGAACTTCAAAAGTCAAAAGCCTTATCACTCAACCTTCCTCGAGAGATGCATAAATAGCTCGGCCAGCCGTAGATAGGATAGGTGCTGCTGTTTTGTAGCGAAATTTTAATTAATACCCGAAAATTAGTCCCATTATTATGTATATTTTAAAAGCATGAACATGAATGAAAATTGAATATATTGAAAATGTGAAATTCAATCATATTAAATTTCATTGCGGAGTTGTGTGTCACCAACTCTGTTGTTATCAATGATCCATCGGGATGAGATTTTTATTATTATAGTTTTGAATCAAGATCCATAGGGATGAGATTAATCATGAGATAATATAATATTTCTACTTGCTGTGCAGCCCAGTTTCAAGGTTTCGGCGGAGAGAACTCTCAACTCTTACTATACGTCCTGCTACGTTCGTCGTCTCGTTCAACAAGCAATAAAGATGGCCGCGGGCCTTCGAAAATCCAAATAAAATAATGTTGATTCACTCCAAGACAAAAACCATGCATCATCTATCTAATTAGTCAATCATGTAACACCTAAGAACAAAAACTAGTGGACGTCTTGATTGGGACGGACTTGAACATCACTCTATCACAATCAAAATAGGCAATCAAAATAAGAAAAAAAAGGTCAAAAGTACTACTACTACTCTATGTATGATTAATTAGTACTATCTAAATATAATATAGTTTCAAGCAAATATATATTATACAGTTTTAATTAAACAAGTAGTGGGAAAAAGGTCGGAATTTCTGGGCCAAACCATTACAAATTGTCCCCTTAAAACACTACACACACTCTATATAACCTTCCTCACTGCCAAAACGTTACATCAACAATTATATAATCACCTTCCATCCTCCTCCACATTGCACAACACCAGTCCCCAGCGCCTCTTCTAGCTACCTCGTCCACCCGTACGTGCGCACCTTAATCACACACGAACACAGGAAATTCTTCTTCATACACATCTCCAGTTCTATCCCAGCAAACTGGTCTATTAAAAGTAATCCCTCCCTTCAATGCCGATGGCACCCTCAGGTACTACTCACTCACTTGCGGGGCCTGTAAGTTCCTGAGAAGGAAATGTGCATTCGGCTGTGTTTTTGCACCCTACTTTTCATCTGAACAAGGACCTGCTCAATTCGCCGCCATCCACAAGGTGTTTGGTGCCAGTAACATCTCGAAGCTCCTACACCACCTTCCTGTTGAAGATCGGTATGAGGCTGCTGTCACCATTGGGTTTGAAGCTGAGGCGAGACTCCAAGAGCCTGTTTATGGCTGTGTTGCACACATCCTTGCCTTACAGCAGCAGGTAAGACAAATAATGGATTAATATGAATGGATACTTTCAAGCATAGTAATTAACTATCAAATTAAGTACATAATTACTGTGATTTAGGTGGCTTATTTGCAAGCTCAATTGATTGCGAGTGAAAGCGCATATGGTCTGCAGTAACCATATGACCAACCATCAGTGTCATCATCATGAAGTTCTCAGAAGCAACGACAATCATAATGTTTGTGGAGTTATTACAAGCCCAGTTTCTTCACTTGATTCCAACATTGATCAAAGCTATAGCGATGAATCCACACTCCGCGTTGATACTTATAACTACATACGTGTTCCTCCTACTAGTCATCACAATCAGACTACTACTACTACTACTACAGGTTATAAGAACGACAAGGTTCAAACTTGCGGAAACAAGAAGAGACCACGCGATGAATATGGTGTTGGAGAGCTTCATGAACTCGCTCTTCGTATGATTAGGAAATAACTATTTCGTATCAAACTAGTATATGACTAATTAATCTTACACGCGCGCGCGGGCGGAGACTATCGTCTAATTAGTAATGGGGTATATCACAATTAATGAAGAGTTACACCACGCATGCATGCTGTATTTTTCAATTTTCTTTTAGGATAATTATCACTAGCAATAAGAAAGTAAAAGGCTCGATTTAATTTCATTATACGTGTTCGTGATACGCACAATTCTCTCCAAAACTTCCTCTCAAATAACTCACTCTACTTGCATTTTCAAGTTTTATATATAGTCTAATTCATTCATATCAACCTTGGTCTCTATTCAAGTTATAGTAGGTATCAGTTAGCCATGATTCTAGATTCATAATTTAACAACTACTATCAATGAAATTGCTGACTGTGTATTCAATCATATTCTCTGCCTCCTGAATTGACCGTTTTATAAGAAATCATATACAAAATTTAAAATTTTAAAATTATTTTGTTATAAATAATGTAATTATTGGATGTACATCTAATCACCCTTTCATCTATCTTAGACTCTTCATTTGTGTAACCCCCGTAACTCCCAAACTCTTCATTAGAAGTCCTTTGATATTTTGTATTCCTTCCACTCAAAGGTTCAGTAACGGTTATGTATTATGTACTATATATAGACACACAATGGGATGAAATGGGATATAACAATTTACGTCTATCTTGTCTTCTATCTTTCTTCTATTCTCTCAGTGTTACATCACGTTATCAGCACGACAGACTCTACTAAAAAAAAGTATTATTCTCTCTGTTATACATCATCAACAAAGATCATCTCGGCTTCATCAGGACTTCTCGGGCTCTAGCTTGGAGAAGGGATGAATTGGGTAGTCTGCGCAAGTTACATGGCATTATTTTAGATCTATCCCCGACATTTCGCTTTCATTCTCGAGGGAAGATCCAGATCTCAAGCGCCCACCACTTTCAATATTCTATTTATTTTGTTTTTCCAATTTCAACTGCAAAATAATGGTTTCATAGTGATTGTTTATGTTATGTGATTTCTTGGCAGGAGGTCTTGGGTCATGCACCTTGTGATGATGGTTATTATTTATCCTACCAGAAATCGTTGTGCTTTATCAAGAATCTACGTTGCCAAAAAGTTTATATGTTGAAGCCGCATTTGATGGGTACTCTACCGATTCTAGAAGGTATAAGTAAGTTTAATCATTTTTTACCGGCATAATCATTTTAACAAGCAGGCAAGTCAGACACAACTCAAAATTGTTTATATAAACGTGTATATGTGTTTTTAAATCAAAGGAGAAATCCTTCTTTCTTTATGAAGTTTCGCGGTTTTTTAAGAAATAAAATTGTTGAAAGAATTGTTTTTGTGAGGTTCTGGTGAGTCGAGTTTTTATTTATTGAATAAAAGAAGCTTTTAGCAAAAGTAAAAAATGCTTTACAGAAAAGAGGGATCTTCGATGACAGTATATTGTTATAGTTTTTGAAGAACTATTAAGTTTAATTGCGGAAGAACTACATATTTTGTGGTATAATGATTTTGTATAATTACTCTCTCAAAGTATTATTTGACATTATATATTTTGTTTTGAAAAGCGAACCATCAAATATGGTATAATTCATTCCGTTCAATTTTATTTTATGATTGCAAACACTATTGCCATAAGGATGGATTTGAATTACCGTTTACGAGGTAATCTCTTTTGAGATAGTAAAAAAAAGGTGATATTACCTCGTGCAAGATGTTGCACTAGAGGTTAAGAATTCTCCTATATAATCATTGAAAAGGAGATTATAAATTATAATATTACCTCGTGCAAGATTAGTGCACTGGAGGAAGAAAAAAAGGATCATGTTATTTGATTGTATACAAGCATTGGAGGTTGAGAATTATAGTGTATTATTTCCCTCATGCGAAATTATGCTCTTGAGGCTGAGAGCTGTAAGATCCTTATACTCCCTCGTGTAAAATAATTGCATTGAAGGTTGAGAATGATAAATTATTATTTTCCCTCATGCATGACTATGTATTTGAGGTGGATGTTAAAAATGGTCCACATTTGATATAAGATTGGACCAATTGTAAAAGCTCTTGGAGAGCTAGATAGATTTTAAAGAGTTAAAAATAACTCCACACAAAGTAACTTTGGTATAAGTTACATGGTTTCCTAAGTAACCATTGAGAAGTTACATTTGAGGATTATTATTTTCCCAATGAATTTTCGACTCAAGCTCTGAAATGATAATGTGTATCATGCATGATTATGAAAGAAGTCGAGCTTGAGGTTGATTTTGGCAAGATCTATATGTAAGATCATTGATGATATGGGAACTAAAAGCTTGAGTTAGCTTATGAAAATGACCATTTTATCTTGTAAAGGTTGATTGATTGTAAAGATGTTATAATCTATGACAGATTATTGTACATCCGTACATGGTTGGACCATGTAAAAAGGAAATTGTGTGCAATTGACATCATGGTAGACCGTTACATTTCCATGAAGGATATTGTTGAGATGATGTTATTATTGATGAAAAAGTGTTAAGGTATCATCCTTAGTACATATTTATAAAGTGCGAAAGACGCACTCGAGTACATGAATTTTGATATATTTTATAACCATGTTTTGGGTATTGGTAATTCATGGTACTCAAAAGGAATAAAATATGGTCCGTTGAACCATCTTTGAAATCTATAATAAATTTGTGAGCATGTTGTAAGTGATTAAATGACAAAGATTGATAGTGCTATAATGCACAACTGAAAATGTTTTATATACATCTCTATAGTCTATAAGAGGCTATAAATAATGAGAGTTTGCTCTTGTGAGCCGTGAATTTTAAAAGCTCTTCATTATGTTTCTTGAGGGAATAAGAA
>CM041777.1:104447031-104504967 GCA_023374045.1 Limonium bicolor | reverse complement strand
AAATGGTGTAGTATCAGCGATAGACGCTGAGTATGCCGGGCCTGGACCCTAACGCCGGGCGACCAATGGTCACTTGTCCATTTTAACCATCTTATATTGATTGGTTTCATGCTTTTCTTTTCAGTTATAATCAAAACTGAAGCATAAATGTATAATATAAATAAGCAACCCATCCAAGTATCATAAACATTATCATCCATCCAAACCAAACATTCATAGATATTTCAAAAAACATTTGTATATCGCACGTATCGAGCAATAACAACAATATTTTGTACAATGTACCAATCGCGTAGTGTTCATCATCCACTGTCAATTTATTTTAGTTTGGCTTTCAAAGCCCCTCCATATGTACAATGTACATTCGCCGTAGCGTACAGTCCCATAGTTAATTTACCTTAGCCTTGTAGGCTCCATCCAACCATGTTTAATTAATGTCAGTAGGGCGTCATGTTAGGACAACCGATAACCTCACCATGGACAGTAGTCCCCCGTACACACAAAGGTGCTCATTTCGCCAGAGGTCCGGAGGCCCCTGACTCACTTATGTCTCGTAAGACGTCCATAAAAAGGCCGTAGCCACCTGATCCACGAACCTATTTGGGCTCGTTGGATATAACCTGGAGCGGAATCCAATTAGGAAACCCCTCAGTGATCACAAATGCGCAACCAAGTGGTTCGTAAACCACCGGGATTCCTCACCTCAATCTCATACCATCACTCTCTCATGTTGTTCAAGATATGCTCTTAGTCTTATGGAGATATATTTATTAACCAGCGGCCCAATGGGTCACGCATACCTAGAAGTATCTAGGTGATATTTATGTTAGAGATCCATGCTCTAGAGACCGACAATGTCGTGACTCGTTCCTAAGTGTTTTACTTAGGTTACCATATCCTAATATTAATATCATGGTATTATATCAAGTAACCGTCATGTCATCACAACGCATATGTATGTTTATATAAGTCGATCTATAGTCGACGTAGTGTTAGTCCCGTAGGACGCCGTGCATAAATAATAATGCATCAACACTTAAACACATACATGTAACCACACACATATAACACACAAGTTATATCAACCAAATCCGAGCCCAATGGAGCAACCTTAGGTCAACTCGGCAAACCCCTTTACATACCGTTCACCCTGATTGTATTACGGTGGAGTATGAATCTTCAAGATCCTATGCTCCGTGTAGTCCGCTAGCTTGTCAAGCGTCCTTGTCAGAAGTATAATCTAAACGGTATTAAAACTATACGTCAGTCTCCATGACTAACTACATCCGGTATATCCGAATAATAAGTAACCCCGACAGTTCACCTCCGTTTTCTACAGTTGTTGTTACGGGTTTCTCTAAAACAGTCGGTTTTGTTACTTAAAACGCGTACGTCAAAACTATCCCAACTGTTAAGTTTAACTCACTATTTCCTTTTTAATCTTATCCACCCTCCAGTTTAGGTGCGTAACCCATAGTTGCATGTATGCATGCATGATTATATTATATTATATTCTTTTTCTTATTGTATCATTTATTTATTGTATTCTCTTTCATATTGTTTTATTTTCCACCATCCTTCATAATTCGACATGTTGTATAATCCCTTTATCTTTAGCAAATAATATTGCTTCCAAAACTCATGACTTATAGTTCGTAACTATATTTTTTTTTAATAACCACCACCATTAACTCATAAGGTGTTCAACCAAAATATATTTATCCACCTTATATACATTATTCTTGTGTATGTATATATTTTTACCACGTAGGTAATTCTCATGAGTTTCATAAACTCTTATATTTGTGTTACATTTCATCATCTTTTATTAGATGATTATTCCCATTAGTTGCATCATATTATACAACTTATATTAAGATTGTTATCCTAATATTATGTAACATTTATGTTGTACATTTACAACTCCTAAGGTTTATTCCATAAATACCTTAGTTTATAAATCCCATTCACTTATAGTTTGTCACACCATTTAATGTGAATACCTTATTTGTATTAATTTCATTAACCACCTTAATACCAAATAATTGTTATAACATTTATAACATTATAGACCTTAGTCTAAAATTCATTTTCCAACCTTTATATTTCGGTATAGCCCTTGAATTTATTTAAATCCCTTTTTGACCACATAACATTATGTAATGTTATACCAAAATACTAATATCATTTGCTATGATATTTTTTTCCTTAACTTATAATCTATAGTTTTTATACAAAACTATTGTGTATTGCCTCATAGGCATATATTAAACCTTATACTTTTCCTTAAACCATAATTTCCTTTATTTACAAAGTTACCCCTTTCTTTTTACCATGTTATATATATCCCATTTAATATAACATTTCTAACTTATAAAAGAGCATAACCTATGGTTATTTTTTGTAAATTCCGAACAGACCTCAATATACATTTATATTGTCATTAGGCCCTATTTATAACATATAGTTTGATAATATCATTAAAACTATATATTATACATATATCTCAATAAATACTCTTATATAATTCTAAAAATCACCAAATTCCACCAAAGGGTTATAAATATCCTTATTAACCATATACTTTTGATATTACCATTCCACCATCTATTTTTCTCAAAGTGTCATAATGACATATTATCTATATATTATTCATATATAGTTTATTTTAATTCCAAAATCCACCAAATAAATTCCTAAAAATTCCTAATAGCCCATGGGTGTTTAGAATACCATTGTACACCCTTTATTTTTGGTAATAACATATTTACCACATATGTTATAAAAATATTACCATAAAATGCATAACTTATTATAAAACCTTAAATAAGTTATCTAACTTATTTATTTTGGTCAAAACCTAGCATATGGTCAAGATTGACCACCTTAATATTTCTTTGACCAACAATTCCTTATAATTACGGTTAGTACCCAAACTTTCTAAAATTCACCATTTAACCCCAAAACTTTATAAAATCTTATAAACTTTATTTTAACTCCTTTTTAACTCTAATTTTCGCCCTATTATTCTAAAGCCCCCAAATTTAATTTAATTACACCTAATACCCCATTTTTTTCGGTAATGCATTTTATACTACTTAAACTTAATTAAAAGCTTGTAAATGCATAAATAAAATGGCCTAAAATACATGGCCTTATTACAAACATTTGCTCACAAAATAAATTACACATAAATGTCCCAAAATACACATAAACTTTCGGCCTCACCATATAATTTTGTTTAATTACCAAACTTCCACATAATGTCTTAATTTGACAATTATGTTAATTAAATCTCTTAAATGACTAGCTTAATTATCTTAGTCTTTTTTTCCATTTTAGGTCAATATGACCATATTTAAAGTTTCACTCTCGGCCACATATATATATGCTTAGAAATTGTAAAAATCATAAGTTTAAGGTGTTTATACCTTGATTATTCCTTGTATGAGCTCGGTCACTTGTAGGAAAATTCACCACTTGATTTAGACATGTTTAATACACAAAAACAAGATATGGTTACACTCCAAGCTTGAGCTTAACCATAAGGAATAATTAATGTAAGATTTAAGGCAAAAATCACCTTAAAAATGCAAGGGAAGTTCTAAGTGGTTTCGACCTGAACCAAACACACCACAAGGTGTTAGATCCACCATATTGACATAGGAAATAGTTAGATCTCGAAATGCTACCTTGTTATTAGGTTTTACCTTGGAAAAATGCCTTAAAAGAGGGTATTTCCTTTGGATCTCGGCCACCTTGCTCCAAATGGCTAACCAACAGATCCCACATGAAAAGGAGAAGAAGATGAGGCTATGACAAAAGTTTCACAGCCAAACTCGAAGGTAATCAAAAGTTATGAGCTTAAAGCACATTTTTACCTTAAAATGTAGATTTGAACAACCTTGGTCCCTCTACTGGTCTCAACCGAGTTTAGCTTTTGTTCTAACCTTAGAACACTGAGAATAAGCCATAGGAATTGATGAGCCACGAAATCTAGGTGTTGGTGGTGAGAAGATGAAGAAAAAGAGCTAAAAATGACATTAAAACACTTACATTAGGAGCTTAGGATAGGCTTGCCTTCCATGCTCAAGAACACACTTGAGAGCTTCTAAGGAAGGGGAGAACTCGGCTGGGAAGGAGAGGATCGGACAAGGAAGGAAGGAGAAGGTGGGAAAGCTTGATTAATTTGAAAAAAGTAAAGTTAAAGTTACTTGCAAATTGACATTAGTGGTAGTGATTGTCTCCAAAATCATTGTATGCTGTCCCTCACTTATTGCAGCCGGCCTCCATGGTCCAAATGAGTCAATTAATTGACCATTGACCATGCTTGGTCAATGTTGACTCATGCGGGCCCCACTTCGGGGTTTTATAAATATTTTAATATTAAATTTGTAAAAATTCGTAAATTTCTGGAATTAAATCCTATATGATATTTTATTATATTTAAAGGTATTTATAACCTTTTAGCTCATTTAAAACCAATTTAGAAGGCGATTACACAAAAACGTGCTTTAAGGAGTTTTAGCGCACATTTTGTGTTGCCTGGTGTTTCTGAGCTCTATTTTCTTTGAAAACAGTCTTGTTGTGTTCCTTATGATATTTGATCATGTAATTTAATTTTATATCATTTAGAGGTCATTTGATTTTAAGGTTTTCCTAGAGCACTTTTTGCCCTTTTTGACCTTGAAGCATGTAAATGCTTTTTCTTTGTGTTGGAGTGTTGTCCAACGGCTATAATATGTTTAATATTATGTCAATATACTTAGGACAAATTTTTAGGTCCTAAGAAGTTCATTTGGGTATTTATTTACCCTTAAGAGTCAAAGGGTGCAACATCTTGTTTTGTGTTGACCACTGTTGTTCTCAGTTGACTTTTAAGGCATGTTTAGGCCTTAATTAATGTGATTAAATATTTAATTCATGTTTTATTAATTTGGGGTATTTCAGTAATAGTTTTAAAAGACTATTTATCCGTATCTGAATAAACAATTTAGAAAAACACTACTAGTTTTAAAACTATTGTTCTATATTATTTTCATTAATATATAATTTAGTATACCAATCTTTATAAAAAAACTAAAAATAAAAAGGGAAAATAAACTAACTTATAATATATTAATCTATATTTTAATTTAATTTTGTGTCAATTTATATATAATATCATTTTTAAAATATAATTATAAATATTGAAATTTAAATTAATTTATTAAAAATTAATTTTTAAATATTAATTAAGATTATTAAAATATTCTTGCCCCCTAATTATAGTTTTCTGACTCTTCCTCTGCTTACGGTATTATTATATTTGCAGCATAAATTGTTGGTTTTGTGGTTATTTGTGCTGGTATATTTGTGGTTCTTTTGAAAATTGTTGTTCGGTGATGACGATTTGATATTTTTTGTCAAAAATGCCAAACTCAAAAATGCCACATTTATACCACATATATACCATCACCGAACGCGGCCTTAGTCTTTCCTTGGCCACAAGGTTTCCACCCTTTTCCAGCTCTCATTTCTCATCGTTTCGTCTTCCTTGCCATGCAGTGGCAGCAACAGCAGCAGTTTCCCATCCCAACACTAGCAAAGCGACACCTTATCCCCTCCACTTCCAGCTTTGTACACACAATTGATGCCAGTTCTCTCCATCTATCACCCTACTACATGCACATCATTACAGTCTATTACCCTAATCTTGCTTAGTTTTTTTTCAACTTCTCCTTTTTCTGCTAGTTTAAAAGCCGCTTCATGGGTTGTTCATCTTACGCTTTTAATCACCATATTCAACCTTCAGTTTGCTTTTCCTCCATCCTTCGTTTGCTGCTCCACTTTGGCAAACTCTTCCTGTTCCATCGCCTTTCTTTCAACATGGCCGCCTCTCACTCAAAAGTTGACTCTCTGACAAGTAAGTGCGCCGGACTTGCTCTAACTGCTACTGAGGAAGCCACTCTCGACGTCGACGACCTCACCCACTCTTCATCCACCCAGAACTTCCAGTGCTCTCTTCTAGGTAAAATGCTAATTACCCAATCTATCGATGTCAAATCTTTGGAAAGTACACTAACCAAGACTTGGAAGTGTGAGTACGAGCTGGGGGTTCGAAACTTGGGAGCTAGTCTCTTCCTCTTTGATCTTCCAGGCGAGGAACATTTGCATGATGCTCTTTCTCGCGGACCTTGGACTAACGACGGCTGTCTCCTGGTGCTTTCCAAGGTGGATCATTCTAAAGCCCCGAGGGAGCATGAATTTCGCTGGGTGCCATTCTGGATTCGCCTACATGATGTCCCATTGTGGTTCATGAATTCCATTTTTGCACGAAGGCTCGGGGACCGTATTGGCCATTTTCTCGAGTATGTGGATTTGGATCGTCGCCAGGTGGGTTCGTTTATGCGCATCAAGGTCAATATTGATATCACTCAGCCCCTGTTGCGTTTTGTTAAAATCTCGATCGAAGGCAAGCCGACGGTTCTACGCTTGACTTATGAGCGGCTGCCCAACCTCTACTTTCTCTGTGGGAGATTCAGCCACGTGGTTCAGGATTACCCATATAGAATGGAAGCTACTGAAGATGAGCTTAACTATGGACTGTGGCTCAAGGCAGGTTTTTCTAGCTTCGGTCGTCCGAAACATGACTGCCCAGAAGCAAGCATGGGTGTCACAGACATGCACCAACCTTCTCCTTCACCTGTTGTTCCTCCTCTCTTCTACTGCGTTTAATGTGGATATGAATATGGTGCTTGTCGATGAAGCTGAAGGCCAAGAAGGTGTCCTTAAGGAAGGAGAAATCTTAGTTATCCCCGTAATGCAAGGGACGGTGTCCCTCCCCGCTGAAGCTGTTTTTGATTCTGGAAGTCAATGTTGCTGACATGGCTGTGCCCCTCCCTTCTTCTCCTGCGTCCACTAATGGGCGTAAACGTAAGATGGACTTGGTACAATCTTCTTCAACTGAGGTGGAGCGGCGGGAAATGGCGGACTTGGAGGATGTATCTAAGAAAGGCAAGGGTGTAAGCTCTGATGAAACTTTTCAGGCGACTCTAGGGGATGCCCAAGGTCGCCCAGCTTAATGTCGTTTTTATTGGCGAACTGTCGTGGGCTTGGTTCAGCTGCGTCAGTTCGTCAAGTTAGGGAGTGGTTAGGACTCATTCTCCTACCTTTTTGTTTTGGCTGAGACCAAACTGCCTTCTTTTGAGATGTGATTTGTTGCACCTAAGCTAGGTAGATATCACTGGTTGGCAGGAGATAGTGAGGGCCATAAAGATGGGTGTAGTGTTTTTATGGGACCCTAGTGTTAATGTTTCCTTACTTTCCTATTCTAGTAGGCATGTAGATTGTCTTGTTTTGAATTAGGGGGTGTACCGTGGAGAATTACTGGTGTGTATGGTTGGTTGGATCATAGTCTGAAATGGAAAACATGGAAGTTGTTGCGTTACTTGAGTGTTCAATGGTCAGGTCCATGGGTCATGGGTGGCGATTTCAATGAAATATTGTATGCTTCTGAACATAGAGGTAAGGGAAATCGTCCACGTTCTGCTATGCTTGCCTTCCACCATTGTATCTCTGACTGCTATCTCCAAGATTTAGGCTACAAAGGATCTCAATATACGTACAACAACAAGGCTCTTTTGCATAACAATGTTAAGAGTCGATTGGATCGCTTTCTCTACAATGATTCATGGTTGCAACAGTTTCCCTCTACTCACAACATTTATTCCTTGGACCAAATCAAACCACAAGCCCATTAAATTGATCCTCCACCAATCTTTCAAACGTGGACCAAAGCCTTTTAAATTTGAAAAATTGTTGGGCTGATCATCCCTTTTGTCAACAGTTTGGGCAAATCACAGTCACACTTACATGACCAAGGCCAGGATCCGTGGGAATCGACTCCGCAGCTGGGGAAGAATGCAGAAATGGATTGAGAGGAAGTTAATCAATGATACTAAGCAGGAAATTGAATACTTTAGCTACTGCCACTCCAACATCTTCCAATTTAAGCAGATGGAATTTCATATGTCATTCTATGGACTCCCTTCTTCTCAAAGAGGAATAGTGGTTACATCAAAGGGCTAGGTGGGACTAGATCCAAGCAGGGGATAAGAATTTTGCTTTTTTTCAAGGCATAAGCAAAGGTAAAGAACTAATACGATTCTCTCACTGTGTTCCAACTCTATGACTACGCAAACATCTTGGTTGGGCATTGAGAATGTGGCATGCAATTTTATCTGTAACTTATTCACATCTTCACTGTAACACCCCTATAATAATAAAACAACAGCGGAAAATAAACTAAAGGTGCTACAGACCATCGGGCTCCAAACACCCGGTACCAACCTCACCAATTACAACCTTTACAATTAACTAAGTTACGGTCTGAACTTCGAGAAAACTTAACAAAAACATAACAATAAAACACATTCGCTCTCCATAGACCTAATCCCATCCCAATCACTCATGCTCGTCGTGGCCACCTGTAAGTCAATTCGTACCTGCAAGATGAAACCAAGCAGCCCACCCCGAGAGGGGCGGGTCAGTTCCCTGGAATGGAACTGGTACAATTCTCCAAAAAGAAACTTATAAAACATAACTCTTCAAAATAAACAGTAACATGAAAACAAACTCTTAAAAGTAAAACAGAGATAAAGCACTTCAAAACAATCAAGTTAAAGAGAAAAGAAAACAAGACAAGGATAGAGATAGAGAACTTCTAAACCAAGTCATCCACTTAAGTAGTCACACCACATAGTTAGTAAGCATACATTTCCTTAGTTAAACCCAATTCCCGTTAGGAGTAGAAAAACTCAGATAGCCACAAAGGACTAGGAATGTTTAAACAGATCCAATAACCAAGAACTCAAGAGTGGAATAATTCAACTGGGAGAGATGGCCCCCACCGCCAATCACGTCCTTTTAGGACAGGGGATATACAGCCCCTCACTGTTTATCACGTCCCCTTTGGGGACAGGGGATATACAGCCCCTCACTGTCTATCACGTCCCCTTTTTGGGACAGGGGATATACAGCCCCTCACTGTCTATCACGTCCCTTTTTGGGACAGGGGATATACAGCCCCTCACTGTTACCATTGAAGACGCGCGCACGTCGAAAGAAAGATTTCCAAGATTGACCTTTTCCAAAAATCCCGCTAGATCACCAACTACCCAGAGCAATACCAAAACACTCAGTCCTACAGAGTGCAGAAGCGTAAACCCTAAGCAGCCAATGTCTAACGGGCAACCAAGTAGAAGAAACCAATACCCAAGTGAGTTCCACATCCAAGGCTCAGTTAGTCACACAAGCTGAGTCAGTCACACAACCATTTTTTATTTTTAGAAGTTCCTCTTAAAGTCAGTTAGCGTTTCCAAAACATTCCACAAGTCAACCAGCAAAAATACCGTAGTACGAGAAATCGTACAAAACATTCCATAAAGGCCAAAACATAACAAGCTGAGTACGAGAAATCGTACCAACATTCCATAAAGTCCAAAACACGTCAAGCTGAGTACGAGAAATCGTACCTGGGTAACGCTGTAGCAGTTCTAATCAACTTGCGCAAACAATCAACAGTACTCTGAAGAATATTAAAGGTAATCTACCATCAATCACTTGTAACCTATGTTACGCTTAAATAAACTCCTTACTCTTATTTCAAAGTCTCAATTATCTTTTAAGCCCTCACTTAAATAATGTTATGTATAATCTTTGAGTTATCTGAGAACGTTGTATAGCCCAAGGTGGTAAGATCAAGGAATGTATTCGATTAACATTTGCTAATTGTCCACTCCTATCCACTTTATTCATACTTAACCACAATCCCCACATTCAAGACTTTTGAGACCTATATAACACAAATGTGTTTACATTATATAATTAAATCTAAGAATTCCAATATTAATCTTAAGCTAAATACCTTTATTCTTAATTTAGAATAAACATTGTATTATGACCTATGATGGATTCATCCCATAATACTATACTATTATCTCACAATGTAATGATTATGTATTTTATCAATATCTACTAGATAATCCTTTATGATTAAGTCTTCCCCTTAACTTAATTAAGACCTACAACCTGTATATCGGAATCATAGTGTCGTAGATGCATTTCATTACAACTTCATTGATCTTAGAATTTAGAGACAACTACTAGACTCAATTATTTTATCTTTACTTTAGAATGACTTAGTATTATAACCATTTAATTATCTTGTCTTAAGATGTTCAATTACTCTTCATCCTGAAACAACTATATTTTAATTAACTCAAACCCTTCCAACTCTTTTACTTAGTATCCACAAAGTATGTTATTCGCTTAATTATTACCTATATAATAAGGTGTTTTAAGATAACCCTTTTTATGTATCCTTACTTACATTTTAATTTTCCCAAGTATTTAATTTTTACACACATTCTCTCCATAGAGTATGTATAATCCTTTTGTACTAAATTTTAATAAACTTATGTCTCAAATACATTTTATATTACTTACAAGACCAAAGGTTTCAAAGGAATAACTTAATAAATTAATTTCCTTTATTGTATTTTAGGATAAACATTATATCTCGACATAAGGTAAAATTTATCTAAGAACTAAATTCTGATTCATAAGTGAAATTGTTAATTATGTAATAAGATAATATGTTCTGAAAATCCCCATACCTTATATTCAAATGACACATTAA
Source organism: Limonium bicolor (assembly GCA_023374045.1). Taxonomy (NCBI): domain Eukaryota; kingdom Viridiplantae; phylum Streptophyta; class Magnoliopsida; order Caryophyllales; family Plumbaginaceae; genus Limonium; species Limonium bicolor. Next base: position 104,494,286 of record CM041777.1, on the reverse strand, counting down.
TATTTCCAGTGTCAAAAAGGTAAATCAATATAATCTCTTACGTAATCAGTTTCATCTAATTAAAGGTTTAAAGATTTTAAGTATCTAATTTCTATTTATAAACCTTCTTATAAATTCTAACTACTAAATACATTACTTAATTATAAACTCACATCCTGAACATCGGTATTAAATGTATTTTATATGGCTTATCAAATTCTAAGAACGTAAGGATTATTATTTAGATCAATTCCCCAATCATAGTTTAATTTAGTTTATATCATAATCCTTTTAATGATTTTATCACAAGATTAAGTTATTACTCAATACTATAAATATTAAGAAATGATTAAATCTAGACTTATTTATCCTCTTCACATTTAGATGTAAAAGTAACTCATTTACTTTATTATTGTTTATATAATAAGAACATTTAAATGTAAAAGTATTTCATTCATTTTATTATCAATTAAATAATAAGATCTATTTGTGTAACACTTTATGTAAACTAATTACAAATATTCCTAAATTTCAACTTATTAATTTCTTAACCCAATTATAGATTTACATTGTGGTCACTGACTAAATATATACATGTATATTAATACTGTTTATATAAATCCTAGAAATTCAAAGGTAACTAAAAACTCAATTCATAACCATAAAATAATACCACCTCATATAGTATTCTATTATTAGTATTATGTAGAGGTTTAGTTTAACTCATTAATTCCTTCATATTATATTTTCTATAAGGTATTTTATTCCTTTTATTTATTAATTTATCGTATATATATATATCCTTCCTATATATTTCTCACAAGGAATGTTGTTTCCTTTATCTATTTTTATTGTATTTATATATATATAAATATATATATATATATCTACATATATTAAGATTTATCCAGAACATTCTTTAAGAAATTCTATTGTATTTAATTATATTTAATATCTTTTAGACATATCCACAACTGATTTATGGTTTACAAAATAAAGTATTTCCCTTAGTTTTAGTTAAACATATTAGCTTCCATATTATATAATAAAATAAAATGTAGTTTAGTTAAATTCCTTGATTTAATATAAGTTTCTATTTTATTTCTCTCATATAAACATATATATAAATATATGTAACAATTTTTACCTCACTTAAAGTTAATACCCAAAATATTTATAAAAATACTGTATTAAATGTTAATTAATTCTTATTATATATTTTCCCAACCTATAAAGTTCATTAATCAACTACCCTTTAATTTTTGATAACATTAAAAACCTTATATTATAGGTTATTCTTATGAAAAACTCATAAACACAATTTTTAAAACCTTTTACCATTGCCCAAAAATTCCCAAATTAATATACAGTAACTATAACATTTTAGACATATTATAAAAAATTTATTTCATAAAAATATCTTTTAAATTTAGCCAAATAATTCCAGAAAACCCGTAACTTGTAAAAATCATAACTTATGTTTAAAAACTCCAAAACCATATTAATTTACATCAAAATAAACTAGATAAAATAAGGAATCTATGGTTAAAATTTCAAGTCAAAATACATTCGGGAAGATATTTAAATTAACCCAACAAGTTAAGACTATTTACTGGAATTTACTAAAACCCATATAAACTAATTCTGGTATGTTTTAATCTCGGCCGTCCAATCTCTTAAAACGAGATCGGACGGCCCCTGTGCATCGAGTTCATCAGCGAACTCAATTACCAAACCGAGTACTAAATCCCGTTTTTCTCACAATCTACAGAACCAAATTGAGTGATTCTTGTTTCTATGGTTTCGAAATTCAATTACGGTTCTAATGATACCAATTTCCCCAATTATAATGCAGTATTCAATGGTTTTCGAATTCGATTTCGAGGTTAGGGTTCTTAAGAGTTTTCGAATTCGATTCTCCCAAATTCACTCAATCTAAAGCGTAATTGATGCAATTGAATCATGGTTTTGACCGATAATGTAACATAGTTTAGCAAGGTTGAAGGAATTTGAAGAAAACTTACCGGAATTGCTCGAATCGAAAGGAATTGTTTTCGGTTTCCGGAAAAATGCCCCCTTTACAACTCGATTGAGTAGCCTACTTTGCAACACTATAATTTACAGTACAGAGGGAGTTAGAACTATTTCTTGGGCTTAATCTAAAGAGGAAACTTAGCTCTACACAATGATAGCAAGAACTCATCCTAACTCGCAACACACAGAAAGAAATCGAACCCGAAACTTACGAGTTTACCTTCTCGTTTCTGGAAAAATTCTGGGCAAAACGCGACCAGATCAGGTCGGAACTTTAGACGCCTATATCTTCCATATGATTGAGAATTAGATTTGGTCATCAACATGAAAGTTGTAGAGGGATTAGCGCTCTTTAAAACGAGCTAAAGAACATGAAATTTGGATGAGAAACGAAGAAGTTATGGCTAAACGAAGTTACCTGATTCGAAGGGAAAAACTGGAAACTGCAGTTACGGTTTTGCAGGGTGGCTACTTTGGATCGAATTTCCGGTTGATTTAGGATGAGTTAGGGTTAGTGTGAGTTATGGTTGCAAAGAGGAGATTAAGGAGAAAGAGAATGCAAAAGACGGCACTCAAAAATTCCAAAAGATGAGAAAGTTATGGAGGTCACAAGTTAGGGCAAAGTCGGTTCCGAAAATCGTGGAGATAAAATCTATCTAAGTGTGGGCGCGTGTGAGCTTGACACGTGGCAGATTTAAAAATTTTGACTCAAAACTTCAATCTAGCATAACTTTGGCTAGGATGATCCGTTTTTGACGTTCTTTTTATCGATCTTCATGGTTTTCCATAACCTATTTATTGGTATAGGTTTCATGGCCTGGTTTGACCATTCTCAAAAAGTCAACTCTAGCAAGGCTTAATAAGCTTTAAGGTTTCTTGAATTTTATATTGACTTTTATGTTTCAAAACAATGTTCCAACACTTCCTAAAATCTTTATAACATAGTTGGAGTGTTTATAAATTTTCCCTATATTTATTGACTTATAAATCTTATTATTAAATTCATAATACTATATAATAATGTATAATAATTAGGGTTAAATAGGAGAAACCCCTAAATAAATTTCACAATTCCATATAATAATTTAATATTCATAATTCCATATAATAATAATTAATTTTAATAAAAGAAATCCCCTAAATTAATTTAAATTAATTTAGGGGTATTTCATTCACAGCCATCATTGGATCCACATTTACTTGCGTGTGTGGAGGGTAGAGATCCAGTTGGTCTCTATAATTCCATAGGAGAGCCATACACAAGGGATGAGGTTTTACTTGCCTACACTCAGCTACATCCACGGAAACCTCCAGGTCCAGATGGCCTTAATGGGGTTTTTTACGAACTTTATGGCCATTGGTGGGGGACGATTATGTGGACACAAATTTACACTTTCTCAACACTGGAGTGTTGCCAGCAGGGATAAATCATACTCACATTGCTCTTATACCACAGAAACCTTCTGCTTTGTCCATCACTGACTACCGCCCTATTTCTTTGTGCAATACCATTTATAGGGTGATCTCTAAAGTCCTGGTTAACCGAATTACTGACGTAATGCCTCATGTTATTTCAGATCATCAAGGGGCATTTGTTAGGCAGCGCCTCATTTCTGATCAGATTATGCTGGCCCATGAGATTTTATGCTCCATGCGCCACTCAAAAGCTAAAACAAAGGGTCATTTTGCTTACTAGGTGGAAATGTCAAAAGCATTTGACATATTGGAGTGGAACTTCATCATTCACGTACTTCACAGTATGGGTTCCCAGCCTTCCTGGGTAAATTTGGTTCTAAGTGTATTACTTCAGTTAGTTCTGCAGTTTTGATCAATGGATACCCGGGTTTCACTTTCTCGCCAGGAAGAGGAATTAGGCAGGGTGATCCCTTATCCCCCTTCCTATTCATTTTGCATGGAATGTTGACATCTAATCTCACTTTGGCTAATGATGTTGGTCTTTTTCACGGTTTTCAACTTAAAGGCTCCACTTTATCTATCAACAACTTACTATTTGCAGATGATTGTCTTTTATTTGGTGCAGCCACTACAACTAATGCACAATTTCTTTCTGACACCTTGCAATCTTTTACGGAAGCTCAGGCTAATGCATTAATCTAGAAAAATCTGGGTTAATGTTCTCCACCAGCCTCTTGCCAACTCTTAAGAGGGAGTTGACCACTATACTATGCACACGACAGGTAACAGAATTTGGCATCTACTTAGGTTTCCCAAGCAATGTTGGAAAGAATGGTTCTTCCATTTTCATCTATATCAAGGATCGCGTGTCTAAGCGAATTCCAACATGGGGTCATAAAGTTTCACATGCAGGCAGGACCTTGCTGATCAAGTTAGTGCTTCAGGCAATCCCAACCCATGTAATGTCTATCTTACTCTTGCCAAGGACTCTACTCAAGCAAATCGAGCAGCTACTGGCTAGATTCTGGTAAGGTGGATCTATAACTAAAACTTCCATCCACTGCAAGAAATGGGTCGATTTATGCAACTCTACCGAAGGAGGAGGGTTGGGTTTTAGGGATCTAAGAAGTTTTAATCGTGCGCTTCTTACAAAACAGTTATGGAGAATATTTTCAGAACCAAGCACTTTGCTCTCCAAGTTTTACCACGAAAAATACATCACAAATACACCTTTGCTACATATCAAGCCAGCGTCATCAGCTAGCCCAATTCGGAAAGCATTGCTTAGTACAAGAGATTTGATTGACCTGGGTGGTCTTAAGCATATATTTACAGGTATTACTACTAAGCTAACAGATCACTGGTTAGGGACTAAACCTGGAGAACAATTGTTTCTTGGGAGTGTTCCTCCAGCAGTGCGCAAATATGGGACTGTGGCCACCCTCATTTACCTCAGGGTACACCTGGAATGCACAACGCGCTTATCAACAGTTGGTTTTCCCCGGACGATGTTTCTCTGATCTTGCAAACTCCTATTGAACTGGCCCTTTGTCTATCACCGCAACATCCGCCAGCTGATAAATGGTATTGGGGTTTCACTCCCTCGGGTCTATACTTAGTCAAGAAAGCCTATCATGTAGATTTACAAGCACGTCGGGCAATCTCTTCAACTTCAACTTCTTCCTCCTTGCTTGGTAAGGCAAATAAACGATTGTCTAATACGGAACTCCCTCCATGTATTAAACTACTGGGTTGGAAACTACTTCGGGGCATTCTTCCAACAAAAACAGTTATCCATGATCGGATTCACATCCCAATGGATGTCTAGTGTAAAGGTTGTGGGCAACCAGAAACTATTCTTCATGCTCTTGCACGGTGTTCATAGGTCAGACCATACTGAGCAATGATGAAGCTTTCATTTCCATCCACTATTACCACTGATCAAGGTTTCCTCAACTGGTTCTTCAATACCTGTCTTCACTCTTGCCCTCGAGAGCTTCAGTCCCTCACTGAGCTCATATGGCATCTATGGTATGCCCGTTGTCAGTTGAATTTTGGGAAGACCAACTCTCTAGCATGTGGATGGTGTCAAGCTGATAGTTACTTGTAGTGTTCTACTTCTTATACTCCCTCATCTTCTACTATGTTAAAAGCCCATCGACAACAGCATATGGACTGGTTATAAAATTTGTTGATGCAAGTGTGGACAATGATTCTCGTGTAGGGATGGGCTACTGTGGAGCTTGTAACAATCAGTTAATTTACGCAGGTGTTCACGGACTCGTAGCTGATTGTACTCCCACCGATGCAGAAGCTTTGGCTGTTGAATTAGCCTTACAAGCAGCTACTGCTCTTCCTTATACCAATGTTCGAGTCCTAATGGACTGCAAGCCACTGGCGGATTTTCTCAGCTCCGGCACCTCATCGACTCTTCTTCAATCAACAATATTTATCCTTAATCGTTTGTCTAGGAACATATCTAGGTTTTCAAACGTTAGATGGTTTTTCGTTCCTAGAACAGACAATGTATCGACACATTTTCTTGCCAACCATGCACGCACTTCACAACAGCGGTGTTCATGGCTTTTAGGTTCTATCCCGGAATTTGTACATAAACTTTGCACTTAATATATCACATCCTTTTAAAAAACATTTGTCTATTGATTAGGTGGTGCAGCGGGTAACTTAGTTGGCAACCCAATCAGCGGTCTAGTCAGCTGTTGACTGGGTTATTTTTTGTTATATTAATTTTAAATTATTATATTTTTAAAATATAAGTTTAAAATAAAAAACTTTAACATAATTATTCATCTAAATTCAAGCTTTTCAAAATAAGATCAAACATAAATATGTTTTTAGAAGCTTAAAATTTTATATTAACTACATGTATATATCCATATATATTAATGAGACTTATGATTCCTAACATCAATTTAGTGTATCATTATAAACATATAACATCATTTTAGTGTATCATAATATCTATTTTAATTAATCATAATATCAAAATTAATGAATCATATCTTCATTTTAGTGTATCATCATAAGCATGTAAAAATAAAAACAATTTAAACAATAATACAACACAAAATAATATTTGGCATGTATGAAAAATACATGATTCACCATAGAAGGTTTAAAATACACCATATAACAATAATAATACACTACAAAATAATAATGACATTTTATCGGTTCCAAAGTTTGTTATCTAATTCACCACTTAATTAATGAATCATAATATCAATTTTAATGAATCATAATATCAAATTTAACAAAATCATATAATTATATTAGTGTATCAACGTAAACATATAAAAAAATTAAACAATAATATAACACAAAACAATATTTGGTATGTTTGAAAAATACACGATTCACCATATAAGGTTTAAAATATAACATACAACAATAATTGTACACTACAAAACAATAATGATTTTTTATCGGTTATGAAGTTTGTAATCTAGTTCACCACTTATTAGTTAATGAATAATAATATCAGTTTTAATTGATCCTAACATCAAAATTAATGAATCATATTATCATTTTAGTGTATCATCATACACATGTAAAAATAGATTTTTTTTCAATGTTGTCAAAACATATCATGAGTGGTCTTATTTTAAAGAGCTTGAATTTAGATGAACAGTGATATAATTTTTTTCATTTTGGACTTATATATTAAAAGTTGCAACCATTTAAAGTTGATATAGTAAAAAGGCACCCCCAATCAACAAAACAGTTCAATCAACAGCTGATTGAGACTGCCAAATCACAATCCCACTCCTACCTTAGGTGTGGGAGCGTTGCACAATTGAAAAACCGATTCATATTCACGTCAAAATGACAAACATGATCAAACTCAAAATCTATCATTTGAGGAGATGTTTGTTTTAAGAGAATAAAAAAGAATTTTTTGATGTTATTTGTTTAATCATTTTATTCCACTTTTAATGAAAAATAAAATAAATGTGATTATACTAAAAATCTTTTAGTTTAATTCTAAACTGTGATTATACTAAAACCTAGTTGGGAGCGTTTGTTTTGGGGTAATCAATTCTGATTTCCTTTCCGGTTGTTTATTTTGTCAATTTTTCTTATTTCTAGGAAAATGGAAGAGAATAGGATTACCCAAAACCCTCTATCTTGATTCCCTTTTCCCAGTACACTTTGACTGGTGGCATACGACCATTGACCACTAAATGGTGCATGCTGGCTGGTAATTAATGACTGTTGACTGGCAACCGGCAACTGTTAACCATTGACCGGTGGCCGTTGACCAGTAATTTATTTCATTTCCCCCATCTCAAACAAACAACTGGGAAAATCGAAGGGAATTCTTTTCCATTCCTCTTAATTCTCTTTCCTGATTTCATTCCGTTATCCTTGCTTGAAACAAACGCCCCTCAATTTAATGCTAAGATTCTCGTTCCTAAACTATTTGACCAGTAATTGACATCATTGACGGGTATTTGATTGATAACCAGTTATTATTAATTAGTGACTGTTAATTTTTTGGGTGATTTGTTTTCTTTTAATCACATAAAGAAGAGCATTATTTTCTTTCCCCATATTCTCTTTCTTAATTCCATTTTATTTCCTAATACAAACCAAATGTCCCTTTGATATACTCTTCAAAATCTTAAAATTGAACAATTTAGAAAAAATAATTAATCGTTTATAATATATGAGCAAATAGAGATCTAGTGTCTTCATGGACAATATATTGACTAATAAATATGTGATATGATAACAATGAAAAAGTATTTATTCTAAGATATCTTATTTTCCACTTCCCTCGTACAAGTAGAATTTCTCCCTTCGGCGGAAGGCTCTAGGCTCCCCTTCATTTTTAGCACTTTTCTTTCACCTGTCTGTCTCTATCTCAAATCTTCTTTATGATCCCATCTCATGACAGGGTTACGAGAGGTTGCTTTGTTTTGGAAATGGTGCTTATTATCATTAGGTTTTGCATGTGGGAGTGGGGCTGACATTTAGTCTTCTTTGTCACTTCCTTTTCTCTTCCCCTAATTTCTTCTTCAGATTACCCTTCTCCTTCGTCTCTAGTTCCTCTTACGTTCTCTCCAAACATGGCTCATCCATCCTTGCATGCATTTGTTGATGATCTGCTCTCGTTGTGCTGAACTCTCTCTTATGAAAGAAGAAGGGAAAGTTACAGACATGAATGGTCTTGAAGAGAATGGCTTTGCTCTTTCCTATAATCGTTGCCTCATCTGTAAGTACTACGCTACAAAAAGTGCAGAGTTCGGGCATTGCAGAGCCCTCTCGAGTCACGGTAGCACCTTGGAAGCTTGAAGGAGACTTCACAATGCGTCCTACAGGTAAAGATCTTTTCCTTTTTGAGTTCGAGAAGAAGAAGACTTTGCATGCAGTGTTGTATCATGGTCCATGGTCCTTCGATAGAGCCTTGCTGGTTGGTTAGAAGATTGACAAGAGGAAGGCACCTCGAGATCATGATTTTTCCTGGATCCTAATATGGATAAGAGTGCATGACGTTCCTTTTCTTTTCCAACACAAAGATTTTTTCAGGTGTTTGGGAAACCAATTTGGAAGTTTTCTAGAGTATGGTGACGATGACAGGCGAATTGGAGAAGAATATATAAGGATTAACGTTCTAATGGATACCCACAAACCAATTATGTGTCATGTCACTGTTTTTATGGATAGAATGGTTTCAATTCTTAGAGTGACATGATAGAATGCATTCGATTTGCTTCCGTTATGGCCTTTTCCTTCATGTGACAAAGGTCTGCTCTGATCAGATGAAATAGGAAGTGGGTGTCTATCACTATGGCCCATGGTTGCAAATTTCCGGTATTTAATTTGGCCATAAAGGTTTTGTTGAAGATTATGAAGAAGTTTGGAAATATATCTGCGGCCTTATGGGGAAGCAGCCACAACCGGAAGCAGGGTCATGTGATAGAGGCAACTGTAGTCTTGGTCATGATGCTCAAATGAGGGGATTTGGTTGCTCAGACAAACACTGCATGCTCATCAAGCCCTTCCATTACAGAAGTACATGAAGCACATGTCATAGTTGATGATATAAACCTACACGTCCTTCCGGTTTCAATGAAGGTTAGAGAGCATCCAACTGTTGCAGGGGGAATACAGTTTTGATCAAAGAGTTCAAGAAGGAACACTGGCGAAGGTGTGAAATCTTCATCATACAAGTCCTCAAAATAAAAAGTTTAAGGCTATTATTGTGCATTTGAGAGAATCTCGTTTAGTAGTTGATCTAGTGCATCAGATGAAGTTATGGACACCTACGAATGGCACCCAAGAAGTGACGGCAACCTCGAAAACCCTAGAGGTTGCCCGAAAAAATCAACTTCCCCACCAATGGTCGCTGGGATCAACATAGCTTCTTGGCGACCATGTTCAGTTTTTGGCCTTATGCTGCTATACCGTTCTCCACTAGATGTTTTTCAATGAGGGTAGCTATGGATATATCCTATCACTTGTTTTGTTTCATTGTCTTTGGATTATGCGAATGGTTTAGTGAACAAGACTTTCCATCACATGATGTTAGGAAGGTTTTTGGTTAGTCGGAGATATACTGATCTAAGTAGAATAGTATGTACTTGATTAATTGTTTTTGTCTTTTGTTGTTAGTTTGCCTACTTGGTTTAAGTGTGGTTGTAATTAGTCTTGATGGTTCTCGTTGTCAGGTACTGACGGTGCTGATTAATAGGGTCAGTTTGAATCACTCACTAACTTGTAGTTCTGTTCTGTATGATGGTCGGTGTAGGCGGTTAGTTGATGGAGGTTTTACTCTTGTGGTTATTAGAAAGCAATTCATGCTTCCAAGGTCAATTTATGGTTCGAACTCTTCCAAAGCTACTCACGCAACATCCCTTGGAATACAGTTGTAAATAGTCTAACTAATACTTCTATAATTTTTTTACGGCATGCTTGGTGAGTGGGTATGGGAATGACTGGGAATAGGAATAAAATTAGTGGGAATGGGTATGGGAATAGAATTAGTGGGAATGGTTAGTGTATTTCCATTCCAAGGTTGGTATCTCTAAACTGTCATGGGAAACAAATTTCATTATAAATTTGTTAATTCAACAATTCTACAAATATTTGTTGTTACATTAATAAAATAGTTACAAAAAATATTTTGTTGTTATATTAATAAAATAGTTACAAAAATAAAATAAAAGTATTTCGACCAACTTAACTATTTTTCTTTAACATATAAATATAACATTTGACATTGTGATGCATGTAGATTATACACATATTCTATAGATATAAAAAAATAAATTAATAGCTTTTATTTGATAAAAAATTAAACCAATAACTATATATAGAAAAATAGTTAAAAATATAAAATATAGTAAATTGATTAATATATATGATTTAAGAAACAAATAAAATTGTAAATACTTCCAACACAATCGATGAGATTTCTCTACTTTATAATATTTTTATTACCTTGTATCTTGTCATTGGTGCAACTATAAACATTTTTCCATATTAATATTTTCTTTTGTCTTAACGTCATATAATGATTTATATTGACTCCAAATATTATGGGAATAAAGTTTGAATTTTTTTATTTCATATTTGAATGATGTTGAAAAAAATCATAAAAACTAGTATAAAATTTTGTAAGAATACATTAATTATAATATCAACTTTAAAAAAATTAAAATTTACTCCAATAAAATAAATTAATAGAGTAATAAAAAAGCTAGGTATGAATTGAAAAAAATTAATTACTATTATTAAAGAATTAAAATATAAACCATTTGAAGTCGAAAACATTTATCAATTCCTAATAAGGTGCCGCTACGTGGTAATCAAAATTTGATAACCACCCCTCCCCCTGGTTATCAAATTGTGGGAATAGAGATCATTTAATTCCCATTCCATCCTCCTAAAAAATAGGACTTTTATTTACCAAGCATGGATATAGGAAAACACTATTTCTATTCTCATAGATTCATTGTCATACCCATGTACCAAGCACCCCCTTACCGTTAATGTTTTTTGTCATTAGGCAATGACTAGCGGAAATAGATGCTGGAGGTGGCCTGGCAAAGGGAAGGACACGGGCTCATTAAGATAATCTGATTTATGATTCCAAATTTATGCAAAAATAATGGGAATGACGCTCAATTCTACAGTGGAAAAATATGTTCCGTGGTGTGGTTCATAATATGGGGCAATCGGATGCAAAAAGTAAGAAGTAGGCGTCAATGAAATCAATACTTTGACTTGTAAAGGCATCAGTTTATGAGATCATTTTATCAGTTTATTTTATTTTTAAAAAAAGCTTCAATTGTCATATTATATTAAAAAGTTTAATACTTAGACAATACATACAAGCAACTTCTAACATGTGTTTTAAGTGAAATCAAGCTTACAGACAAGTCTTCTAAGCTAGTTGTGAAGCATAACGGATAGCTCCTAGATCCATGCGAGCACCTACGGGAACTCCACACTTCCTTACTCATCTCATTCCTTGTCAGGGGCTACACAGGTTCCAGAGACCCAGCAAGATTCTGAAGAACTTCCTTCGCATGATGACATCCCCTAGTCTGATCAATCAAAAAGCAGGTCAATTTCGATACATAACAGTTCTGCTGCGTCACATGGAGCTAGTAGGTCTCATTAAACTAATCATTGTATCGACTTGACTATAAATAATGGGTTAGTAATTTAGCTCCTCCATATTCATAATATTAGTAAAGTATTGTAAATTATACATAACTGAATGTTCAATATTTTTGCACTACTTTATTTTTTTAATGAAGTTCTTTGCATCCAGCTCATGAGTTTGGTCAATCACATCTACAATGTTTTGAAACAAAATGGTTCCCTAGGGATGATGATGGAAGAAGTTAACTAACCAGCAGCATCACTTATACTTCAAGGAGTTTAAGGTAAGACATAAAACATATCTATTATTCTAAAATTACATTAACCTAGTCATCTATTTTCATGTTTGTAAACTATTTTAACCTTTGTGATGAATTTCAATTTACAAAAGCGTTTTTACTGGGATGATGGGCATGACAGTGTCGTATACAAAATTTGGTATCAGAAAGCTTCGAAGAGGATTCTGACACTCACCAAAACAAGAACTGACATGATGAAAACGAAGATGTTCAATGAGATATGGGCCCAATGGGAACTTGTGTGGCAATCAGAAGCATTTAGGAAGGTCAGAAAGGCAAACTCAAAGAATCGTCGATCAGAGCATACTTCAGGAGCTGTCATTTTCACCAATGCATGCGGTTCACGATCTATAGATGATCACAAGGATGATCTGGTAAGTTTTCAAGATCATTTTTAAAAATCATGCTATGGAGGATAATATATGTATTATCGGATACTTCTGCTAGTTATTTGAATTTTGGTAGTAATGCAATGTAGATCGTGGAATGCATTGTCCACATGATGTAGAATTGTTACATGTTAGTGTGATGTGGAAATGTATTGGTTATTTTGTAGAATTATTATTAGTAGTATAAAGTGAATTATGGAACTTTGTGGTAATTATGTTGAACCTGATATTAAACAGGGGGAATGCAAACAATGGTGGTTATGTTAAAAAATTTCTAGAATTTGCTATATGTGTGGATCTTTATATTTGACAATTATATGTTTATTAACCACATTGTGTTTTTGATATTTGGTTGAAAGACTCGCACGCTTGGACATGAATCTGATGCTTATCAACTATTTGTATACACTCATTGTAGCAAGAATGAACATGGTGAGAGAGTATCATGTGGTAGAAAGGGTGAAGATATTGGAGTGATTATTCTATTTATACATGCAAATAATTTATTCATATATAATATTTAATAACTTATGTGTATTTTTCTAACAAGTGTAGGCTGAGTATGGTAGACTTTTGGAAGTTGCCACACAACAGACGACTGGAAGTAGTGGGGAAGACACGTCTTGTTATGGTACACACGTCTTGTTCTGGAAGTTGCCTCAGACGTGTTTTCCCCACCACTTTCAGTCGTCGGTTGTATGACAACTTCTAGAAGTCTACCATACTCAGTCTACATATTTAAAAAAATACATATAAATTATCAAATATTATGTATGAATAAATTATTTGAATGTATAAATAGAATACTCACTCTAATATCTTCAGCCTTTCCACAACATGACACTCTCCCACCATGTTCATTCTTGCTAGAATAAGTGTATACAAATAGTTGATAAGCATCAAGTTCGTATTCAAGCATGCGAGTCTTTCATCCAAATGTCAAAAATACAATGTGGTTACTAAATATATATTTGTCAAACGCAAAAATCCACACAATATAGCAAATTCTAGAAAATTTTTGACATAACCTCCCTTGTTTTTTACATTTCCCCAGTTTAATATCAGGTTCAACATAATTACCACAAAATTCCACAATCCACTTTATACTACTAACAATAATTCTACAAAATAACCAAAATATTTCTACAACCCACATCACACTAACATGTAACAATTCCACATCATATAGACAATACATTCCACAATCTACAGTGTATTACTACCAAAATTCAACAGAAATATCCCATAATACACATATTATCCTCCATACCTGGTTTTTTAAATGATCTTGAAAACTTACCAGATCATCCTTATGATCATCTGTAGATCATGAACCGCATGCGTGTGTGGACATGCCAGCTCCTAGAGTATGCTCTGATCGACGATTCTTAGAGTTTGCCTCTCTGACCTTCCTAAATGCTTCTAATTACCACGCAAGTTCTCATTGGACCCATATCTCATTGGACATCTTCTTTTTCTTCATGCCAGTTCTTGTTTGGGTGAGAATGTCAGAATACTTCTTCGAAGCTTTCTTATACCAAATTTTGTACACGACACTGTCAAGCCTATCATCTCAATAAAAACGATACTATATATTAAATTCATCACAAAGATTAAAATAGTTTACAAATATGAAATAGATGACTAGGTTAATGTTATTTTGTAAAATAATATGTATGTTTTATGTCTTACCTTAAACTCCTCGAAGTAGAAGTGAAGCTGCTAGTTAGTCAACCTCTTCCAACACCATCCCTCAGGGACTCATTTTATCTCAAAACATTGTAGATATGATTAACCAAACCTCATGACTTGGATACAAAGAACTTCATTAAAAAAACAAAGTAATGCAAAAATATCGATCATTCAGTTATGTAAAATTTACAATACTTTACTAATATTATAAATATGAAGGAGCTAAATTACTGACCCATTATTTATAGTTAAGTGGATACGACGATCAGTTTGACGAGACCTACTAGCTCCATGTGATGCAGCAGAACTGTCAGGCATCGAAGCTGACCTGCTTTTTGATAGATCAGACTGGGGGCTGTCATCATGCAAAGGAAGTTCTTCAGAATCCTGCTGAACCTCTGGAACCTGCGTAGCCCTTGGACAAGGAACAGGATGTGTAGGGAAGTGTGGAGTTCTCATGGGTGCTCGGGATGGGTCTAGGAGCTTTGATTTGTGCTTCACGGCTAGCTTATGACTAATGCTCAGTAGCAGAATGATCGCTCTATCGCGACGAGCACATGTCCTTCCCTTTGCCATACCACCTCCAACATCTATTTCCACCAGTCATTGCCCTAATGACAAAAAACATTAACAGTAAAAAAAGTATAGAAGTATTAGTTAGATAGTATGATAAAAAAAAAATGAAAAATTATATCCCTCACCCATGACGTTTGGTGAAATTACACATCCCACCCACGAGGTTACAAAAATTACTTTGTCCACCCATGAGATTACCTCTATTTTACATCCGGCAACTTTTCTAATATTTAATCAACTTAAAAGATACTCCCTCCGTCCCACCCACTTTGTCCACTTTACTATTTGAGCTTGTCGTTTGACTTCAATATTTAACATGTAAGATAATATATTTATATATTTTTTTTCTATAATGGAATCCTTATGTGAAAAACTATATATTGTAAAAAAAAAATTAAAAAAATATTTTATCTTATATATTTAATATTGAAGTGGAAAAGCGTGCCAAAAAGCAAATGAGACACTTATGACGGGACGGAGGTAGTACTTAAATGTTATCCAAAATTGATAAAACTTTATGAATGATGCTAAGGTATTATATTTTTGTCCAACGCCAAATCCAAAGTTTTAAAGCTCATATATGATCTATGAGACCCAATTAAAACATGTGGACATGTCACATATTTCATTGGGTCTCACGGATCACATATGAGCTTAAAAAATTTTGGATTGAACGCTAGCCCAAAATATAATACCTTAGCATTGTTCATGTAAAGTTTCAACAATTTTGGACAACATTTAAGTATCTTTTAAGTTGATCAAATATTAGAAAAATTGTCGAATGCAAAATAGAGAAAACCACATGGGTGGACAAAGTAATTTTTGAAACCTCGTGAATGGGATGTGTAATTTCACCAAACGTCATGGGTAGGGATATAATTTTCCTAAAAAAAAGTGTTGAAGTATTAGTTAGATAGTATGAGTCAAAAAATAGTTGAAATATTGTTAAAAAGAATCATGCAGTTACGATTATTGTACTTAGGTTCCGTTCTCATTTGGAGATTACATAATCTCCTCCTACAAACGCTACTCAAATCAGCGTCCAGTACAGAGCTGAAGTAATCTCAGCTGTCTATTTTGTGGGGCCAAGGGACTCAGAACGGGGCCTTAGATACTTTGTACATTTAACTATTTCATTGGTTAAGCAGCGAAAATACTATCAGAAGTTGGCATCATTTCATTGGTTAAGCAACAAAAGTAATGCCAATATATATCACCCAATATCCTATTATTATCCAAAGCAGTTACAAAGAACCAAAGCATGACGAACTAGTGACTTGTAATAAAAAAGCCTTACCACAGGTTGAGGATCAGCGGCGAGTGGCAAGTCAACAAGAAAATGACGCTGCTGATCGAACAAAAGGAGACGATGTCGATACCTTCTCTATCTCTCTGGCTGTAAAGCTGGGCTTTCCAATCAGGATATCTGGAACAATAAAACTACGATGACTTTAATAATTTACTCTTATATATTACTTCCTCCGTCCTGAATTGACCGTTATGTTTACTTTATGACACGTTTTTCCATTTCAATATTAAGTATATAAGATAAAATAATTTATAAAACTAAATGTAACATATAGTGTATCATGTAAGAATCATATGCAAAATTTAAATTTTCAAAATTAATTTATCTTATATATTAAAAATTGAAATCAAACGACATGTCCAAATAGTAAACAGGACGGTCAATTCAGGACGGAGGGAGTATTAAAACTGCTGGAGTGTCACAATAAAATTACATTACAGTCTCCCAGTCAATATATATAGGATGAAAAATAGTTCTCTTTTTTAGTAAGCATAACACTTCTACGTACTTTTAACCAGTCAATAATGTATCCAAATTCTAAAAGGCACTAGCTAATAAGAAAAGTCCACATGACATTTACGAAATAGATCATGACATATTAAACTGTTGTAGACAGATTCATCTCCAAAAGACAGAATTATATACCCACTCAGCGAAGCTATATGAACTTGTAAACTATACTTGGTTCTTTCCAATAAGTAGTTAGTAATAATAAATAATAATAGTTCTCTTTATTTCGTGTTTTTGGTATTATATATCCTTGAAGTTAATTTATGGGGGGTAAATTAATTGGTAATATGGTATTATGGTCTGCAGAATGCAATCAAAGAAGCAGAAGATTTGGCATAGTGGGAAATGACGAGAAAAACCAAAAATTTGCAGAAGCTGCGCCGAGGAAAGGAAATAAGAATATGGATGGATGCACTAAACCCTTCCTCGGAATATTCATCAAAGTTTTCAAATACAATAAGAAGCATGTCTTAGCTCTCATACGCATTCACAGGTTCAGGCCTAGAAGCAGGGATTGAATCCAGCCCAGTATATGTTTAATACTGTGAATTAGGAAACAACTATCATGCAAAACTAAGCTAGTTAACATGCCATGAACCCGAGAACATATAGGAAATGGGTCTTAAATTCAGCAAGAGGACTATAACTCTCCAATCAATCAATCATTTCATTAGATAATACCACAATTGCAGAATACTATCTGACCAAGTAAGAAAATACTTATTCTTGAATGTAAGCGAAAGGAATGCAATTTATTCCCCTTTTTTTGTTTCTTCTTTTTGCTATGGTATCCATGTAGAACTGGCACTTATCCAGTACTACTCGAGTAAGCATAGAGTTCAGCTCGTCAAGGGTAGTGCATTAATTTCATTCATCTTCCATAAATTTCAGTTTTGCGTCCACCATGTGCATTATTAGAGGGATTTTACTTCTTTTTATTTTATTTTATTATTATCTCATTTAAGCTTTCTGTTTTATTGAATCCATAAGATATTCCGCTAATGTTCTGCAGTTGGTTACAGAGGATTCAAAACGGACAGGTTTTGTCCTTCCCCGAGCTTAATTTTCTTTTCTCTTCCTTCTAGATTCAAGATTGGTTCATTATTGCTGTTCCTGAAAAGAAACTGATTTTGGTTCTTCGCAGATCAAAGACGATACGATGAGGATTGACAAACTAAATGAGAAACAAGTGGTTGGAAACGAAACAGATCTTCCATCCCCCTCCATAGACAAACATACACATTTCACTCTTTGCAATCATGAGGCATAGAAAATTACCGTGAAGGAAGCTGGAAATTTGCCCCTTGGATCTCTTGCGCAGCAAGGTGTTCCTTGTTTGACAGTCGCTGATGCAAAATTACAGTGAGTGAGTGAAGTGGGAAGAAGAGAAGTAACAAATCCTTGTTTGCCAGTTACAATAGAAAATTACCGTGAGTGAAGCTGGACAAACAAGTAGATTTCTTGAACCTCTGGCGCAAAGCAAGGTGTTCCTTGTTCGACAGGCAGTGATGCAAAATTACCGTGAGTGTGAAATAGGAAGAAGGTGAGTAACAGGTTAGGATAGAAAATTACCATGAGTGAAGCTCAAGAAGAGGAGTATGTTACTTGACTCACTGGCACAGAGCAAAATGTTCCATGTTCGACACTGTCAGTGATGCAAAATTACCGAGAATGAGTGAAGAGGGAAGAAGAAAGAAAATTACCGTGAATGAGTGAAGAGGGAAGAAGTTAGAAAATTACCATGAATTAGGATAGAACTGAATTTGAATCCTTGTTTGCTAGTTAGGATAGAAAATTACCGTGAGTGAATCTCTTGAATCGCTGGCGACCTGGCGTGGCGTAGTGTTCCTTGTTCGACAAGCAGAGATGCGAAATTACTGTGAATGGAGTTTTACAAAACATTCGCCGTGTTCTGTAAAGGGTTAGGTTATAAGTTAGAGTCGGATTTTGTATTTGAGAGAATTTTAATATAGAGATCTAATTTTTGTCTCTATTACGTCTCTATGTTTGCCGTTAACCGGTTGATTGTATTATATAGTATTGTAATCCTAGATTAAGTAATTTAATTATAAGTAAAAAAGTAGATGTTATATTAACTACAAAATATATTATATACTATCTATTAGTAATTAGTCTTAATAAAATTTAATGTATTAAACATATATCAATACTAAAAATAAGGTTATTTAATTTTAAATTCAATATTATACCATTTCTTATTTTTATTTTAATAGTTTAATTTATTATTTCACAGAGAATGTTCGATTAAATTTGAATAAATTGTTAATATTTATAAAAGACTATTTTTCCGCTTTTAAAATCCATACAGTTTTGTAAAAGAACTTTTAGTTGTTTGATAATCAATTTAATTTTTTTAAAAACTTAGTTTATTATTTGGGTTCTTATAATTATGAGAAGTAAAACTTATCAATCATTTTTATCATATATTATTTTATCAAAATTAGATGAGTTTAACTTATACTCCCTCCGTCCTGAATTGACCGTCCTGTTTGCTTTATGGCACGTTTTTCCACTTCAATATTAAGCATATAAGATAAAAAATTTTATAAAACTAATTTTTGTAACATAAGTTTATCATGTAAGGATTCATATGCAAAACTTAAATTTTCAAAATTAATTTATCTTATATGTTAAAAATTGAAGTCAAACGACATGTTCAAATAGTAAACAGGACGGTCAATTCAGACGGAGGGAGTATAATTTTAATTTATAGTTAATCGTAAACTAATAATAATAATGTCTTATTTATTAAAGATAGATTTGGAAGTATATATTTTGTTCCCAATCTAATCCTATAATTATTCTGACAACCAAAAAAAAAATATCAAATTCTAAGTATTCCTATCATGACAGCAAAAATGAGGTCATATTCTATTCATGAAATTCCATGTAAGGAATGTTAGAGTCGGATATTTTGTCTCTATTAGAGACGGAATTAGAAATCCGTCTCTATTTGAGAGGAAATTTAGTCTCACCTCTATTTAAGACGGAATATTTCCGTATATTGCAAACAAAAACAATAAGATAAAAGCTCATAAACACCCCCCCCCCCCCCCCCCCAACTCACCGCTAGTATTTTTCGTAGTCGAGCTTGAGCATGTTAGCAACATTATTCATGAGGGGCAACGACGGAGCTACCACCACAACAATAGTATTGTTCCTTATTTATATAAATTCTTCACTTTCTAGACCCTCTGGCTAATAGCTAACTAATACTCCCTCCGTCCTGAATTGACCGTCTCCTTTGATTTATGGCATGTTTTCCACTTCAATATTTAACATATAAGATAAAATAATTTATAAAATGAAACAGTGTAACATATATTTATCATGTAAGGAATCATTGCAAAATTCAAATTTTAAAATTATTTTATCTTATATGTTAAATATTGAAGTCAAACGACACGTCCAAATAGTGAACAAGACGGTCAATTCAGGACGGAGGGGGAGTACTATATTAAAAAGTTTGTCTTGGAACTATAAAAAGCAAAAAAAGAAGTAGTAGTAGCTTCCATTCTTCTTCATTCTACCATCCATCAATCACCATTGAAGTAGTTTTATGTTTTCTCTTAATATGGTAATACTTATGATTGCACTTTGAGTTAAAAGATAAAACTCTCAAAATTAGATAAGTTGATTTAATATATGTTTTCTAGCATGTGTTTTGCTTCAATATGTTGTTAGTTTAACTAATAGTTCATAGCTATCAGGAGAACAAAACTATGAGTGTTCAAAATTCATAAAATTAAAAATTTTGAAATTTAGCATAATTTATGGATCATTTATGTAGACATTCCAAAAATCTATTGCAATTAAAGACACATTTCTTAATCTATGAAATTTGAACTTTTAACGTTCAAGTTTCCACCAAGGATTGATTAATCCTTATTTGAAATACTTGTTCAACATGTTTCAATTTTCAATTTGACTATCTAACTAACATCATTTTATTTATGATTTCCAAATTGTATATGGTCAAAGTAAGAACAATTGATTCATTCTTCAAGTCAAGAAGAACTAGTAGCAATAATGAGCCACAACAGCATAGTGATGAGCTAATATAGAAGCCTAGTTCTATTAACAATCATTCTCATGATGAAGAACCTACTTTGAAATCTCCTCAACTTTAAAAGGTTCATATGTAGGGATGCTCAACATGGACTACTTACTTCATGATCCAGGTTTACGACCCGAATTATGGAGTATCCAATTGGTCAACGTGATGAGATTAGATGGGCATATATAAAACTTGGACCTTATCAGTTTCATAAAAAGTTAGTACCCTTGTAGTGGAATTGTTGGTCAAAGACGGAGGTTTCAAGCATCTTGATTAAAAGTATTTTTTGTTGGAGTATTCTAAGTAAAAAATGCACCTTTTTTTCCTTCAATGTTATCTCTTTAACAAGAAGCCCATGTCGAAGTGGATCCATCACATTTACTGTCAAAGGCTTTAGCAATTGGAAAAAGGTTAACAAGGGCAAAGATTGTGCTTTCGTCGGCACATAATTATTCAGTGAGATGATATGAAAAAGTTAAGAATCAGTCTTATCACATTGAGAATATTATACACAAAGAATCATTTCACTAGATTGCAAGTAACAAATTGTGCTTGAAAACTTCAGTTGAAGCTATCAAGTGCCTTACATTACAGGCATGTGCATTTAGAATACACGATGAGAAACCAAATTCAAAAAATCAAGGGAATTTCCTTGAATTAATCAAACTTCTAGCATCATACAACAAAGATGTTAGTGATGTTGTGTTAGCAAATGCTCCTCAAAATGCTAAATATACATCACCAGATGTTCAAAAGGAAATTCTGTTTGTTTTATCTATAAGTGTGCAAGAACCCATTCATGATGATATTGGTAATGCAAAGTTTTGTTTGATAGTGGACAAGGCTCGAGATGAATAAAAAAGAAAAGAAAAAATGGCCATTGTTATCAGGTTTGTCGATCGTCATGGATATGTGAAAGGGATATTTTTGGACCCGAATCACGTCAAAGATACAGTTGCATCAACTTTGAAGCAAGAGATATCTTCTTTTTTACTCTATTATAAACTTGATATTCATAACATTTGTGGTCAAGAGTATGACGGTGTAACACCCCTCTCAATAAACACGTAATAATCCCTCACGTAGCATAATTAAAGACGTCTTACAGTGGAAGAATAAACAACATTAACTCTCACACGGGTGTCACCTGCCATTACTCACACATGCGAGCAACGAAGCAGAAACTAAATCCAACAACCAAAATAAACAGTACTACCACACCGCTGTGACAACGAGATAAATCTTATACATCACACTAAGTCCAAAAACCATAACCGTCGACAAGTGAGCATCTACCCAATCCCGCACTTCGGCTTCGACGATGATTAGCAACCTGCAACAAGCCATAAAGGCTCAGCGACAAACGCTGAGTATGCGGGCCTGGACCCTATTGGTCACTTGTCATTTTAACCATCTTGATATTAGATTGATTTCATGCTTTACCATTTTACAGATATAATTAATACTGTAATAATCATGCATAACACATAGTCATCCATCCATTCCAAATAGACATTATATTTCACAAACAACAGTCACATAAACGAACATATTGAATAAATACAGTACAGTGTATAATCGCCTTAGCGAACGGTTTCCTTATTTAATATTATTTGGCCTTTAAGGTCCCATCCATCCAAACCATATTTATTTAATTACTAGTTGGGCGTCATGTTGGGATAACCCGGTTAACCTTACCAATGGACAGTAGTCCTCCCGTACACACAAGGTGCTCATTTCGCCAGAGGTCCGGAGGCCCCTGACTATTCACTTTGCCTCATAAGGCGTCCATTTAAAGGTCGTAGCCATGTACCAACAGTAGGTACCACCTGTCCCACGATCCAATTAGGGCTCGTTGAGGAATTTCCTAGAGCGGAACCCATCGGGTACCCCTCAGTGATCACAAATGCGCAACCAGATAGTTCGTAAACTACCGGGATTCCTCCCCTCATCTCATACCATTTCTCTCATAGGATTAAGATAAACTCTTATTTTTATGGAGAATACAATTTATTAATTTGCTGCCCAGTGGGTCTCACGCATACCTAGAAGTAATCTAGGTTATATTCATGTTCGAGATCCATGCTCTAGAGACCGACATTGTCGTATCCCGTACCTAAGTGTTTTACTTAGGTCATTTATATACTTAATATTAATACTAAGGGTATTATATCAAGTAACCATCGTGTCATCACATCAACGCATATGTATGTTTATATAGGTCGATCTATAGTCGACGTAGTGTTAGTCCCGTAGGACGCTCGCGCATAATTAAGTAACGCATCAACACACATCATCATAAGCACATATCCACACATAACATACAAGTTATCAAACAATTCCGGGCCCTTTCTTAGGTCAACCCGGATCAAACCCTTCTTCACATACCGTACACCTTAGACCAAGGATGCGCAGTGTAGTCCACTAAGCTTGTCAAGCGCGCATGTCTGAAAGGCGATCTAAACATACGAAGAACGCTAAGTGTCAATCCACATGACAAATTGATTCGGTATTTCCGAATAACGTCAGTAACCCCGGTATTACACCCCCGGATCTCAACTGTTATTAGTTAAGGTTTCGTTATCCTTAAAACCCTTTACTCGTAGTATGTATTAATACTCAGTTAAACAGAGACGTCGGATTTTATACGAACATCGTAGTTAACGTTTTCAAACGTAGGAATTGTATTTTCCTACCCGAAGTAATCTATATGCGTTACGCTTTATATAAATCCATTCGTTCTCGTATTTTTTATTCCACTGTTACATCGCATGCATAGGTATTTGTTATAACCTATTGTTGCATGCATGGTTGTATTTTATAACCTATGGTTGCATGCACTCCATGCAACGTTAGTTTATATTGCATGGTATATTATTTTTCCCTGATATACCTTATATTATACAGCTCCTCATCTATGTATCAAGTAGTTTTCATTTAAAACCTTATGACTTTATGGTATATAATTATACTAATAAGTTAACATTCATTATTTAATATCATATGGTTTGTAAACCATAATATATATGTATGTTTATTTGCGCCGGTATATATATATGTATATATACATTGATTTCTTAATGAAATATGAAACTTTATATTATGTACATGTTATTTCCCATCCAAAGTTTATTTAACCATTCCAAAATCATATATTAACCATAGTATTTCATGTCATTGTATACTATAGTTTATGTCATCATTTTTGATATATGTGTGTGTATATATGCATGCGCTAGCATGCTAGTTTTAATAAACTATACTTTTGACCACATAATATTATGTAGTGTTACACATATTTCATAATATCATATAGTATGATATTTTATATGTCATTAAACTTTATAACATATAGTTTTGGTAACTATACATATGTACCGAAAATATTAGATACATATAATACACTTGTTCTCCTTTATTTATATAATTCTCATTAATCACAATATAACCACATAACTTATACCACGTTATAAATACCTTATTTTATAACATCAAAACTTTGTAATAGGATATAACCTATAGTTTTAATATCTCTTTATTTATTATTGCCGAAAAGACATGTATTTTCCATTTCATTTCCTTTCAAATCCTATAATTTCCAAATATTACAATTTCACCACATTTTTTATAACATACTTAACTTACCATATACTATAACATTTAAATCATATAGTATGTATATTATAAAGTCTCAAATTTCTGAAAATACAAACAGACCCCAAGGTTCTGTTTTTCTTTGTTTTAACCTTTAACTTTCCATATTTATACTTTTACCACAAATCTTATAATGTTTTTACATAACATATGTTATATCATCCAAACCTTATAATATTTGTAACATATAATTTTCATATGTTATTTATTAAATATTACCGAACAGACCTTGGTCTGTTTGGTATATTTTCTCTCAGCCAAAATATTTTCTTTATTTACCTAATGACCCCAATTTATATTATACATCTTCATATGTCACAAAACTATACATTATACACTTTTATTGATATAACCTTTTATATAATTCTAAAAATTCCCAAACTTCCCACTTAGGATATAAATTATTATATTAACCATATTAACCCCTCATTTTCGGTAATCACCATATATACCCCAATAGTTTTATAAATTTAACATTTAACTTAATATGTTTTCATAAGCTTATAAATCAATTACTTATGTTTTAAATTTTGGTCAAGGCTTTTAACTTGGTCAATGTTGACCCATTTACTACCAGTTTGACCACAAGATCTCTTTATTTCGGTTTTGACCCTATATTTCCAGAAATTACATTTTGACCCCATTTTTGCAAAACTTTATAAAATTCATTTAATACCCTTTTAACATATGGTTTTTCGGCTATATTATTCATTTAGCCTCCTAAATTTATTTAAATTACAACCTGACCCCAACTTCATTTCGGTAATATTATTAAATTCTAATCTTTGGTTTAAACTTAATAGAACATAAAATTAACTAGTCTAAAATACCTAGCTTTGTTACAAACCTTATTATATAATATAAATCACTGATAAATGTCATAAAAGACATCATAGCTTACGGTTTTGGTATGTACTTGTAACAACATTTAATAAATTGTATTTTAATCATTTTACTTTATTCTATGACATTATATGTCACATAGACATTGGTTAATTTTTCCAACATGTTATAAAACATTTTAATATGTAGTTTGTTTAAATATAACCATGTAAACTCTCGGCTCATATTATAGAGTAACAAAGTGGCATAAAAACTTTGTATTATACATAGTTAACATACTTACTTGGTTTATAAGCTTTTAAACCAGCCAAACATACTCCAAAGCTTACGGCTAGCATATAAATATATGTTTAAGTTAGTTTTTAAACTTAAATCCATAAGGACTTGATTAAGGCATAATCAAGAGGTGATTTACTCACTTTACATAGGTTTATCTCTAGGATTTGATTTCTGCAACTTGTGTAGAATTTTTCCCAGATCCAAACAGCATCGTACCACCATTTATACAAGGAAACAAAAGAGTATTATTAGTCTTAACAGTAGAGGTACTTAAGGACTTAATCAAGCTTAGTTTAATTTGATTTTTACCTTGATAATGATGGGCTGGGTGAGGCTGTTTTATGCCTGGATTTTAGAATACAACAAGGTGTTAAAAAACACCATACCAGCAGTACATAACCGACAATGAACAGGGAGCAAAAGGGCTATTGTTTTACCTTGCGTACATGGCTTCCAAATAGCTTTTAAACACCATAGGAGGCAGCACATGTGGATGTTGGTACATGAACTGAAAGGGTGTGCAAAGAAGTAGAAAAAAAGAGTTGAGGAAGAACGCAAATCCCAACCGGAAACAAGGTAGTAGAAGGGATTCATATTTAAAGCATGTTATTACCTTAGTTTAGCTAGTTTTGATCTCCCCTTCCCCTTCTTATTTTCCAACCGAAAAAGTCCTCTCCTTCCAGTCCCAACTTGGACAGAATGTCTGGATGAAAATGGGGTTAAGTTACACCATTGAAAAGAGGAGAAGGAGGTGAGGATAATGAACATTTATATGCCTTAAGAGCTTACCTAGATTAGGAGATCTTCCCCATTAAATTTGGCAGCTTGCTCTCGGTTTGGAAGCAGCAGAGAGGGAGGGTACGAGCTGGTGAAGAAGACGGCTGGGCAAGCATGAAGAAGAAGGGTTACTTTTCTCCTTATACGTGATATAATGGAACAAAATGGAGTAATTAAGGAGGTCATCCACTAATAGCTATTTTCATTATGCTGTAGCTGATAAGAATAGACAAGGGCGGCTGTAGGTTGGCCACTTTCGGATGAGAAAGGAATAGAATACAAAAGAAGGTGGGTAATTATCTTATAAGCTAAGAATATATACTTTAATGAATTAGTCAAAGATGACTCATCAAGGATGTTTAGGTGAGTTTCTTTCGGCGGTGGAAACCCCCTAAGGCTGCCGGAATGGATTGCCAAGTGGAAAGAAATGTTTGATTAATTAATGTTGTAAAGTAATACTTATCCACCCTTTTATACAGTCACTTATGGAGCCTTGTATTTATATATGTGTGGTCGGCTACATGTCAAGGAAAGGCCCTCTACTGAGCGGCATTAAATAGCCAAGGTCAAAGAAGAAGTATTGACCATGCATTATATTAGGTAATTAAATGTTATAAAAGCATTATTCACACCAAAATCACCCATGTTGATTTTACTTTAAAACTTTGATTTAGACCTTATAATGTGGTAAATTATGTCACATTAGTATATTTAAGGGTATTCAAGACCCTAAAATCAAACAAAACTCATTTTGAAGACAATCTCACAAAAATGTGCTTTAAGGAAGCTTAGTGCACATTTTGTGTTAAAACTTGTTTTTGAGCTTGGTTTTCTTTGTTAATTGATTAATCACGTCCTTTGAATGACTACCAAGCTTAGGAATTTGATTTGGAATCAAACGGAGGTCATAAGACCTTTAAAACTTCTTAGAGCACATTTTTGCCCTAAGTGACTTTTAAGCATGTTAATGCTTGTTCATTATGTTGGAGTGTTGCCCAATGATTTTAGTACGTTCATTTATGTGTTAATATGCTTAGGACAAAATTTTAGGTCAAACGGAGTTTGTTTGGATATTTAATCACCCTAAAAGGGTCAAAGGGTGCAATTCTTGCTTCCTGTTAAACATTGTTGTGTTTAATGTATTTTTAAGGCTTGTTTAGGCCTTAATTTAATTGATTATATGTTAAATCAATATTTATTAGTTAGGGGTATTTCAGACGGAGCTAGTAATATGTGTGAAGAATGGAAAGAGATGCAGGCCTTGTTTTTAAGGGAATGTTCTTATGCTTATTATGTGCATTGCTTTGTCCATCAGTTGTAACTGACACCAATTGTTGCGTCTAAAGATGTGAATGAGGTGCATAGTTTTTTTATGAATTTAAACTTTATCATGAATGTCATTACATCTTCTTTCAAGCGTCATAATGAACTACAAGCTACTCAACTCGCTGAAATATCTCAAATAGCTAAACTTGGCTAGATTAAAAGTGGACAGGGGGCAAATCAAACCAGGTTTCTGCAAAGACCAGTAGATACTATATGAAGTTCAAATTTTAGATCAATTTGTAGCTTGATGAGCATGTTTGATCTTGCAGATGTGGTATTAGATAACATTGATATTAAAGGCTCAACGACTTCTCAAAGAGGTGATATATAGACATTGCTCTGAGACACGTGTTATCATTTGATTTTGTATTTGTGATGCATGTGATGAAAGAAATCAGGGGGATAGCTGACATGCTTTGTCAAGTGTTTACAAAAGAAGTCTCAAGACATTTTGAATGCTTTGACTATGCTTTCTACTACAAAGACATTGATTAAAAAACTAAGAGATGAAGGGTGACATGCACTTCTGAACAATGTTACTTCTTTTTGTGGAAGTTACAACATTCACGTACCACATTCAAGTGGAACTTACACTGATATCATTCGATCTCACCGTAAGAAAGAAAACGTAAGTGTTGAGCATCTTTATCTGGTTGAAGTGTATATTTCTGCTATTGATCGTCGGTTAGAAAAGTTGAATTGTAGATTTACTGAGTCAGTCACAGAACTTATGTCGCTTACTATTGCTCTGGATCCTACAGATTCATACAAGTTATTTAGTATCTGCGACATATGTAAACTGCCAGAAAAGTTTTATACTTAGATTTTTCAAAGCAAGAAAATTTAGTTGAGACAACAACTATGAGATAGACGTTTGTCGTCGTGAGCATTTGAGAAATGTTTGGTTCATTTTTGAATTATGCATAGAGTTGCAAGAAACCGAGAAATCAAACATATATCCTTTGGTTAATAGGTTAATTTGACTTGTTTTGACTCTTCTTGTTTCAACCACAACAAGTGAATAAGCATTTATGGTAATGAAAATTGTAAAAAACAAGACTCGAAGTAGCATGAATGATAATTTTCTTACGAGCTACTTGATTGTCAATATAGAAACGGAAATAGTTAAGACTTTTTCTACATACAATACCATAAATGATTTCAACTCTATGAAAGAAAGACATGCACACCTTAGTTAAACAAGGTATATATTCTATGTAGTTGGTCTACTTACTGTCTATTTGCCTTTGACATGCATATGTCACTTTATAATTTGTTGTTGCATTTACCTAATTATTATTTACGCAAAAACTCATCAAGGGTAAGATGACTTTATGATTTATCGAAATCACATTTTTTATTAGGTAACAAATCTTTAAGTGAAAGATTTGTTTAACATGATTTATTTTTTCATCTTTTAACTATGATACTATTTATTTTTAGTTTTTATGGTCTTGTGACATTTCTGTATTATTATGCAGTGTTATCTTTTTTTTTTTGAATGAGGCCCATTGAAGCCATTTGTTAAAAGCTCATTTTGCTATTACTTTGTAGCACTTGCTTTATTGCCTCTTCTTTGGTATAGGTATTGATCACATACCTGAATGATTATGATGTATTAAGGTTTGGTTTTTTTAATAAACTTACTATAAGATGATTGTTGACGAAATCTTGATATTATAAGCACTTGTATTGTTTTTAAAAAATTAAATATGCAAATCACATGAGATTCTATATTGAACTTATTATGTTAGTTTTAGTTAAAAAATAATAATAAATTAGAAAATTTTCTGAATTTGCCCCTGATGATGGCAGACCTATTTTAGAGTATGGTGTAAATGATGAAACTCATAAGAAACCACATGTTTATATACTGCAAGTAATTTTGATAGTTATGAGGTTTTGACACCCTTGTATACATTATTATAGATTGTGATTATAGTATTTATTTTATTTTAAATTAATTGGTTTGTATTTGTCCTCATATATTTTAGTTGTATCTTTCTTTTCACACTTTAGCACTGCTTAGTTTACATAAACTTTTTTATTAAGCAGTTAATTCCTTTCTTTACCTCCATAAACAATGAAAACAAAATGGTTAATTACTTTAATTTATAATTGATATTTGATATTAGTTATAACCTGAATTTGATCTTCTTTATTTATTCCATAATATGATCGATGTTTTAGTATATTTGATAAAGAATAATACTAGTACTAATAATGTCATTAGAAATTATTTTAATTAATGTTTATTGTCATAGTTATATTTTTTTAATTGATATAATGAGAACTTTAGTATAATGTTATATAAAAGTTATTGTTAAGTTAAAAAACCTTAATACTTATATATTTGACATCTCTAATCTAAGCTTCTCAGTCCACCAGTAATCTTCATATATGTTGGATCTATCGAGCTCTCTCGAAGGCCACACTAATATTGCATATAATTAACTAATATAGTGTAAACCACACACATTTTTCCTCTTAAATTTTGTGGGATTTTGGACCATCATTTTAGTCCGAATTCATCTCTAAAATAATTAATATTTTAGAACGCGAAAACGAACCTGGCTGGTGCCACTTTCTTTGGTGACACCATTTTTGTCTTTGTATATCTTTGTCATTTTGTGTAATTTTAAAGTGTTGTAGTTTATTAAATAAAAGTCCAAATAGCATAAATTTTATACCATTATTCATGGTAATTATAGCTCTTCAAAATAAGATCTAACATGAATAGGTTTTGATAAATTTAACATTTTATATTTTTTATATGTATATATGTTTTAAGATTCATTGTCAAAACAAATAAAATATATAATTTTTATATGTTTCGGGAATACTAGCTTTTTCCATATATCAAAGAGTTGAATCGAGTAGGGTCATTTTTTTTACTATGTGAAAGAATATGATAATGGAAAAGTGTATTATGTTATTATTGGAATGAGAAGTATTGTATGTGAATATAGAGAGTACAACCGGTGAGGAGATATGTAGGCTATACTACTATATATACAGTATGATAAGTAAACTATCCGTTACAGTACAATCTGAGTAATGTAACGGCATACAAGACTTATGTGAAGGACTCAAATCCTAACACTCCCCCTCAAGAGAAGAACTCCTTAAATTGAGTTTTATCTTGCATCAAATGTAGGCCAATCTGTTGCAGAATGTTCCGGTAGCTCTTTCCTGGAAGGGTCTTCGTCAAGAAATCAGCAAGTTGGTGTCGTGTGGGCACATGATGGACAGAGATAACACCTTGCTGTATCATTTGTCTAACATAGTGGATGTCCACCTCTATGTGCTTTGTTCTCTGATGGAGTACCGGATTTTTCGCTATGTAAATAGCTGATTTGTTGTCGCACCGCAGAGGGATGGATTAATGTTTGTGTACCCCAAGTTCATTGATCAGCCTGCTCAGCCATGCTAGCTCGGTTGTGACTATCTTCATCGCCCGGTACTCTGCTTCAGCAGAGGAAAGTGACACGCTTGCTTGCTTCTTGGACTTCCATGATATGGGAGAACCGCCTAAGAAAATGTAAAAACCAGAAATAGAACGTCTTGTGATTGGGCAGCTTGCCCAATCACTATCACAGAAGGTTGTTAGTGTTTCATCAGGATTATTATTGAGTAAAATCCCATAATCTATTGTACCTTTGATGTATCTTAGAGTATGTATTGCAGCAGACATATGTACATCAGTGGGAGATTGCAGAAATTGACTCAATAGTTGTGCAGTAAAGGCAAGATCAGGTCTTGTATGAGTGAGAAAGTTAATCTTACCAACCAACCTTCTGTAATCTGTGGGGTTTGCCAATACTGTTCCTTCTTCTGGTTTGAGCTTCAGACCTGATTGCAGGGGAGCTGTTGTATCTTTGGTGTGTAGCAGGTCATAATCATGAAGTAATTCGAGACTGAATTTCCTTTGGGAGATGACTATGCCCTTGTCATGGTGCAAGAATTCCATCCCAAGAAAGAAACTGAGATTTCCAAGATCTTTAATGCAGAATTCTTTGTTCAATTGGTTTTTGACCATATGTATTTCATTATTGTCATTACCAGTCAGAATTATATCGTCCACATATACAACAATAAAAGTAGTTTTATGACTGTTTATTTTGCAGAACAGAGAAGGATCATTTTCTGATATTTTATACCCAATACATAACAGAAAATCACTCAATTTAGCAAACCACTGCCTAGATGCCTGTTTAAGGCCATAGAGGGATTTTTTCAGTCTGCAAGCATTAGCATTATTATTGTTTTTTAAACCTTTGGGGATCTGCATGTAGATCTCCTCATGAAGGTCCCCATGAATGAAAGCATTATTCACATCTAACTGAGAAATAAACCAGCTTTTCTTAACAGCAACAACAATAAGGGTTCTTATAGTAGTCATTGTCACTACTGGAGAAAAGGTTTCAGTATAATCTAATCCAAAACGTTGATTGAAGCCTTTTGCCACTAATCTAGCTTTGTATCTCTCAATAGATCCATCTGCTTTCAGTTTGGTTTTAAAAATCCATCTACACCCTATAGCCTTTTTATTTTTGGGAAGTTTAGTTAGTTCCCAGGTATTGTTTTTGGTAAGGGCATCAAGCTCCTTGTTCATAGCCTCAATCCAGTGTATTTTTAAACAGGCCTCTTCATATGTGGCAGGTTCACGGATTTCAAGAACTTTTCCTATATTGTTCTTGTTTTTGAAAGAAGAAAAAGAAAGGGCTAGAGAAGGTGTGGCATCAGTGAGAGAGAATATATCAGGAATGTTTCGGTCAGTGGGAGCAAAATTGTGTTTGGTTATTCTGTCTGTGATAATCTGGGAAAAAATATCGGGTTCTGAGATATTGGTGTAGACATGGTAGTCATTCAAATAAGTGGGAGGATGTTTGGTGCGGGTAGATCGTCTGAGATTGGTATTCTCTGTGTCGGTATATGTGGTGGTGTGGATTTCAGAAGGTTCATCTCGATTCTGGTTGTTGTTTGTGGTGTCTGGTTGTGGCTGGTTTGTGGTGGTAAGATCATTTTATGTGGTATCAAGGTCTTTTTCATGGGTGGTTGGCTGAGGCTGAGGTGGAGAGTTTTGGTCTGTGATATGATCATCAAGAGTGGTGGTTTGTTTTTCATAGATGTGGGGGATCAGATAATCATGTGTTGTAGGGCTGTGGGGTTCATGATTGAGGTCTGATGATGGAAGACTTCCTGTTGTGTTGTTGTGAAAGGGAAAAACAGATTCATGAAATAAAACATCACGAGAAACAAGAATCTTATAATCAGACAACCGTAATAATTTGTAACCCTTTTGATTATCAACAGGACCAAGATAAACACATGGAGCAGATTTAGGTTGAAACTTACTTTGTTACCTCCTAGATTTAGAGCATAAGCAAGACAACCAAAAACCTTAAACAAACATAATCAGGTGCAGTTTTGTATAGGCATTCATAGGGAGTTTTTCCATTCAGAGAAGAACTAGGGAGCCTGTTAATAATATGAGTAGCATACAGAATAGATTCACCCCAATATTCTATGGGCAAGCAAGATCTAAAGAATATTGCCCTAGCTGTCTCCATTAAGTACCTATGTTTCCTTTCTACGATACCGTTTTGTTGGGGTGAATGAGGGCAAGATTTTTGATGTATGATCCCTAGTTTGTTGAAAAAGGCTTTTCCCTCATGAGAAGATCCTAACTCAAACGCATTATCAGATCTTATTATCTTTATGGGTTTTTAAACTGTCTCTCAATGAGAGCTATAAAATACTTAATGAAATCAAAAGCTTCAGATTTGGTATGCAACAGTTTAACCCATAAGGTTATGGATTTATCATCAACTATGCTCAAGAAGTATTTATGATCATCATAGGTGATGTTATTGAAAGGACCACAGATATCAATGTGTATAAGATCAAAAATGTCATTGCTGTTAGTAATGGATCGTTCAAATGGTAATCTATGATCTTTTGCCTTATGACAGGCGTCACACACAAAATCAGAGGGAATATTTTTCCTTTCTATTAAATGCAATTTGCACAGTTTTTCCAATGGGGCATGACCTAACCTTTCATGCCATAGAATAACATTGCCCATTCGGCCTATACAATGAACTGCCCGTTTATCATGTAATTGATTTCTTGTATTCTCATCATGTTTCCTATACAGATTAGGGAAAAAAATCTAAATTCTTGCTGTTAAGAACATACAATCCATTGAACAAAGTCCCAATCAGCATGTTTTTCTTAGATTCAAGGTCCTGCAGGATACAACGATCATGATATATAAGGACACAAGCATTCAATTGTTTAACAAGCTGACGAATAGATAGCAGATTAAATTCAAAGGAATCAACATGTAAGACATTTGAAATAACCAGATTATCATGTAATTTCACACTTTCTATTCCTTGGATAACACCTGCGTGACCATCAGGCATGATAACTTTGTGACAGCAGATTTTGTAATCATCACAGAAAAGCATTTTATTTCCACAAACATGATCCGTGGCACCAGTGTCCAGGATCCACATGCATTGAAACATAGAATTACTTGGTTGTGAAGGTTGTTGAACTGTATGTAAGGTTATTAAAGGTTGGGAAATACCTGCGAACTGACGATTGTAATCAGTTCCTTCTCCCTTTGTATATTCTGGTCCCATGTATGAATAGGAGGTCATGCATCTTTGTTGTTCTTGGTCTGTTCCGTGGATTTCTTGATTCTTCAGGTAAGCGACTAAAGCTTTGAGCTGATGTTCATCCATCCCCGGAACTGATTGATGCGATTTCTCTCTCTGAGGGCTTTGAATTTTCTGCTGGTCCACCACGGTTCCACCAAATATCCTTCTTTCTTTCGACGGGTTATTCTTCCAATATGAAGGGAAATTCCCAGTAACCCAGTAACAGTCTTCTACACTGTGCCCTAGCTTTTTACAGTGGGAGCACTTAATCTTCTTCTTGTCGTTTCTTTCAGATTTAGTAGTAGTGTCGTGACTTTCTCGATTCTGGGTGGTATTAGCGAAGAAAACTGGTTCTCCATCACTCCTTCTACTCTTCACAGCCAAGCGGTGGTTCTCTTCTTCTCGTAGTGTAGAGTAGATCTGTTCGATTGTAGGCAACGGCTTCATCATGAGGAAACTGCTACGAATCGCCTTGTAAGAATCGTTAATTCCCATGAGAAAGTCTAAAGCCCGTTCGTTTTGTTGAAGTTTGCTTATGGCTTCTGAAGCTCCACACGAACACGTCGGTATATTGATGAGTTCTTTCTGTTGGTTCCAGATCTTGACCCATTTATGTGTCGTGAATCGTTGAATTTCCTTGTTCAAGTTTATGAGATTGTTGTCGTAGCGCGTAGAGACGGGATCCAGAGGGGTCTTCATACCGCTTGTGCAGATCTGCCCACATTTCGGCCGCAGTGGGAAAATACATTATCGATTCGCGAATCGACTCCTCCAATGCAGTGAACAGCCAACCAATTACCATCCTGTTGGTTCGAACCCAGACTCGCTGTTTCGCTCCTTCGAAATCAGATTTTTTACATGTTCCGGTGACGAACCCTAATTTGCTTTTCGAGACCAGCCCGACCATGAATGATCTTTTCCAGTTCCCAAAACCGGTTCCATTAAACTTGTAAGCAAGAACGGTGTTAGGGTTGTCCGACGGATGTGTGTACAACTCTTCATCTTGCTGGCTCATATTCATGAAAGAGAACGATTCTTCAGAATCCAAAATGACACCTTTCATCCTCTTGCCTTTCGATTGTTTATCTTGTTCTCCTGGAGGTTGATTATCTTGTTCTTCTTGAATGTCATCTCCTTCTGCCATTATATCAGAAGCGAAATACAGAGAACGACAGAAAGGGAAGAAGAGGATGCAGTGGAGCTAAAGAGAAAGAAACGTTTTCTTTGGCATAATCCCAGGTTTTGCTCTAGATACCATGAAAGAATATGATAATGGAAAAGTGTATTGTGTTATTATTGGAATGAGAAGTATCGTATGTGAATATAGAGAGTACAACCGGTGAGGAGATATGTAGGCTATACTACTATATATACAGTATGATAAGTAAACTATCCGTTACTGTACAATCTGAGTAATGTAACGGCATACAAGACTTATGTGAAGGACTCAAATCCTAACACTATGTGGTGGTTAATAGTCGAACCACATTAGCTTTCATTAACGATGTTAGCTTCTTTGATGATGTTAACCGTACTAGGGTTATATGTGGGGGTAGGGTTATATTTTTCTTGAGTGGTTGTTAATAACCAAACCAAATTAGCATTCTATAACAGTTCAGCGAACCTAGACGTGGACCTTTGGGACCCAATGAAAACACGTTTAACCTTTCATTTTTTGAAAAATTAATCGTTTGTTTAAGATAAGTGAATCTTTCATTTAAGAAAAGTGAATCTTATGTTTGAAAAAGTGAACATTTCCCATTAAAAATGTGAATCATTTGTATTTTAAAAGTGCATTTTATGCGAAAACAATATGAACCTTTGGTTTAAGAAAAGTGAATCTTACCCCTAACTTATGCGAGAACAATATGAACCTTTCATTGAAAAAGTGAATAAAATATATGATTAAGAAAAGTGAATAAAATGTTTAAAAAAGTGAATCTTACCACAAACTTATACGAGAACAATATGAATCTTTTATTCATTGAAAAGTGGATCCTTCGTTTAAGAAAAGTCAATCAAATGTTCAAGAAAAGTGAATCTTATATTTAAGAAAAGTGAACCTTTTACATAAAACAATGTGAATCATTTGTTTTTCTAAAAGTGAATTTTTATTTAAGTAAAAGTAAATCTTAAAGAAGATTCATTTTTTTAATGAATAAGGTTCATTTTATTATCAAACAAGATTCATTTTGTTAATGAATAAGATTCACTTTAAAAATATGTAATATATGTACTCATTCTAAAAACATAAAATTTTAAGTTTATCAAAACATATCCATGATGCATCTTGTTTTGAAGAACACGGATTATGAGAAACAATTATGTACATTTTTATTTTTGCACTTGTATTTTATAAATTATAATATTTTGATTTTTTTTGTTTCTCCCTCCAAACAATAAACCACATTTAGTGTGAGAAAAAAAGAAGATCACACTCCTTGAGCCCGTATGCAGAATATATTTTTCTTTATTTATTTTTTATTTTCTCCTTTTATTCTATTAATTTTAATTGAGCAAGTAAATTACTGATAGGTGATACTAAAGCCGTAGAAGAAGGTGGAGGTAGCTCTAGCTTTTCTCTTATATTTTAGAATAGATGTAACAACTAAACTAGTTGAAATCGCAACACAATTATTCTTGGTTACATGTGTATGTAGTCATCTCTAGTTATATTTGTTGTACAACCAACAATAAAAAAAATGTACAATAAATAAGGAAAACCTGCACAATAAACAATTATACTGAAAATACTATTTTTGTGTAAAATATTTGTTATATAATTAATATACAAGTTTATCGATGTAATATACATATTTCGTCTACTACATATACATGTAATGTAGCTATCTTCAACTTTATATGGGACATGTTGTTTTCCATAATAAGACTACCTTCGCTAATTGAACATGGAGGGCTGATGATGGTAAACGAGCTGAAAGGCCCATATGACGCCTTTTCTATTAGTACAGCCCATGAAGTCGGCCGTACTTGAGTCCAACTTATTCCGGTCATATTAGATGGGTGTGCGATCAACAGCGATTAGCTCCCATCTCATGTTTGTAGCCAAGCACTAAACTGAGCGAGTCCGGATTGTCTAAACCAAATGGAGTGCGAAATCCACCCAAAAGAGGATGGGGCTCACGTGTACAAATTATAGAGCTTTGTGTTCAAGTTCATTATGACTTTTGTATTTATTTTTTTATAAAAAATTTGTTATGTGTCAACAGTTGAATTGGGTTAGATTAGGGTCTCATTCTTTTGCACCGAGTTTATTTGATCAGCTAGTTTATTGTCTCTGTAGGTCATATACATCAATTGTCATATCAACTATTTTTTCTCTCTACTTTTTCTAACTTTCAGCTGACAACTGACATCAGCTGGATTATCAGCTATGCAAAAGAATGGGGCCTAGACCTGGCAATTTGGGTCGTTGGGTTGGGTTGATATCAACCCTAACCCAACCCATTTAAAATATCATTAATCCAACCCAACCCAAAAATGGATGGGTCAGAGAATCATGACCCTAACCCAACCCGTTTAAAATCCTTCAACCCTAACCCAACCCACCCAACCTATTTTTTAAGCATACAATAATTTAGATGGATTAAGTGTAGAAATTAAAAAAAAAGTCCAAAAACATCTAGTGCTAGCTGGCCCACTAATTAGGATGGAACAAAAGGAAGAGATGTAATACTGGCTTGATCGACTCAACTTTAAACGAATTTCATGTTATGTGAAGAATATAAAGTACTGCACCAATAGAATAACTTATACTTTTTCCATAAGTTTACTTTTATCAATCTGAGTCTAGAGTTGTACATCTGTTGGGGGAGGAATCATATCTAGACATGCACATGATCTTAGTGCCCTCAATAAAAAAAGGGAATGAAAATGAAAATATGCATTATGCGTTAGAGAAATATACTAAAGACAAATATTTTAAAGTTAGAAATAATTTATAAACTAAGTGCTCAAAGCCTCAAACTATGACTGATAGTTTTAAAATAAATACACCCATTTAAACTGAGTGTTCATGCCTAAGAAAAATACAATCTCAATCACTTAATCGTTACTAACAGTTGAGGCACTTTTATGCAGCACACTATTTGCATTATTGGCTTCAGAATTCACTGAGAGGTCTATAATCAAGATGTTACAAAAAATATATATCAACTACTTTTATTCACCAATATAGATAATCTAAACATATATATATGTTCTTAATAACGTAATGGTAGTGAGAATAAGAAAAACAAACCTTTGGTGAACAATGACGTAGAGAATAAAGATGGGTGTGAGCCTGGAAGGCGAGCATTAGGGTTTTCAACATTATGTTAAGGTTTGGTTTGCCCCTTTGTTTGATATGCAGCTGGTTGGGTCATTTGCTTAGTTAAGTTATTGTGATATTATTAAAGGTTGGATAGTCCAACTATACTTGGGCTTAAAGCTAAGGTATAGTTTAATCTGAATTAATACATATATGTAAATTAATATTTTTTATTTTTATTATTAACAAATATATTTTCAGGTTTTGGATTGGGTCATGGGTTTAGATCTCTACCCTAACCCAACCCACAAAAGTAGCTTATTACTCTAACCCAACCCAAAATATAAATGGGTCAATAATCAAGATCCTAACCCGTAAAAGTATGGGTTGTGTTCAGGTTGGGTTTCGGGTTGGGCCAAAATTGACAGGTCTAGGTTAGATTATACCTTCCTTTTTTATGTCAAAAGAAAAGTTAAAAAATTGTTGAGGGTATAATAGACATATTAGTTTGAAAACTTTATTTTCCTTATTATATTTTCCCGACTGTTTAAACAACTCACGTTTTTGTTCACATTATTTATTTGACATATTATGTGACTGATTTGAAACTTATGCTACTTTTTATGAAAATTGTTTCCAAGATATCTACTTATCGTCATTCCTATTGTCACCTCAGTTGTACTGACCGACAACGTATGCACTATGTACGACTTGGTATCTAATCAATTGAGGATATTTTGTACCTTAGGGTTAATTTTTGTGTGGAAGGGTAGAGCAGTTTATGTAAAGAAAGTGAAATGCACCGCCGCTTATACAATCTTCCTTTTAAAGGCCCAACATTATAGTCCAATAAACCACCGCTTATACAACATATCTTTGAATGACCCCAACAAGATGGCAAAATGCACTTCCGTTTATACAATATTCTTTTGGGCCCCAACCCGGAGTTTGTTTTTGGACAGTGTGAAAACTTTGGGTTTTGTTTTTTTGATAATGATTACCATTTTTTAGTATATTTGAAAATATTTTTACAGTATTTCAAATAATATATTGTCACATATAAAACAGTTCAAACAAAATGGTCACAAAAAAGTCAATCGAACAGACCCAGAGCTAGTCTGGTTCAATGTGATTCTAAGTGAAGTCATAGTCATCGTGTATCAGTTATTATAGTTAATATTGGGTTTTTTTTTTTCGAAAACCATTATTGTATTACTTCGAAGAGGTTACATAGAATGATGATAAAACTTCTCTTATAACAAGCCGGTTAGGATAACTAGGAGGAAAGTGTCTTTCACAGTAGACCCGAATGATATCTAACTTAGAGATACAATTCTGACCGACTTCTGAAAATAAGAGCTCAGTGAGCTCCAAAATAAAGGCCTCTGCCCAACTAATGATGAGACTACAAAAGGGAGATTCCCTAAGTATGACACTTGTTACCATCACCATAATTTTAAGGACACCGTTCACTTCAGAGAGAACATCTGCATGTTCATCGGTCACCAAAATCCACAACGTCGGTCCATCTCATCGTCGTCGTGCCAAACACGCCAAACCACCTATTTGTGCAGCCGACAACATTGCTCCAATGCAATGCTTCACTAGATTTGGAAAGTTGTGAGGTGGAAGCGACCAATTTGTGACTGATGTTGTCGATTGAGACCGAAATATGGTCGACGAAGGTTTGGACTGAGGAATCAAACACATCAACAAGCTTGATTCCATCATCTGTACGCATGAGCAGATCATGCAAATCCACCACCATGAGCTCCACCACCACATGCTTGAATCCCATTGAAATCTTGCTCTTTTCAACTCCACCATGTTTGATATTGATTTTCTTCACTATCAACATCAAACTTCTCATTCTCTTCTCTCGCACGAGGTTTGCTATGTGCCTTTATTTTCCATCCCGAAAGTGACCACCAACATCACCCATCTGAAGCATCTACCTTTGTTTAGGCCGCCACGGAAGCCATCAATCATGTTAGTAGCACTCCAATTACTTCTGGAGAGGATCGACACACCACCATAGTAGAATAAAACGACCAAAGCACCGCTTTGGTAAAACATACAAACCAAAGGAAGCAGAACATCCTGAAAGAACCTTGTCACCTCTTGGTGGCGGGATTTATTTAGGAACAAAAGCGAGAAACCTACCAACAGAAGCAAAGAAACACCCCACCAGAGAGGGCTGATCAAGACAAAAAATAAAGCGGAAGCTAAACAACACCCCACCCGAGAGAGCTGGACAAAACCCCAAAAGCAACGTAAGAAAAGAAAAGTTTATTGGAGAGAAAAAGATGATAAAGGAGATAACGCTGAGCACTACATAAGCAAGCGACTAATATTGGGTTAGATTATAATATGAATTGTGTGTGTCTTAACACATGATCTTGACGGTATTTTCAATATCCAACATATACCTAATAGTATCTATATTCCGTTATATAAAAACGGGATGTGCCCAGTATCTTCATTTCTCATACACACACCATCTCTCCTCCAAAATCAGTCACTGGAGTCCTCTCTTTCAGATGACTGGAACACCGCTGGAAAACTTTTCCAGTGAGTTTTTCGAATTTTTTTTGCAAGTTGTAGATCTTGATGTTGTGAATCTGAATTTGGTTTTCGTTTTTAGAAAAACACATTCATTTAGGCTAGATCTACAAATTAAAATTCTGAATAAAGCTTGAAAACTTCATTAAT
The DNA here is from genome assembly GCA_023374045.1 of Limonium bicolor. Taxonomy (NCBI): domain Eukaryota; kingdom Viridiplantae; phylum Streptophyta; class Magnoliopsida; order Caryophyllales; family Plumbaginaceae; genus Limonium; species Limonium bicolor. The sequence continues at coordinate 104,452,835 of CM041777.1, read as the reverse complement.
GAAGTTCTGACAAATCGGGACATTAGAGGTGTGGAACTGTAAAAAAATGGGACAGTGGGTGTCCCGATTCACCGTCGTTCAGGCTGCCCTGGAGCCCGAAGAAAGAATCATCGCCCACGCCTGTGTCCCGAACCTGCTGCTAGAGTTTGTCCCAAGTTCAGTTGGGAGTGCACGTCCCGCGAAATCGCCACCTTAGGGACTGTGGGTGTTCCGATTTGGCATAGCTCACACCACCTGAGCGCTCGCGAATGAAAGCCCCATCCACAGCTCTGTCCCATCGCGCCTGCTGCTGCTAGAGTTTGCCCCGAGTCCAGTCGGGATTGCACGTCCCGTGAAAACGTCACAGTAGGGACATCAGGTATCCCGATGTAGCGCTCCTCGCTTTGCCTTGGCGCCCACAAATGAAAGCGTCGCCCGCGCCTCCGTCTCGTCGCGCCTATCAACCATGCGAAACATCAAAAATGGGACACCCACTGTCCCAAAATTAAATTTCTCACGCAACACACCGTCCTGAGTACAATCGGGATTTTCGACCCCATGATTACTGTATAATCAGGAAACTTAGTGTCCCTATTTTTTTCATGCAGCTTATCGTCCCGAATTAGAGAAGAAAAAATGCTGTACAAAATCGGGATGGCTGGGTGAATGAGCTGAGTTAATCGGACACATTGTCCCGATTTAACTCAGCTCATTCACCTAGCCGTCCCGATTCTGTACAACATTTTCTCTTCTATGATTCAGGACACTAAGTGTCCCGATTATACAGTAATCGCGGGGTTGAAAATCCCGATTTTGCATGTGTATTTTTTTAAAATTATATATTTTTAAAAAAATGTTCTTTTATTAAATTTAGATTGATCAAAACAACATTTTGTTGACATTGAATATGATATAAAGGTTAAATTTGACGTTCGTAGATGGACAAACTTAAAAAAGCGGTAAAGAATGTGTACGAGAAGAGGAAGAAGGATCACTCGAAGGAGCAGCCTATGACGGCCTCATAACGTCGTACGCGTGCTCTAGGGGAGGGCCCCAGTAATCCGATTCCCCACTCAGTCGTGCCTCCCTACGCGCGGGACATGGCCATCACGACGGCATGGCGCATCATATGCATCCACTACCACCACCGCAGACGATCGATGCTGGTATTAGCTACCAGCACATACCCCGGTCTAATATGCCCCTCCCACCTAGTTCATCATCAGGCGGTGGGTGTTCCATTGAACCATTGAACACCAGTAGCTTTTATATCGAGGGCGAGGGGAGCCACCACCTTGAGGTCGTCGAGGTGCAGACGTTAGAAGGGTGTAGTCATTCACAGCCCTCTGCACGCCCTTCCGTCTCATGACCGTCTGCTGCTCGTTAGTCCATTTCACGACCCTCCACATCCCGCGCACCTACCGATGTTGCCTTAGCGGCTGTTGATATGGATGTGGACATACATCATGACGTTGATGATGAGGACGAGTCAGAGGGGGATTATGTCGGTCCTGACCAGGAGAGCGACAGAGATGAGGAAGCGGCGCGCCGTATGATCCCTGCTGTCCCCACCGAGTGGAAGCTGCCGGAGGTGACAGTTCCGGGCGGGCCACTGCTGACTAGTGTCATCACTAGTTTTTTTTTTTTTGGGGGGGGGGGGGTGCACGTTGCTGTTGACCTATGGTTTGCGACACAAGTACGTCTTCTTTCCTATCTTGTTTATGTTATGAATTATTTAAATTCAAGTAGTAGTTGTAAGTGGGAAAACGTTGGTCAACATTTAGGACCGGGGGGTTTTGACCTTCAAATCATGGAAGAACGTGATTAATAAGTGGCCTAGTACGAAAGAGGGGATCCAGTGCAGACGCGCACGGAACATGATCAAGCTATCTAGGCTGCAACTGGACATCACATTGCCCCATAACAACATGTTGATCTCAGCATTTGTGGAGAGGTGGCAGCCCGATACTAACTCTTTCCACATGCCGTGGGGTGAGATGACGATCACCCTGCACGATGTGTGAATGTTGCTGCAAATCCCCATCACTGGTAGAGCTCTTCAGGGTGACCCATCGAATGCTGATGTGAAGACAGTGATGGCTGAGTGTCTGGCGTTCGAGGACAACGTTGAGGCGATGATGCAGACACTATGGAATAGTGGTGCTGTAGTGATTTCACATCTCATTGACCACTGCGCTGTTGGAGCGGCTGACCCTATGAAGCACACGTGCTGGTGGGTATACTATGTCATTGGCACCACCCTATTTTCTGGGAAGGGGTATGGACGGCTAAGTCCACAGACCTTTTGGTTAGTCACCTGTACGGGTGAAAACGTATTACAGCAAGTGTACTAGTCTGTCGTAGCAAGTTTTCCTAGGTAGTATTCCCTAGGTTATCGAACCAAGGAGGCAGTGTCTAGTTTAAGTCTGTAATCTTATATAACTAATAAACTATAGAAAAATAACAATGATAAATTGGGGTTTGATTGCAGAAATTAAATAAACTAAAATAAAAACATAAATAATTAAAAGTGTTTCTCTAACAAATCTAAAAGGGCGAATTCTAGTTTACTATTTCTCCCTAGTTTATCAATTCCCTTACTGAGTATTTTCTAAATTCTAGATTGCAACCTCAGATCTAAATTAATCTAAAACCGGTCTCCGCAAGATAGATCCTTACTAGCAATTCCCAAATCCTAACTCTCGTTACGAATTTACAAATTAACTAGTAGCATTAACGGTTCATCTGGTTTCTAGTCAGCTAATCCCCAGGAATTGCCATCTGTAGTTTCACTGGTAATATTCCTATGGTCAAATGAACACCACAGTTCTCACTTGTAAGCAATTCATACCAATAAACTAATGCAATAATTAATCACAAGAGAATTCAATAATACACAAGGAATAAAATTACAATAAGTATATAATTTATATGTAACGACTACTCAGACATCGGAGTCAAAGAAATAAAAACAATAATAAAGAGATTAGAAAATGTCATCTAATTGTTGTAGAACAGATGATGAATCCGATCTCTGTCTTCCGCTCCGATGTGTCTATGTTTGTCTAGTCTCCCTGTGTCTGACTTGTGTTCTCCGTCTCTGTTTGTTGTCTCCTACGGCAGCTAGGGTTCTAAAAAGAATTCTCTTCATCATGTCGTAATGTATAATATATATACATATATACTCGGCTCTGACTTACGAAAGTAGGGATGTCAATCTTGACCCGAACCGACCGTAAAAAGCCAGGTTCGGGTTGAAATTTTTGTAGAAATGATTTTCGGGTCGGGTTCGGGTTGGGTCATTGAAACCCGCTTCGGGTTCGGGTTGAACCCGCTAACCCGTAACCCGAAAAAAATTTAATTAAAAATAAAAAATATGTTATATTTAATGATTTAATAGTATTTAATGATTAATTATGACTGAAAAAACATTTAATCAATAACATATTATTATAATTTTACATAATAATTAATTAATATTATAGTATTATATTTTTTTATTAAATAATCCAAAATTTAAAAAATAAAATAATTTTTTTAAAAAACGGGTCGGGTTCGGGTCAACCCGCTCTGAATTCGGGTTAAAGAAGTACAACCGCTCGGGTTCAGGTCGGGTTCAGATTGACCAAAACTGTTTCGGGTCGGGTTCGGGTTGAGCTCAACCCGACCCGAAACCCGATTTGACACCCTATACGAAAGTATATGTGTTTGCCTCTGATTTTCTTGTCCACTGGTCTGCGCTTGTCGTCTGTTCCTTATTGCTGTTGTCGGCCCAGTCACAAGTCCAGCCCTTTGTGTGTATGGGGTATATGCGTGCATGGCCCATCGTGCATGAATATATATACTCATCGTGAATGAGAAATATAAAGTGATGGTAATCGATTGTCTTGACCGCGTGATTGACTGCACTGGTCCACTCCATGATGTCTGCGCCTCTGAAATCTTCAGTCCAATGTCTGCGCCTCTGCCGAATTGTCAGCCCAATGGAAAATAGTGCGGTGAGAATAACCAGCCCACGAAACGCATGCTCAGCAACATTCGCTCGCGAGTTGAATCAGTCTGTTCCGGGTTTTAAAACAAGGAAACAAACCCGGACCACTTCCAAAATAAGACAGTAAGTTGCGTCGCAATGTGGTCCAGGTTTATAAACCAGTACATAAATCCGGATCATGTTGTAAATTGAGCAAAATGTTCGTTTTTGCTTTTGTTTGGTCCCAGTTTGATCGTTAAGCTCTTTATATATGTTTATAGACCTTTTCTTCAGTATTTTTGAACTGTTGCAAACGGGAAAATTTTAACCTACTAAAAACTACGAAATTAATCCTAGAAATTAATAAATTAAATCCCTACGGGTTGCAAAAAAAAAAATTCCCGGTCAAAGAGTATAGTGAACTAGAAGCTACCGGGGTCGAATCCATGGGGACTTAGTAATTAAATCTAATCCTAGAAAATAGCGAATTAAGAGGGTTGTCGTTTGTTTTGGTTTTTAAATTAAAAGTAGCAAGCAAGGAAATTAAATAAAATTGTATAAAGATATGAATGAAGCGGAACCTTGGGTTCAGGGGAATTCTTTGCTAGCCAGATTATATAATTAATCACCGGTTAATCGAGACTTGGATTGGTAATATTCTTTTTGTCTCTTAAAGACTAAATCCTAGTCAAATTAGCTCTTCTATCCATAACACATTAGGCCGAATCACGAACTAATGCCATACAAATAAAAGGATTAAGCACGAGAATATTTCTTGCATCTGGAGGTTCAATTAATTAATCTAATCAATTTTCCACAGATTAATAGGCTGCTATGACCTTTCTATCACTCACCGGTCAGATCTTGACAGACATTCGTAAAGTTAATAATAAAAATCTGTAGCTTTTATTAAAAGCGTAATAAAAACAACAACCTGAACAATCCAAATAAATATCTCAATCAACCGGTAAAATAATCATAATATCAGTCTAACTACAAATCCCCCAACACCCAAGATTTAATCCTTTAGCCTAACATAATTAAAGAACAAGCACAAGAAAAGAGATTAGAATTCATCTGTGTGTCGATCTTCATTCAAATTCGTCAGCAAAAAGGTTGAGCGGATGAATGAATTTGGAGCAGAAATCCTCTTCTTCAGTGTGTTGAAATGGTCGCGGCGCAGAGAGAATAAAAGAAGCGATGTGTGCAAAATGGTGATTGTTTGATGGACGCTTTTCACTTCCAAAGCCTTCCTTATTTATAGTCAAATTCAAGACTTTCTGTTTGTCCATTGATGATTTCTTTTAGTCTCTTCAGTTTTATAAAATAAATCAAGACCTTCCAGTTCCTTTAACTTCCTGTATTCAATTGTCTTCATCCATCAATAACTCTTGGAAGGAAGTTTCTTTATTTATTTAACTTCATCCATCAATAGCTATTGGAAAACTCTGGAGTTACCTGCGCGCTTCTCTCCCTTACTGCTCGTCCCTTTTTTTCTTTGTCCTTGCGGCAATATCGTAGAAATATATAATAAACATTGTTCCGGACACAACTTCGATAGGGTCTAAATTATTCATATGAGCTCCGATTTGTTCCCTGTTTGTGGCGTTGGAAAGCTCGTGAGGAGATCTATGCATTTCTAGCATCATTTCCCGCTTTAAACATATAAATTGACATCAGTTCTTGCCCAAAGTAAGAGTCATGAAAAACATATGATAAGTGTGAGAAAGCGTATAAAAAGGTTGCATAAATAAGAATTTAGCACCTATAAAACCATATCAATTTCACACTTATCAAATCACCCCACACTTAGCCTTTTGCTTGTCCCCAAGCAAAACTCTCAATCACAAGTAAA
>CM041777.1:104296744-104446531 GCA_023374045.1 Limonium bicolor | reverse complement strand
GCCAAGCTAATGGAACTCAATAGAAAAGGAAGAGCATAGAAGAAAATTGCTAGCTTTACCAATCAAGGGGGCAATTCAAGTTATTCAAAACAATTCATTCTTTCCATAAACATGAAGTCATTCGGAGTTAACAAATGAGAAACAAAACCATAAGAGCCTTGCCTTTAACCTTGAGCCAATCCACCTTTTCCCTTCACAAACCACAGAAACGACAAGGGGCATGAAGTAAGATCATATTCCATCATACCTTTCAATGCCACATACTCTTGATCCATAAGATAAAATAATCTATATTCAGCACAACATTTGCATAAATATTTCAATTGAAGCACTTTCAATTTCTTTCACCACAGACTTTTCTCTCCACCCATGTAGCGGCTTTGGGTCAACTATCCCAGATCACAAGGACCTTAGGTAGCTAGGTGATAAAGCACCCCAAAGGACTTAATAACCAAGTGGACGAGGCCTGATTTTGGATCAGAATTAGAATTAGCATGCCTAGGATCAGCGGAGTACCTTGCCTTGTTCTTTTCCAACCATTTCAATCCAGTTCATTCCAGGGCTCAAAGCTAAAAGCAAGGTTCAGATGGAGAATATTCTCATTTGTTTCAGCACTTTCAGAACAAAGACTTCAATTTAGCAATTAAAAACAAGAAGAATCTCAAAATTTTGCACCCCAAGATCAGCTAACCAACTAAACTTCCCCTATGACTTCCTTCCAAGTTGAGCAACCACAACTAAACTTTAACAAATGCAAGAGAAAAGAGCTCAGAGACGCACAAAAAAACAAGCGGCGAAGAAGCTTACCCCACCCCACACTTAGAGTGAAGCAATGTCCTCATTGCTTAGGAAGAATTAACATTGTGCAAGCAATCCAACGGGGATACAAAATCGCACACAACAGTTCAGAGGGGAAGATGTAAAATTTTCAAGAGAAGAAAAGGTAAGAATACTCCCCAAAGTCCGCTCAGGGTGTGTAGCAAGTCCAACCCCACACTTGAGTTTAGCTAAGCGACGAAGTAAGCAAGCTGATAATATTATTTGCAAAGCCAGAAGAACTCAAGTGCAAAACACAGTGAAGACATTAGTAGAAAAAAAATAGAGTCAGAGGATCTTGCATTAAGCATAGCATCATCTATTATACCACAAGCTAAAAAGAAAAGAGCAAAATAAACACCTAAACTAAGAAAGTGAAAAGAAATACAAACCGGTGGGTTGCCTCCCACCAAGCTCCGGAGTTAGAGTCTCTGGCTAGACTCTCACTTCGTTATCCCGGATCAAAAATAAAAGTTGACATTAGTGTCTTTGGGAGTAAAAAGTAGACAACAAGCATGATCAAACCACCTGGATCAAAACAAAACGTTATCTCAACAAATAGAATAGGAAAATAAATACTCCACAAAACCTGGTGTTTGGGGGAGGTAGTGATGGTAACGATCTTCTAGATGAAGATGGAGCGGTGGAGGTTCTTCTTCCTCAAACTTGAGGATAAAAATATCCTCATCGGTGTGGTGAGGCTTGAAGAAAGTTTGATAATGGCACAGTGGCGGTGGCTTGTCCTTCTCAAATTCTAGGATGTAAACATCCTCTTCAGCTCTGTGAAGCACTGCTGGCTGGTGGATATGTGGAGGAAGAAGGTCCATGAGGTGTGAAGGCTCAAGTGGAACCAAGGGTGGGGAGGGAGGGCGACTGGAGACATCAACAAATTGCACCACTGAATTGTCCCTTAACTCCTACAGGTTACCACCATCAACGATTGAAGACTGTTGTTGAGGAGCGAGTTGCTGCAGATATTCTAATTGGTCCTCTAACCGCATCTGCTCCTGCAACGTAAGGCAGTCATCGAACTCATGAGGTCCACCATAATATGGGCAATATATATCCTGCAAATAAGATGACTGTCGTTCAAATTGCTCCTCAATCCGCCTCATCTCCTCTATCTGAGTACAATCGTCGAACTCGTGAGCCCCTCCACACTGTGAGCAACAAAGATCAGAGGAATGATACTCATATTGTTCCTCAATCCACCCCATCTCTTTGGCAACATTGGGCTCGAGCTGAGTGGGTAGTACATGAGTAGTTGAGTAAGGCATGGTGATCACATAATCAAATAAGCACACAAATCGGGGTAACCAAGTTAGGATACAGAGCATGAGGAAATCATACCTTTCACCGGGGTTTTTTTTTACCGGGTCACCTCTTGTTCCTCGGTTCTCACTTCCGAATCACTAACCATATATCAAGTGATTCCATTATTATTAAGGTAGTACGGTATGTAAAATTAGTACTCCCGTAGTTAACCCGTTAACCCATTATTCTTGGTTTAGTTTTATGTGCTCTTAAACCCACAACTTCCTCAATCACTTCCAACCTTTGTTAACACTACTTAGGACCTATAAAAGTCACCAAACAACTCCTACACATCATCTAAAACCAATACCATTCAAACCCCCATCTTAAAAACCCTTAAAAACACTTTCTGTGCAACTCTGGGGGTGGTCCGGGACTTGGTCCCTACCTATAGTCCCGGACCAATGCATTGTGAAACTCTCGGGTGAAAATAACATGTGGTCCGGGACCTTGTACCTAGGTCAAGTCCCGGACCAAACAATGGTTCTAACTCTCGGCTACATATTCATGGGTGGTCCGGGACCTTGTCCATCCCTCAAGTCCCGGACCAAGTGCTGCAAGAACTCTCGGCCTGTTTTTAGTGGGTGGTCCGGGACTCTGTCCAAGGACTAGGTCCCGGACCCTGCTAAAACCTGCAACTTACATTATTTTTTTCAGCCCCTAATCAATCCTTAAACCACCCTTAATCTTTCCCTAGTCTTCCCACAAGTTTTCCACATAATTAATCACCCTAAAACATGCTCTAAACCACCTCAAATCCTTGGTTAAATCCCTACTCCAATTCTTGTTCAAATCCAACAATTCAAGTTCTCACATTTTGCATTTTGCACTCTTTTGCATTTCTAACTCCTTCTTGCTAGTTTTTACATCTTACCAAGCCTACCAAATCACTTAATGGCCATACCAATTCATTCCAACATATCCACCATTCTAAAACCCAAGTCCAACTCTCATTTCCTAAGTCTTGCACACTAATCCCTTTTCTAGTTTTTTTCTAAAACATTTCCATACTCCATTGCTACAGATTTTCACCTCTCCTCTATTAGTTCTCCAAATGCCATTTCAAGGCTACAACTACACTCCAAACAACACTACAAACACCTAGGTTCACCAATTCACTAAGTCATCTTAAAACACTTATTTTTCTACCAAAATTTTGCCATAACCTCCCCATAAATTTAACATCTCCCAATCCATCAACTCTCATCAATTTTCATTCCTAATCTAGCCACACCCACAAGGGGTCCTATCAGCACACAAACACCAATCAAAATTCACCAAACAACAATATTGCTCAAATCTCAAATACAATGGCACTTAGGCCCTTAAATCAACACAAGTCCACAATCATCCTCAAATTCAATCACTACATTAATTCACATATTTTGGGTTCATTATTTTAATTTAACCCATCCCAATTCCTAAAGCAATTAAAACAAATTTAAGGTAGATTTCTTACCTTAATTCACAAGCTCCTCTTTTTATTCTCCTCTTGTTCCTCTTCTTCCCAAATTCGGTCAAGTGGGAATGGAGATTCCAAACTCCATCCCAACACTCAAGAAACACAAAAATGCATTGAATTAATTCTCTAAACCCTTGGGAAACTCTAAATCAATTTAAGGCTTAAACATAAGGTTAGGGTTTACCTTTTGGAGCCTTTTAAGAGGGGTTCTCACCCTTGAATCAAGAAGGGAATTACTCCACCATTGGAGGGTTGAAATGAAGCTCAAAAACAAGGAGAAACAAGGTATCAAAAATGGTGAAAAATCGGCTACACCAAGAGATGGAGGGAAAGTGAATTTTTCTTGGAGATTTTTACCTTGTTTGAAAGAGGAGGCTCCAAGCTACACTTTGATGCCATTTTCTCTTCAAATGGAGAAAACCCATGGAGATGAAACTCATCCTTTTGCAATTCCGAAAAGAGAGAAGGGTAGAGGAGGATGAGGGGAGTTCAAATATGTATTTTATTTTTGATTTGGAGCTTGTATGTAGCTAGAGCATGAAGGAGGATGAGGAGAAGCCATGGAAGGAGGGGGAGAGAGCTCAAGATCGGCTGCTGAACCAGAGGGAGGAGGGAGAAATCGCAAGGAAGGAGGAAAATAGAGGAAAAAGAAGAGGGAAAAGAAATAAAAGGAGGAGAGAGAGGAAAAAGGGGGGGGTATTTGTACCTTTTTTACTTTTTGCTCTTTGACTTAATTAATTAGCTAACTAGTCATGTGTGAGGGGGCTGTCTACATTAACAAAACCGGCCCACTATTATAATACGAGCTGGAGCGTTTTTCATTTTACAGAAAACGCTCGTTAATTTACCCGGTTTAGCACTATTCTCTAACCGGGCCCGTTTTCCGGAATTTTCTCGTTTCTTTAATTTTAATGGTTATGATACTCCCATTAATGTTCATTTATAGTTATTAATTGAACTATAATTTTTACGGGTTTGTTTGACCACTTAAAGTCACGTTTTCAGGTTTCTCGAAAAATGTGCGCTAAAGCTTTATTAGCGTTTTTAATTCGTTTTATGGATCCGTTTCCTTCGGGAGTTGTTCCCATATATTATTTAGGCACTATTAAGCCTTTTAAATTCATTTAATACCCTCTTTGAGGTTGTATTTCTCCTAGGGCCACTTAACGCTCGTTTTTAGCGTTTTTCACTTTTTAAGCGTTTTTCTTGTTTCTTTTGGATTTATTCTTTCTACCAAAATTCATTAGGCACTAGTAGGCCCTCAATATCGTATTAGAGTAATTTAATCACCCTAATTAAGTCCGGGGTATTTCAATCTACCCCCTTAAAGAACTTTGCCCACAAAGTTAGTGAGTCTAAGATTGTTAGTCACCAAGGTACTCAATACTAGGGTTATACTCTCTCAACAACTGTCAGACTCCAATGACTGACTGATTACAAACCACACATCCACACAACATGTCAAGCATGCATAGCAACCAAAAATATCTTTTTCCCAAATCTCTCAATGGGGGTCCATCCGCAGACAATTAGGCACTAAGTCCTCCCCCAAATCGAGTGATCCCTCAGGTACCGGTCACGTTTGAACACTTACGCTCTCTGGTTCACGGCCGTTATGACATTGAGCACTTACTCTTTCTAGCTCTACGGTCCTTTGGTTATGATCAAAATTCATTTGCACCTCTAGAGAATCCTCAGGCTCCAAAGTGGGTACTCTTCCCTGACCGGACTACTCATATCCGGCGGCCCTTGGACAAATACAAAACACACACTACAAGCGTCCTACAGGTCACTTAGTACCCTTGCTCGTCCGTTGTAGTGGTTTCAAAACTATTCAACACCTCCACTGACTCATAACTAGCTTCACCTCCATGATTCAACCGGATACCCGTGCCTAGCCATGAAAGATCCACTAGCGCCCGTGGAAGTGGTTTCAAAACCAATCCTCATTCTCAAGTTTGAAGAAAATCATTTGCCAAAATCATTTGGAAGTTCATTTTGAAAACTTCAATGCAACTCCAAGTTCCAATTTATGTTAGTTTCACCTATTACTAGCGTGATTACCTGTGGCCACTTATACGGAGCTTCAAGAGTCATTCAACCCCAATGTGATCAGCATTGGTGTTGAACTATCCATCCACCCCACTTTGGTGTTCGGTTTCCTTGATTGCTAGCAAACCAAGTTCCACCTCCCACCTCAATTCACACAATCAAATAGTCAATCATTATTTAATTTTCTATCTTCACAGTCTTTCTAGTCATAATCATACAATCATACATTTACCAATTTCTAGAATCCATTTACTCATTTACTACTTGTCTCATCAATTGTTACTCAATCCTATCTTCAACTATTATACCCAAGAATTTCAAAAGTTAGTTCTCAAATTAGTTCTTCTATCCTCAAATCATTTACAGTCAAATCAATTCCTATTCTCAAGTTATTCACCAATACAACCAACTCAAATTACCTAGGGGACTCACTTCCCACTAGGTTCCACATCGGTTTCATACCGATTTATACTCCTCAAATCTCCCAACATACTCATCATTTTCCTCAAACATACTCATTTCCCAAATTATTACCAATCGGGGTTCTCATTCCCCATGGAGTTTCTCTACTCCATTCACCTCAAATCTCTCACAATCAGTAATCCTTTCCACTTCTAATCTCTACAATCAAACTTAATTACATTATGAATGGCTACAAATGTTCATGTAACATAAGTACCAATCGTCACAACAAATACTTTTGCGCTATGCGCATTGTAGTTTACGCCCTATCACGTAAAACATACATTTCGCGGTTTTCGTCCTACCCCCCTTAAAAAGGGATTACGCCCACGTAATCTACCATGTGTCAATATAGGGCATAGATCGAAGGCATTCAGCCGTCATGAAGTGGTTTAACTTCCATGCGGTCTATTATACAATGTATTCTGGTCAAAGGGTCTTAACCGTATTGTTGGTTAGTCCATGCACCAAGAATTCTCATCGGAGTTATTTAACTCTTAACCGGGTTCAGTTCTAGCCTTAGAGGTTTCAAGGCATTGATAATTATCCATTCATTCACTAGGTGTATTAAACCTTAGAATTTGGGCCCACTAGCTTCTGCTGCGTGACCCTGATAACCTAGGGTTTATTCGCCCTTCTCGTTATCCTTAATGTGTTATACCTTATCCTTTTATCCCTTTTTATCTTGGGAATAAGGTTTATCAATCAAGCGTGGTATTCTTTTACCGCACGTGAATTCAATGAGCTTCGGATTCTCTATCCAGCTCTTTAGGAATCTATATACATACTGATGTATATTTTCATGGTTATTCACTTGATTCCTCCGACTTATTGTCGGTTGAGGTTAAGCCACTACTTAATTGTAGTGCTTCCTCTATTACCAGTGGCTTCTGAACTATGACCACCTACTGGTTCCTTACAGTGTTCTTTACTTCACAAATTTTCCTCTATTCTTACCACAATTGCCATCTTCCCATCTTCCTAACTATCCCACTCGATCATTACTGCACAAATGCAATACCAAAACACTCAGTCCTACAGAGTGCAGAGGCGTAAACCCCTGGCAGTAAATCCCTTGTGAGATTGCATTAGGAATGCATATTGTTTCCTTATTTCTCGGTCTGTCTACCATCTTTATTCATCAATACCACATCCTTGTGCGATTTATTAACATAAACTGGTCGCTCGCTGCGCACCATGTTCTTGTTTATTTCCAACTTGGTTCCCATGGCGTCTGCTATTTCATTAGCTTCTGCTCATGTTCTACTACCATTTAAACCATGGTTCGCCATTTTCTTGGCTGATTATAGCATATGATATATTTAATACCTCTAAGCTCCTTAAGCATTATTGGTTTTTACACTTCAGGTTCATACTTCACGTATTTCTTCTTATCCGTTTACTCCTTGGCTTCCAATAATTTCTATCAAAGTTTCCTTCTGTTTCATCTTGTTCAAGTTATTGCTTGGCAATGACTTTATGCTCAAGCCCCACTACATTAGTAGTTCTGAAGGAGGTGTATTATCAGATATTTGCTGATGGTATTCCCTTCTTGGAATTATGTGTTCACCGCTCTCGCGATCTCACATTAACGAGGGTTGTCCCTGCTCGTTGGTTATTAAACAATCTTACTGGTTCCGTTTTGGATAACAGTTCCTATGATTCACAACCGGTTTTGCAACCGTTGGATTTATGTATTGTAATGGGTTCCTGGCATACTAGCCACGTTGCCTAGAGCCTTACTCATCTTATGCTGTTTACACATAATTACTTCTCCTTATACCGTTAAACGGTTGGAGGTAACATTGGGCTCCACGATAAGTTCATCGCATCACGCTTCCATCCGTTGGAGACCCTTTTAGTATTTTGGTATCGATCAGTACCATTCATATATTTTAGGGCATTCCCTGGTAAGTGGGATCCCTTCGGTGTTCTAACCGAGTGTTCATTATAGCTCTGGTACTCTTATTACGATACTTCGTTCAACTATGTTGACTCTGTTACCCTTTATGGATTGCTCCTGGGGGTTGTTGATTATGCCGTTACCTCCAGCTCGCATTTGAGTGTGCTTAGTTTACTCCGCATTGCGGTTTTGGATTACAAGTTATCCCATTTAGGGTTGTATGTCTCCCGTCCTTAGGGTAGACCGTTGATGCTTTTCCTTATGTTTATAACAGGTTTGATATTACTTTATGGTCCGTAGGACGGAGCTGACTACTTCCCGTGTTTCGTACACTACATGTATACATACGTGGGGTACCTTATTGGTACGTTACCACTTACCCGACTAACTCATAAAAGAGTCTGTCAGGCCCGCAAGCTCCTTCGGAGTGCGGTCGTCCCACATCCCGTAATTGGGTACACTCGTAGTGCTCGTCACACGCCTAGGTGAAGTATTCTATTGTCAACTCCTCTTGTATCACTCTATGATACTCTCAGTAATTCTTCTGGTTTAGTTTTTAAAATCTGAGGCGAAAAAGAAAAAGTTTGTGGTTTTGAAAGAAAAGTGTTGTGTTTGAAATGAAATCCAGGGTTTGAGAAGAAATCTTCATGGCGTTGCCATGTTTGAGGTCTTAACCAAGTCTAGCTCAATGCTGACTGGTTTGTTTGATAATATACTGTTCGGGCCGTTAGGCCTTTCCAAGGTTTGATTCTTCAATTCCTTAGGATTAGTGATCCTTCATTTGCTTCCATTGTCATGGTGGTACTTTAGTAAGTACTTGTTGGTTGTCAAAAGTCTCTCAATTTGCCTTGTTGTCGCTGCACTTGCCTTGGCAAGTGCGCGGGTACGTCGGTTTTTAGGTTACCTTATACCGGTTACGGTATTGTTTTCATCTAGACTTGGTGGTTTTATTGGATTCTCCTTTGATCCTTTGATCTTAGTGATCAATCTCCTGAGTACTTCCCAGTGCTCTTGACAAAATTGTTATTAATTCGGGTGCTTTCCCGATCCTTGTGGTACTCCATGTACCTTGCACCATAGCTCGTTCCCACACTTGGCGGTGGTTACTGAGGTTTACCGGATCATTAAGAACTACATGGTAGTCCTGTGAGTGTTGTAGGTTTAGAGTTACTCAACCTTGACTAACTCCTTAGTCGGTTGCATACCGTTGTTGGTATTATCAAGCATTGTAGTCCGTAGACTCTCTTGTCTCGGTTTTGTTACTCTGCCCTTTCGCTTCTTCGCATAATTATGCTTCCCTTCTTGTTGACTGCGCATGGTTCTCGTGACTGCGAAGCATGTCGCCCCATGGTGCCGCAAATTTTGTTATCCTCTGGTTAGGATCTTCAATCTACTGTCGTTAGTACGGTTATTGTCGTTGAAACGGGAACCGTCTTCGGGATTTCCAACTCTTGGAATCTACCGTATGACAGGTTCCTTCTCTTTACAAAGTTTATCCTACAACTGCCAGATTGGGTTTTCCCAAGTATGAGAGGTCTTTCCATCCCTCTGGCGTTCTTTCCCCAACTTTAAAATGGGGGTTGCGGAGGGCGGGACTGGTTATGTAGGTCTCCAGATCCCACTAGAAGTTCCTATCTAGCGTACCTCTCACGCTAACACTCAACCCTTAGCCCTAAGTATCTAACACCTAACTCGGTATTTTCCTAAACTCGGTACTTCGCTCTGATACCACTTTTTGTAACACCCCTACCGGTAATCACACCATTATCCTCTGACCTGTCTCATATATCAACAACAACGCAGCGGTAGTTCCAACTCAACCGGGGGTGAAACAATGCCGTTAGTCACCCACGTGACTAACTAGGCCAATCCAAACTCAATCACTACAACAAATACAATATTGGTCTGATGGGTCTTATACCGAGTACACTATACAAACGATACTTCCTTTACTTAAACAATTCTCAAGTCAATACAACCTTTAACACCACAATATACAATTCAATAACCATTCAATACTATACCGAGTATCTACAATTCCCAAGTTTATCAATGACCCTTCTGTAACACCCCTACTCTAATCGGCTCCTAATCATCTTATTTAACATCATAGTCGCAGCGGTAATCTCAACAACTGAACTACTGGTGTCACCGTTCTTACTCGCCCATACGAGTAATAACGTGCTTACTAATATATTCTTAAATGCGAAACAATTTCCCACAGTGACAACAAGAGATATATCTATCCTTCCCAAACCAATATAAAATACATTCACAGTGAGCATTCTAAGTACCCCAATCCTATACACGTTTCTAAGTTCGTATCAAAATGCAACAGTGCATATTTAAAACAACTGTAATTAAACTACCCAGCGCGTCCCTCTCTTTGCCGACACCGGAAGCTGCATACCTGCAAAAATGGTTGTTTGTGGTATGGAATCAGCCCCTGCTGAGTATGTTACTACATGACTGTCATGCCCCCTCGGACCCTCAGTTAATTGGTCGAGAGCATGCAATTCATTTTCATGCAAGTAGATTAATGTTAAAACTGTAAAGCAACAATATATATTGCAGTAAACTCAAACAACAAACAAGCCCTCGGCTTCACACATCGCATCGATATAGACCCCTGAAAGCGTTACAACGCTTATATGAGTACAGAGACTCCATTCCAACAGACACTTAATAGTTCATAATTGAGTACGGCGACTCACTCGACCAAACAATCCACCATAATCTACACATGAGTACAACGACTCGACTCAACCAGTACACAACACACAATATGAGCACAATGGCTCGTTCAAACAAATCCACCCACATACCACACATAATTATAAAGCATAACCACTGAGCAACAAGGCGAAACAATGAGAATCATAAACGAGTATAATTTCCCGTCTTTGGCATACAAGCCCAAATAACGTTCGCCTAATGTGCGAGTTAATATAGTCGTTCGTAATTGTTCAGTCATGCCTAATGACAACGTCTCGTTAGAACGACGTGTCTCTAAGTTACCCATCTCTTATGGCGGGTCACCCACGGCAATAGCCACTCCAGCGGTAGAGTCTCCGTCCTACGAATAATCTGTAGTTCGTTGGAAATTTATCCAGATACTTACGGTTACCACACGGTATCCTAGTATCGTTAATGGATCACAGTTCACAGCAAGAACCACATCCTCTTGATAAACTTATCTATACCATCGCATCGCTTTACTATTTTTTTAACACAGCAGACTAAGGTCGTAGTCCAATCCTGAGTATGTCGACTCGGGATCCAGTGCTAGATATGAGAGCGGCGTTAAAGAGGCCAATGCTCCGTATATAAGTCTCAGATATTCTATATATCTTATTATCCTAATGCTAACGTTTTACTTACGTTCCTTATATTACACATATAAGATAGCATCATTGCCGCTAGTTCGTTTTATAATATGTTCATATATACGAACGGTACTGTTATCGCACAACAGTAATAATAATAAAGCAGCATTAATACGCAACTCAAGCATATTAATTCACACAAGCAGACATTCGATCTTATCACAGATTTTCACACAATGTCTGAACTGAGGAAATCCTCAGAGACAATCAAGCCACATAAATAACATACCGTTCACCCTGGTGTATTACGGTGGAGTATGAATCAGCAAGATCCTACGCTCCGTGTGTCGTCTCTAACAGTTCTAAACAATACATAATGCTACTGATTAGCATCCCGTATAATAACATAACTCTACGGTACCCCGTACCGTCACTAATACCTCCCGGTTAACCCCCCGTTATCAACTGTCAATGTTTGTCGGGCTTTCGGTTTAACTCGAGATTGGAAAAGTGTTATATTACATGCGTAGTCTTGTCTTGTATATTAATATAGTTATTGTTGAACTTGTTATCGCATGTGACTTAACATACCCTTGTATGTCGTATAGTTTGTTTCATTATTGCATGTGTGATCCTTTGTCATGCACTATGCATCTCACCTTAGTATTTATTTGTCTAAGGTTGTCTCTCTCTTCTTTTTTTTATTCAATGTGGTATAGTTCATATGTAAACAATACTTTCAATTACATAAATCCTTATTATCACATGTATACTCTTAACATTAGAATTCCATATCCAATGTTTGTAATTCTTTTTCCCTCTATCTCATATCATTTAAACTATGGAAGTACATGGTTATTGACCATGTAATATTTCCACACCATAACATATATTCATTTATATACATGTATTATGGAACTATTTATTATATGGTAAGTCTTATAATATATATTCATTCTTTTTAATGAATACCTCTTATATTATAATTGTTATAACTCTTATAACATTAAAACCCATATTATAAATTCCATTTAAAATGTTAATATTTCCGAACAGCACCTATGTTCTTAAATATTTACAAAATCCACCACATAATTAATATAATGTTACATTATAGTATATACACATATTATGACATTTATGTCATTAAAACAATTATAACCTATAGTTATACTTTGTTATAAAATACCAAATAGTCCCTTATACTTTTCGGCTTTTAATATAAACCCTAAAATTCTATAAATCACACAATCAACCTCAATTATATTTCATTGTTCACTTATAACTTATACCTTATATTATAATCCTTAAGCTTAATATAATTATAACCTATGTTTTTTTTAAAGGCTATAATTTTTGAACAGCCCCTAGGACTGTTTTAATTAATTTCCCCATCAAACTTTATATTTACCAAATCTCTTCCCAATTTATAATACATGGATTTCTAATTCCATTAAAACCATATATTATACAAATGTCTTTACAAAACCTTATATATAATTCCAAAAATCACCAAACTATACCAAAAGGTTATAAACATTATTCCTAACCTTATATTTTCTCCAAATCTCGGTTTTACCACAATGTTACCCATTTGTAACAATATCATAAATATCTTATATTATACTTATATAATTCATATAATCAATATAAACTCCAAATTTAACCAAATCAACTTCTAAAAATTCCTAATATCCTAAGGTTTGTACTAAATTCCATTTAGTACCCCAAGTTTTCGGAAATTACATTATAGCCCCATCTCTTATAAATCTTTTACAATTTAATACTTATCTTAATATAAGGTTGTATTTTAATTTCCAAAATTCTCCAAACTTGGTCAAAGTCTCCTATATAGTCAACTTTGACTTCTAATACAAAATTGGAACCAACTCTCTCGGTAATTACCAAACTTAACCTATACTTTTCTATTTTTACAATTTTGACCCAAAACTTTATAAAATGTTATAATTTTTATTAAATTCATTTAAAAACCCTAAATTCTTCTAAATTAAGCTCTCGGCCTAATATTTTGTTAGTAATTACCGTTTGACCCCAATTTTAATTATAAGCATAAATAAACTAAATAAGCTTATAAACTTAAATTAAAATGGCCTAATGACATGGCCTTATTACAACCTTGAACTTGCAAAATAAATTACACAATAAATGTCTCAAAATATAGCATATATTCTCGGCCTCACTTTGATTTAATTATTTTCCACATAATGTCATAATTTGACCATTATGTTAATTAAATCTCTTAAATGACTAGTTTAATTTATCTTAGTCATTTTTTTTCCATTTTAGGTCAATATAACCCATATTTTTAAGTTCACTCTCGGCAATAATTATATATAAGCTTAGAAATTATAAAATCATAAGTTTTAAGGTGTTTATACCTGATTTATCCTTGTATGCTCTCGGCCACTTGAAGGAAAATTCACCACATCATTTAGACATGTTTAATACACCAAAAAAAGATATGGCTATACTCCAAGCTTGAGCTTAACCATAAAGAATAATTAATGTAAGATTTAAGGCAAAAATCACCTTAAAAATGCAAGGAGAGTTCAAGATGGGTTCGGCCTGAATCAAACACACCACAAGGTGTTAGATCCACCATATTGACATAGGAAATAGCTAGACAACAACAAGCTGCCTTGTTATTAGGTTTTACCTTGGAAAAATGCCTTAAAAGAGGGTATTTCCTTTGGATCTCGGACACCCTTGCTCCAAATGGCTAGCCAACTGATTGAACATCTAAATATGAAGATTATGAGTGTATAAACTCATAAAAATCAAAGGAAGAAAATCGGATGAAGAGTAGAGAAGCTTAAGGTATGTTTTTACCTTAAAATGAGATTTTGAGAACTTTGGTCTCCTAACTTGCTTCAACCAAATTTGATTGATGTTCTAACCTTATAACACTGAGAATAAGCCATAGTAATTGATTAGTCACGAGATCTCAGCATAGATGGTGAAGAGATGAAGAAAAAGAGCCAAAAACAAGCCTTAAACCATTACTTAGAAGCTTAGAAGTTGGATCTACCTTCTTAGATCAAGAGCCACGGTTGGGAGAGATTGGGAGAGCTTGGAGGAGCAGCTTCATCGGTTGGAATGAAGCTAGGAGAGAGAGAGTGATTGGAATTGGTATTATTTGATTGAAAATGCTACTTTAGATTAGTTTATTGTTTCTTAATGAGAGGTGACTTATCAAGGAGATAAGAAGAGACACAAAATCGGCTAATGGAGGGTCTGGTAGGGCTTACACGATTTTGAGGCTGATTAATCAAATAATGGAGTAAAAGTGGTGTATAAACTAATCAAAAGGCAAAAGTAACCCTTAATTTAGGGTATTATGTTGGAGTGCTGTCCATGGTGTGTACAAGTGGCGAATTGGAGCCTCCTTAGCTTGTGGCTGCCGATCTCTTATGGTCCAAGGGGTCAACTTTGACCTTTTGACCAATCTTAGTCAATGTTGACTCATGTGGGCCCCCTTTTAGGGTTTTATTAATATTTTAATATTAAATTTGTGAAAATTTGTAAAATTTGGAATTAAATTCCTAATGATATAATGTGATATAATATCATATTTAAAGGTATTTATAACCTTTAAGCTCATTAAAAACCAATTTAGAAGGCAATTTCACAAAAATGTGCTTTAAGGAGTTTTAGTGCACATTTTGTGTTGCAAGGTGTTTCTGAGCTTAGTTTTCTTTGGGAACTGTTTTGTTGTGTTCCTTACTTCATTATAATACTTAGGAATCCACTTTGGATCCTATCTGAGGTCATACAATCTTTATGATGTCTTAAAGCACCTTTTTGGCTTTACCGATCTTAAGGCATGTTTTGCCTTGTTGAGATCTTTAGATTGTTCCCCAGTAATATTTAGGTGTTTATTAACCATCTTAGATCATTAATAGATCATTTAATTATATTTTAAAGGTTAGGGGTATTTCACCTTCGGTCTTACAAATCCACAATACATAAATACAATTTCCTTAACAACTACCCATATCAATAACAACCCCGTCCTACTCTCGAACGGTGTCCGGCTTAGCTGTCAGACTCTTACAGTGTTCATACTCACTTCGGGTACCTGCACACTAAAAACGTTCCCCCTAGGGGGTCAGCTTACGCTGAATATGACTTCCGCATACCCCTTGTACTAGCGAGGGTACGCCGACTAATTGGTCGAGAGCATGCGGTTCATTTTAGCACAACACATGCATACAACATACATTATATATGTACATTCACAATCAAGTTCAACATTGAACACAAGCACTATCACACACATCAAGGGTTGGTTCAATATGTTCTTTAATTAGACTTGAGGGTTCTACTTCACACATGCCTTACTCAACTACTCATGTACTACCCACTCCCTTGGGTACTCTTACTCACAATCTCAACAAGGTCTACAACACTCAACTCAATTCCCCACTCAACTCAAATTCTCAAGTCCCACACGTCACAACTCAATTCTCAATACTCACATACTCGATTCCATACTCAATACTCAAGTTCCCAAGTCAATACTCAATGCTCAAGGTACATGTTAAGTCGATCTCACGACCTCCGGGCAGGGTCATGCACAAGACCCACCACCGGGCTCAAATACAAATAGGGCTATACAGTTAGCTCCTCAAATACTCAAATGTCCGTTTCACTACCGGACTACTCAAATCCCCAAACTCCACTCTCGGAGTCAATTCACAATCTCAAGGATTAGCCTAGAAGTATCTCTCTCGATAGCATCTAACGGCTTAGGGAATTCCTCAATGTCTAGTATTCTAAGATTTAAGGTTTTCAACCAACTTATTGAATACTCTCATGTTCGGGACATTGCTCATGTTAGTCGGTTCCTCTCATTGGTGTTCGACTATATTTCTAAGGGGTTTGGTGATCCCTTACCGTTCATTACTTTACTCAAGGTTCATATTTTGAACAACTTTCCAATCCTCCAGTTAGAGGTTACTCATATACTTCCACTAATATTTATCATGTGGATTTAGTCGTTTCGGTTCACTAACCGTTATCGGGAGGTTGCTACTCCCGTATGCTTTCTCACGTTCTAGTGCGTTCGTAGGTTTAGGTTACCGCGTAAGGGTTCAATAGCTGTAGTGTGTTTCCACCATTTTATTAGTTCGCACTTGACTCCTTCTACGAGTCTCTACTCACACAAGACTCAACTATGAGTCGCACTACCAAACACAATCACAATCAAGCAATTCATTCCCAATCCACATTTCATGAATTATACAAACTTTAATTAAAGGAATACAATCCAACCACAACGATACAATACAAACACAAGAGAGTACACACAATCCGATTCGTGCATTTATCTTGTTAGGTGATCACATAATCAAACAAGCACACAAATCGGGGTAACCAAGTTAGGATACAGAGCATGAGGAAATCATACCTTTCACCGGGTTTTTACTTTTACCGGGTCACCTCTTGTTCCTCGGTTCTCACTTCCGAATCACTAACCATATCAAGTGATTCCATTATTATTAAGGTAGTACGGTATGTAAAATTAGTACTCCCGTAGTTAACCCCGTTAACCCATTATTCTTGGTTTAGTTTATGTGCTCTTAAACCCACAACTTCCTCAATCACTTCCAACCTTTGTTAATACTACTTAGGACCTATAAAACTCACCAAACAACTCCTACACATCATCTAAAACCAATACCATTCAAACCCCCCCATCTTAAAAACCCTTAAAAACACTTTCTGTGCAACTCTGGGGGTGGTCCGGGACTTGGTCCCTACCTATAGTCCCGGACCAATGCATTGTGAAACTCTCGAGTGAAAATAACATGTGGTCCGGGACCTTGTACCTAGGTCAAGTCCCGGACCAAACAACGGTTCTAACTCTCGGCTACATATTCATGGGTGGTCCGGGACCTTGTCCATCCCTCAAGTCCCGGACCAAGTGCTGCAAGAACTCTCGGCCTGTTTTTAGTGGGTGGTCCGGGACTCTGTCCAAGGACTAGGTCCCGGACCCTGCTAAAACCTGCAACTTACATTATTTTTTTCAGCCTCTAATCAATCCTTAAACCACCCTTAATCTTTCCCTAGTCTTCCCACAAGTTTTCCACATAATTAATCACCCTAAAACATGCTCTAAACCACCTCAAATCCTTGGTTAAATCCCTACTCCAATTCTTGTTCAAATCCAACAATTCAAGTTCTCACATTTTGCATTTTGCATTTCTAACTCCTTCTTACTAGTTTTTACATCTTACCAAGCCTACCAAATCACTTAATGGCCATACCAATTCATTCCAACATATCCACCATTCTAAAACCCAAGTCCAACTCTCATTTCCTAAGTCTTGCACACTAATCCCTTTTCTAGTTTTTTTCTAAAATATTTCCATACTCCATTGCTACAGATTTTCACCTCTCCTCTATTAGTTCTCCAAATGCCATTTCAAGGCTACAACTACACTCCAAACAACACTACAAACACCTAGCTTCACCAATTCACTAAGTCATCTTAAAACACTTATTTTTCTACCAAAATTTTGCCATAACCTCCCCATAAATTTAACATTTCCCAATCCATCAACTCTCATCAATTTTCATTCCTAATCTAGCCACACCCACAAGGGGTCCTATCAGCACACAAACACCAATCAAAATTCACCAAACAACAATATTGCTCAAATCTCAAATACAATGGCACTTAGGCCCTTAAATCAACACAAGTCCACAATCATCCTCAAATCCAATCACTACATTAATTCACGTATTTTGGGTTCATTATTTTAATTTAACCCATCCCAATTCCTAAAACAAGTAAAACAAATTTAAGGTAGATTTCTTACCTTAATTCACAAGCTCCTCTTTTTATTCTCCTCTTGTTCCTCTTCTTCCCAAATTCGGTCAAGTGGGAATGGAGTTGCCAAACTCCATCCCAACACTCAAGAAACACAAAAATGCATTGAATTAATTCTCTAAACCCTTGGGAAACTCTAAATCAATTTAAGGCTTAAACACAAGGTTAGAGTTTACCTTTTGGAGCCTTTTAAGAGGGGTTCTCACCCTTGAATCAAGAAGGGAATTACTCCACCATTGGAAGGTTGAAATGAAGCTCAAAAACAAGGAGAAACAAGGTATCAAAAATGGTGAAAAATCGGCTACACCAAGAGATGGAGGGAAAGTGAATTTTTCTTGGAGATTTTTACCTTGTTTGAAAGAGGAGGCTCCAAGCTACACTTTGATGCCATTTTCTCTTCAAATGGAGAAAACCCATGGAGATGAAACTCATCCTTTTGCAATTCCGAAAAGAGAGAAAGGTAGAGGAGGATGAGCGGAGTTCAAATATGTATTTTATTTTTGATTTGGAGCTTGTATGTAGCTAGAGCATGAATGAGGATGAGGAGAAGCCATGGAAGGAGGGGGAGAGAGCTCAAGATCGGCTGCACCAGATGGAGGAGGGAGAAATCGCAAGGAAGGAGGAAAGAGAGGAAAGAGAAGAGGGAAAAGAAAATAAAGGAGGAGAGAGAGGAAAAAGGGGTATTTGTACCTTTTTTACTTTTTGCTCTTTGACTTAATTAATTAGCTAACTAGTCATGTGTGAGGGGGCTGTCTACATTAACAAAACCGGCCCACTATTATAATACGAGCTGGAGCATTTTTCATCTTTTACAGAAAACGCTCGTTAATTTACCCGGTTTAGCACTATTCACTAACCGGGCCCGTTTTCCGGAATTTTCTCGTTTCTTTAATTTTAATGGTTATGATACTCCCATTAATGTTCATTTATAGTTATTAATTGAACTATAATTTTTACGGGTTCGTTTGACCACTTAAAGTCACGTTTTCGGGTTTTCTCGAAAACGTGCGCTAAAGCTTTATTAGCGTTTTTAATTCGTTTTATGGATCCGTTTCCTTCGGGAGTTGTTCCCATATATTATTTAGGCACTATTAAGCCTTTTAAATTCATTTAATACCCTCTTTGAGGTTGTATTTCTCCTAGGGTCACTTAACGCTCGTTTTAGCGTTTTTCACTTTTTAAGCGTTTTTCTTGTTTCTTTTGGATTTATTCTTTCTACCAAAATTCATTAGGCACTAGTAGGCCCTCAATATCGTATTAGAGTAATTTAATCACCCTAATTAAGTCCAGGGTATTTCACTGTAGGACTGAGTGTTTTGGTATTGCACTTGTGCAGTCATTAATCTAGTGGGAATACTGGAAGATGTAATGGATATCAATACGAGTGTGTATCAAAGAACTACAACAGTGTGTTACTCCGGAACAAAACCACCAGGAGACACAGATGACAATCATCATCTCCGTGGACATGTAGGCTGGTACGTCTTAGTATTACTAAGACAAGTGCAAAGAGCACTAAGTACTAACAGTAGCCAATGTCGTATTCCACCTCCATCAGCTGAATATCAGCGAGAGAAGACACACGCATGTATACTAGTGATCCAAATGAGAGGATTCACAGCAATGAAAAGAGGCAAACTGAGCCTTTGTTCATGGATCTGCACTTCAGTACGGAGCGAGTGGGCCCATTAGGATGAACTTGGGAGAGAGCACAAATAGTTCTGTCTCACCCTTTATGCATTGTGGAGCCCGGAAGGGCTAGAGTCATACCCGTCTCTCTGATATGAGGACAATCCACGAGTTGGAGAACTCTTTGAGAGCCAAGTATCCAGCGCTCCTTGTTGAGCAGCTGTGATCTACTTGTGGGGTACGGGGGCGTAACCCTTTTTAAGGGGGTAGAGCCTCTTGGCTGTGCACGTGTGTGCACTAAGTTTTGTTGTTTCGTATGCGGGGCATACAGTAGTTTGTGGTATGCGGGGCATACAAGGTTTGTTTATGGTTTGTTTCGTATGCATGGCATACAGTGAATTGGTGGTATGCGGGCATACGAGGTTTTGTTGGTTATGTTTGGTACGCGGGGCGTACGTTGTTTGGTTTGTTTGTGTGTGATGTGCACTTATATGTATGTATCTTATGAGATACCTGTTTGAATGTTGTATTTACACCCATGTGTGTAATACTTTTCTTATGCTACTTGTGATATATATATTTATATTGCTTTGTAGAATGATTACATATGGTATCGCCTAGATACGAAATGAATCATTAGATATGGAATGTGGAACGATGGTATGTTATGGACACCTCGGGGAGGTTGTCAGGGTTTGTAGAATTGATAGGAAATAATGGTGCTGATGGATCACCTATATCCATATATGATTGAATTAACGCCACAAAGTGATGGCTATGTGCTGTATAAGCGCAATACGATGTGTGTAAATGATATATCACATAGATATACATTATGGGAATGATGGGTAGTTATATATTTTATATACATACCTATTTGATTAAGCGACTTTGGGACGAAGTCTTTTAAGGGGGGTAGATTGAAATACCCCAAACTAAATAAAACATGGATTAAACATCTAATCACATTAGTTAAGGCTTAAACATGCCTTAAAAGTCAATTGAGAACAACAGTGGTCAACACAAAGCAAGATATTGCACCATCTGACTGTTTAGGGTAAATAAATACCCAAATGAACTTCTTAGGACCTAAAACTTTGTCCTAAGCTTGTTAACATATAACTAAACACACTACAATTGTTGGACAACACTCCAACACATAGAACAAGCATTTACATGCTTCAAGGTCAAGTAGGGCAAAAATGTGCTCTAGGGAAACCTTAAAGGTCTAATGACCTCTATTTTATATAAGATTGGATTCCTAAGATCAAATATCATGTAAGGAACACAACAAAACTGTTCTCAAAGAAAAATAAGCTCAGAAACACCTTGCGACACAAAATGTGCACTAAAACACCTTAAAGCACGTTTTTGTGTATGAGCTCTAAGATAATGACTTTTTGTCACTTTAAAGACTGGAGTATATTCTTTAAAACATTAATGTGACATGATAGACTATATTATAAAGTCTAAATCAAAGTTTAAAAATAAAATCAAAATGGGTAATTTTGGATGAATAGTACCCAAAAATAACATTTAACTACTTAGTCTTAACCATGGTCAAATGTCACCCATTGACTTGACCAAGCATTGCCGCCCCATATGAGCTGTCAAACCCACTCATTAAGCAGCATAAATATCCTAGCTAATCTAATGAGTCACCTATTACTATTTGCTAAAGTACAATTAATTAGCATAAAGGCAAAACTAGCATTATTTCTCATTTGCCTTGCTTCCCAGCCGACACCAGCTTGCTCCATCCTCTCTTTTGCTTCTCCATTACCGTAGGAAGTCACCAAGTTCAGAGAAGAACACATGCTACCTAGGTAAGCTTATTAAGTCATTTTATGTTCATTCTCTTCACATTTCTTTCCTCTTTCCATGGAGCTAAGCATCAACCATTTCCATCCATGGTTTTAGGTTGTTTTGGAGGTTAAAGGAGGGTGAATCTCGGCTGTAACAAGGGAAGGAGGTGGAGAAATCTAATCTTGTTCTTAAGGTATAAAAATGTGCTTTAAGCACTTATCTTTTGATTCCCTTCAATTCCGGTTGTGAAACCTTGTTTCTTAGGCTTATAATCTTCTTCTTAACATACTTATTCAGTTGGTATATCAAGAGCTTCAAGGTATAGCCAAATCCATGCCAAAAACACCATTTTAGGCATTTTAATCAAGGTAAAAATTAGCCATCTTCTAATCTGAGTTATACCAGTTTAAAGCTTGGTTTAGTAGCTCTTTTGATGCTCTTTTTATTCTGTCTAAACAGGTCGAAGAACATCTTGGTTACCTTGGTATTCTAAGGTAAATTTAACCTTGAAATATACATTAAAACACTTCTTATGGTTAGATCTTGCTTGTAGACTAATCATGCCTTAATTGCTGTTTGAAAACATGTAAACTAAGCTGTGGAAAATTAATCTCCAAACAGCCGTGGCCAAACAAGGCCTAAACTAGGCAAAAACAAGGTATAAATCACTTAAACCTTCACTTGGTATATTAATATGTGCTTATACATATTTGTATAATATGTGCCGTGAGTGAACAAGGTTTATAGGTCTTATTTTGACCTTAGGTGATTAAGGAATGGTTTAGTAAATTTTATAACTAATTAATTAACATAATTGTCAATTTAAGACATTATGTGGAAAATTGGTAAATATGGAAAAGATATGTGTAAGGCCGAGAGTTTAAAGCATTTTTGGGAATTTATGTGTAATTTATTTTATAAGCTAATGTTTGTAATAAGGCCATGTACTTTAGGCCATTTTATTTATGTATTTATAAGGTTTTAATTAAGTTTAGGTGGTGAAAATACATTACCGCAAGGTATAGGGGTATAAAGTGTAATTAAATTAAATTTGGGGGCTATACAATAATTAAGCCGAAAGTTTGAGGTTAAAAAGGAGTTTAAATAAAAATTATAAGATTTTATAAAGTTTTGGGGTTAAATGGTAATTTTTGAAAAATAGGGGTACAAACCGTAATATATGGAGATTGATGGTCAAGGAAATATTAAGGTGGTCAACCTTGACCATATGGTAGGTTTTGACCAAATTAGATAAGTTAAATAACTTATTTAAGGTTTTATTATAAGATAAGTATTTAATTGTGACAATTTAATAACATATGTGGTAAATATGTTATTACCGAAAATTAAGGGTGTAATTGGTATTATAAACACCCATGGGCTATTAGATTTTTAGGAATTTATTGGGTTGATTTTGGAATTAAGATAAACTATATATGTATAATATATAGTTATTATGTCATTGTGACACTTTGGATAAATATATGTGGTGGATTAGCAAATACCGAAAGTATATGGGTTAGTAATAATAATTATAACCCTTTGGTGAAATTTGGTGATTTTTGGAATAATATAAGAGTATTTAATAAGATATATGTATAATATATAGTTTTAATGATATTATAAAACTATATGTTATAAGTTGGGCCAAATGGCAATTATAGAAACTTGGTGGGTTGAAAAATGATATAGGATTATATTGAGGTCGTTCGAAAATTAGAATATCATTTAACCATGGGTTATATTTATATTAAGGTTTAAAATGTTATATTATATGATATATATAACATGGTATAAATTATGGGATGATTTTGTAAATAAGGAAACTATGGATTATGAAAAAGGATAAGGTTTTTATATGGTGCCCATGCGGCAATATTAAATAGTTTTGTATAAAAACTATAGGTTATAAGTTAAAGGAGATAAAAATATCATATTATATGATATTAGTATATGGTATAACATTACATAATGTTATGTGGTCAAAATGGAATTTAAATAAAATAAGGTGCTGTACCGAATTATTAAAGATTGGAAATGAATTTAGACTAAGGTCTACAATGTTATAAATGTTATAACAATTATATGGTATTAATGTGGTTTTAATGGAATTAATATAAGTAAGGATATTCACATTAAATGATGTGACAAACTATAATAAATAAGATTTATAAACTAAGGTATTTATTGAATAAACCTCAGGAGTTGTAATTATACAACATAAATTGTTACATAATATAGGATAATAATCTTAATATAAATTGTATAATATAATACAATTATTGGGAATAATCATCTAACATAAGATGGTAAAAGGTAACATATAATATAAGAGTTTTACAACTCACGAAACTTACCTATATGGTAAATATGTACATATACAAGAAAAAAGTATATAAGGATGGATATATATTATGGTTGGAAACCATATAATATAATGGTGGTGGTTATTACATGAATAGTTACAAACTATAAGTTAATATAAGTTTTTGTTTGAATGCAATGTAGTTTACAAAAGATAATGGATTATATAATACATTTAATGGATGGTGGAAAATAATACGATATAATAGATAATGCATGCATTCATGCAACTATAGGTTATATACCTAAATTCAATGATGGATAAGATTAAAGAAATATAATGGATTAAACTTAACAGTCGAAACATTTCGACATACGAGTTTTAGTAACAAAGCCGACTGGTTTAGAGAAACCCGTAACAATTAACTGTAGAAATCCGGGGATGAACTGTCGGGGTTACTTGTTATTCGGAAATGCCGGAAGTAGTTAGTCATGGAGACTGACTTATAGTTTATTACCGTGTAGATCATACTTCAGACGAAGGCGCTTGACGAGCTAGTGGTCTACACTGCGCATCCTTGATCTTGGTGAACGGTATGTAAAGGGGTTTGATCTGGGTTGTCCTAAGGGATTCCTTGGGCTCGGATTTGGTTGATATCACTTGTGTGTTAAGTGTTTTGGATACGTGTATGTGATTATGGGTGTTACTGCATTAATTATTTATGCACGAGCGTCCCACGGGACTAACACTACGTTGACTATAGATCGACTTATATAACATACATATACGTTATGTGATGACAAGACGGTTACTTGATATAATACCATAGTATTAATATTAAGTATACGGTAACCTAAGTAAAACACTTAGGAACGAGTCACGACATTGTCGGTCTCTAGAGCATGGATCTCGAACATGAATATGACCTAGATTACTTCTAGGTATGCGTGAGACCCACTGGGCAGCTAATTAATAAATTATATTCTCCATAAGACTAAGAGAATATCTTAAACATTAGGGAAAATTACATCCCCCACCCACCAGGTTTGGCGTATTATCATAAACCACCCACAAGGTTTGCATATTTAAAAAGCCCACCCACCACCTTTTCCCCGTTTGACACCCGTCAATTTTTTCCCTCTTCCGTTAGTTGTGTCCACGTCTGCTCCACGTGGCATTGTCTGAGTGGTTTAATTATTTGATGACAAGAGCAACTTAATCCCCCACCATTCCCCCACCATTCCCTCCTCTCTTCTTCTCGATTTTCAGTTCGCCAATTCCTCGCAGAATTCATCTCCACCACTCCCTTGGCTGCTTCCTGCAACTAATTCGTAAGTCAGTTGCTGTAATTAATCTACTGCATTGAACCGGTCAATTTCTTCTACTCGCGCTATCATGATAGCAGTGCTAACTCTAGATAGGTCAACCAACTCTTTTTATCAAACTGTGTTCTGTCAATTAACTAGAGTAGTACTATTATTTTTTTCTTCCCAAATGAACAAGAAGCGGAGCAATAGAATCCTAAACTACTTCTAATTTGTCTTGTTTCTTTCGATAAGAATAAATAATTACAAACTACTTGTAAGTTGTAATTAAACTAATCCGGTATGAAAACAGCAATCCTGGCTTAGAATATGAGTCTAAGCTGTCTTCGTCATCCTCACGATACATCCAGTCGTGACAGGCAGTACATGCGAGACATCTCTCGCCTCTCTCTCTCTCTCTCTCTCTCTCTCCTCTCTCTCTCTCTCTCTCTCTCTCTCTCTCTCTCTCTCTACTATTTCTCCCATTAGAACTTGGAATTGCCCGGAAACCTTTATAATAGTAGCACAAGAGTTCCATTGCAGCAAGCACCTCTTTGGAGTTTTGACACACACCCCAACATTTTTCATATCACTCACACAGCTCAGACAATTTCCAGATACAGTTACCGCTAGCCAGATGGGTAATTGGAAGATTCGCCAAGATAATAAACCCAAACTACCATTATCCGAACCCACTGCCGACGATGGTGGTGGTTGTGGACCTTTCGCCGTCCTAGTCTACTTCTTCTATCTTCTCTCAATAACCAACTCTCAGCCTTCTAATCCCACTCTCTTTCCTCTTACTAGCACTCTCATCTGCCAACTACCTCACCGCCGCCACTACTCAAACTCTCACACACCGAAATCAATCCATCCCTGATAATCCACCCGGTGAACATTCTCCTTCAAGCCACAGTCGCTGCCGTGACAATCTCCACTTTCATCGACTGTTAAACACTAGACGTATATCATCACGCCGATTCACGGATCACCACGACAACCAGACCCGACCCAGATTACAGGTCACGTGGTTAATCCTCTGGGTATTCCACTTATGTGTAGGTCTTGGAGTCCGTGCGAATGGATGCCCGGGATGGACGGGTCAGTTGGGTTAAGTATATCTCAGCTGATACTGGGGGCAATGATGTTGTTGTTGGAATGGAAATGCTAACTACTACATATTGAGGAGCGGAGGCAAAGAAGCGAACCAAAGAAGCAACAATGGAAGTGGTTAATTGGTGGGCGTCATTGGACTGTGAAGAAGAACCTTCTATCATTAAGAAGAGGAAATCGATCGATTAGTTGCAGGAAGCAGCCAAGGGAGTGGTGGAGATGAATTCTGCGAGGAATTGACGAACTGAAAA
Source organism: Limonium bicolor (assembly GCA_023374045.1). Classification (NCBI taxonomy): domain Eukaryota; kingdom Viridiplantae; phylum Streptophyta; class Magnoliopsida; order Caryophyllales; family Plumbaginaceae; genus Limonium; species Limonium bicolor. Next base: position 104,419,932 of record CM041777.1, on the reverse strand, counting down.
TCGCAAGAAGAAGAGAGGAGGGGAATGGTGGGGGATTAAGTTGCTCTTGTCATTAAATAATTAAACCACTCAGACAATGCCACGTGGAGCAGACGTGGACCACAACTAACAGAAGAGGAAAAAAAAAATTGACGGGTGTCAAACGGGGAAAAGGTTGTGGGGGGGCTTTTAAATAAAATGCAAACCTTGTGGGTGGTTTGTGATAATACGTCAAACTGGTGGGTGGGGGATGTAATTTTCCCTAAACATTATGAGAGATGGTGTGGGTGAGGGAATCCAGTGTAGTTTACGAACTATCTGGTTGCGCATTTGTGATCACTAAGGGGTTCCCGATTGGGTTCCGCTCCAGGTTTATACCCAACGAGTCCTATTGGATCGTGGGTCAGGTGGGCTACGGCCTTTGTATATGGACGTCTTACGAGATAAAAGAGAATAGTAGGGGCCTCCGGACCTCTGGCGAAATGAGCACCTTAGGTATGGGTCGGGAGGACTACTGTCCATGTGAGGGTATCGGGTGTCCTAACATGATGCCCAAATGGTATTAATTAAACATGGATTGGATGGGGGGCCTTTAAGGCCAAGGTAAATTAACTATGTAAACCGTACGCTACGGCGATTGTACATTGTACATTATACTGCTATTATTCGATACGTTGGATATACAATTGTTGTTTTGTAACTTTATGACTGTTTGTTAGGATGGATGATTATGTATATTTATACATGTATATTACAGTGTTGATAAGAACTGTAAATGGAAAAAACATGAAACCAATCTAATAATAAGATGGTTAAAATGACTAAGTGACCATTTAGGGTCCAGGGTCACCCAGCATACTCAGCGATTATCGCTGATACTACACCATTATGCAGGTTGTTGATTATTGTCGAAGCTGAAGTGCGGGAACAGGGTAATTAGAGGTGTTTATTTTGATTACCGCACAGGGAATTCATTTGTATAGCGATGTCAGACTGGTAAATGTATTATTGTACAGTTATGTATATTTGGGATTTGGGTAGACGCTCACTTGTCGATGTTTATGAGGATAGACTTAGTATGATGTATAGGAGTTATCTCGTTATCACAGCGGTTATCAGTTTGTTTATATTGGTTGTTGGATATAGTTTGGCTTCATTGCTCGCATGGGCGAGTAATGGCTGGTGACACCCGAGTGAGTATTGTTGTTGTTATTATTTCTTCCGCTGTAAGACGTTTTATTTATTGCTACGAGAGAGATTTTACGTGATTAAGGAGAGGGGTGTTACACATGTTCCCTGGTGAAATCATCTACAATGGCGAGGAAATATTGTGCCCCCTTTGTTTGTGTCCTCACTGGACCAGATGTCTAAATGGATAATTTCAAAAGGTTTAGGGTCTTAATTGGTGGATGTGGGGAATTTGGGTCTTTTGCTTTTGGCCTTAAAACACACAACACATGGAAAACAAGTTTGAGTTTATTATTAGAAACCCCTTGAAACAACTAAGTTTGGAATTTCACATCTTTTTCAAAGGTATGGCCTAGCCTATTGTGCCACAATGATATTTTATAAACCTATCTACTTCTGTACACGAATTTATATGAACATGAGCAAGATTTTTCCTTCTAGCTATAAAGTCTTTCAGAGCATGCCACATTGAGAAAATAAAGCCCCAAAAACTTGTTCTTCAATTCTTTGGAGGAAATGTTTTTCAGAATCCTGCAAGGAACAAAAATTTGCACAAAATACTATTGAAGCATCCAAAGATTCTATTAGTCTACTTATGGAGACTAGGTTAACTGAAAGAAGGCACATACATAACATTCTCTAAACATTTTACACCTTTCACAGTAAAGCTTGCAATATTGTTAACCAATTTCTTATGACCATCAGGGAGTGTTATTTCTCTGGGCGATTTTAACATTTAAAAATTTTCAAGCAAATATTCATTCCACTAACATGCTCAGTGGCCCCTGAGTCGAGAATCCAAAAATTTTTCAACCTTTCTAACACAGGATCAATTTCTGACATCAAAAATGGCAATAAATTAACTCGGGGTTGAGATGTACCTGAAAAATCACCAAAGTCTGATTGATTATTGGCAGTCTTTTGTTTTTTTAGGTAGTTGACCAGTTCTTCGAGTTGTTCAGTGCTAAAGCCTCGAACTGGAGATGTGGGGTTGGCTCGACCCTTGGTTGAGCGTCATTCTTTCATCTTCCATGACTGATCCAACTCGTGCCTCTCTGTTTCTTGCTTTCATTGCCAGGGAAACCGACTATCACACATCCTTGTTTTTTTTTGTCATTTTCACTTTTGAATGTTTTTTTTTTGCAATTTTCGCACTTGGTATATCTTTCTTGTTGGGGCTGTCGAATTTGTTGACGACTTCTTCATTGTGCCCCTAGGGTTTCCTGGGGTATAATTTGTCTAGGTTTAGTTCGGGAAAAACCTTGACCACTTCCCTTTGAAATTAGGGCTACGGATTGTTCCTCGCGATCTCTTTCTTCTGGGGTAGCCGTTCTTCTTCTTCTTGGATTACAAGGGCGAATGCTTCTTCAAGGTTTGGGGTCTCTTTCATGGCCAGGATTTGTCCCCTTAGATGGTGTAGCTCTGTGTCTAACCCCATTAGGAAGTGAATCAATTCTTCTCCCTCCTTCCCTTTTCTTTGAATTTCTTTCACCTTGCACAACCCGCGGCAGGTGCATTCTTCAATGGAAGAGCAAGCTCGTACTCAGCCCAGGTTTCGCGGAGTCGCATAAAGTAGTCCGTGACGGATTGATCTCCTGCTTAAGACCGGATATCTGTGTCTTGATATTGTGAAGCATCGTCAAGTTCTTTTTTCTCAAATCTTATTGCAAAGCCACCGCCAGATCTCCTTGGGGTCGTCAGAGTACATGATGTTGTGACCTATGTTGGGCGCCAACGACGAGATTATCCACGAGCACACGAGGAGTTCGCTCTCTCCCATGCTGCCAGGCGAATCGGTTCTTCTTGACTCGGACATTTTATGGTGCCTTCAACGAAACATAGCTTGTTTTTCGCTTGAAGAGCACGTCACATTCCCCGTTTCCAATTTTGAAGCCGACTCCGGTGAACTTTGCGGTTAGTGGTTGTCCCGACTGCTCCGTCACATGTACGTACAGAGGATCGCTTTGGTCGATCGTTGTCGGAGGGTTTTCTGGCTTCACCTTGTCGTGTGAGCTAGTCTCCAGCTCTTTATCAGATTTTTCTACGCTCATCTTCGTGGAAAAACAATCCCGCGCTCTGATACCATGACAATTCTAGGCTGAATCTGAGAATTGAACAATGAAAATACACTTCTGCATTGAATCGAAGAGAGTTTCTTGAATCTTTACAGGAAGAGAGAGTAAACCCTAACAAAGGGTACTGACGAGTGAGTTGATTAAAGAGAAAGTAAAACCTAAGCTATTAATCTCCTGGCCACTTAACAAAACACCACCGTTCCAATACAGTGACGAGAGACATATTACAAGGCAGTCCCTTTTTACATTCTATATCACATTACAGAATATAATCCTAGGTACAAACTAACTCCAATAAAAAACATACAAACAAAAGGAAGCAGAACATCCCGAAAGAACTTTGCCGCCGCTTGGTGGAGGGATTTATTTAGGAACAAAAATGAGAAACCTACCAACAGAAGCAAAGCAACACCCACCAGAGAGGACTGGACAAGACCAAAAATAAAACGGAAGCTAAACAACATCCCACCAGAGAGATGGACAAAACCCCAAAGCAATGCAGAGGAAAGAAAATTTTATTAGAGAGAAAGAGGATAGAGGAGTCAGCGCCGGGCACTACATTTTTCCTTTTAGGCGAGCGACTAATATTGAATTAGATTATAATATAAATTGTGGGTGTCTTAACACATGATCTTGACGGTATTTTCAATCTCGTTAAATACCTAATTTTTAAAGTTAATTAGCATTCTCTTTGTATGCAAAACGGTTTAGTACCAACCACTCCAACATATACTTAACTGGGTGTTACATGAATCAGCTATGAACGCTGATAATATTAAATATACTCTACTAATTAAGTGAATGTAAAGCAAAAGATTCGAGTATGGAGAAAAACTAATATTAAAATGTTCAACGACCCAAAACTTAATTGCTGATTCCGTCTTCAACAATGCAACTAGCAGCTTTACACTCACATGGCAAGGAAATCTGATGGATCTAACTGATCTAAGACATGTACAAGTTATCTAAGAGACCATTAAATTCAGCTAGCATGCATATACTTAATTAATTACCATCGATCACTCAGTTTATAATAACTTATCCGGTCTGATCAACTAGTGCTGATGATGAATGCAGAACAATTCCATTCAAAGCTAGCTAGCTAGCGAAAATTATTATAATCACTCTTTGGTATAATTAGATCAGACCACTTTCATTTTTTTTTTAATTGGCTGGTTGCCCAGCTTACATAGCAGTACTGAGGCATGAATGCCTTTCCCGCTTAAGGATACACCGACTCAACTCTTACATAACCATTCTAGTCCTAACTTACACAGAATCTTACTATAAAACTTAGAAATCTTGTCCTAGGGACCTTCATTGAGATCAGATCACTTTCATGATGAAATGATATTCTATAACGCAGAGATGCCCCCTCATTAGTATTCTATTTTCTTCTATACTATATAGTTTTTTCACTACTAGGGAAATGGGCTATAGCAACGTTTTTTTGATACATTTCGCAACGCATTTATGAGTTGCCAAGATCTATACCAACGCACATTAAAGTGTTGTGTTAGATCGCGTTGCGAGGTTCTATTGCAACGCATATTCTAAGCGTTGGTACAAATATAAAATATGCGTTGTCATTGCTTGCAACGCTTTTGCCAACACATCTTAAGTGTTGTCACTTGAACATCTTCCTTTACCTCTGACAACGCTCTCGCAACACTCTCACAAAACTCTCGCAACACTTAGACAGCATTCTCACAACGCTTAAATAACACTCTCGCAACGCTTATACAACCACTCTCGCAACGTTTAGACAACACTCTTACAACGCTCTCGCGACACTTCAACGACACTCTTGCAACACTTAGACAACACTTTCATAATGCTGACAACACTTTTATACCATTATATAACACTTATGTGCAACACTTGATAAACAATTTCACAACAGAAAGAAACACTTCTAGAACCGATCACACAACACTTTTATAAACACTTCATTTTCTCATTATATATTCAACAATTACAAAACACTTTTTCTAAGTACATACACGGACTGAATTCAGTTAATCCATTTCCATGAACAAACCATTTTATTGTTCAAAGACAAACCAAAACAACAAGTTGGAAGGAAGTACTAATCAAAATGAAAACAAACCTAATTATTCAAGCAAATTTCACATTCCTCTTCCTGTGTCTGCATCACTACATTGCCTGTGATCATGATCATCCTTCTTTCGGTATCTTTCAAAGCACACTGCCCTCTGTTTTTTACCTCTGTATCAATAGCACCACTCAAGTTGCAACAAAGATGGGTAGACAACCGCTGATCATAACAACATCAATCCCCATCAACCAGAGAAACAAAAGCAAAATAACGACAAAAAAATTGATACAAATACAAAAACACAACAATTACCATAAAACCCTAATGCTCTCCTTCCTCTCATGCGTAGACTTGGTAGTAGTACCATCAACAAAACCTAAACCATAGAAATTCTACACAGAGATTAGAACACAACACGCACATACATGCTTACATTTGTATACTTGAGTGATACATAATAAAGCTATCAAAGAACACACCACTCCAGCACCAACATGACAAAACATTGTAGATTTTACTCTCTTCCGAAAGTGTAGTAGTACCACTATCTAATCATAACAGTTTGCACAACTAAAGTCAAGAGTAGCAGTACCACCATTTCAATCATCTTGAATACAAAAAAATGCACAAACTTAGCTAATATTATATTTAAGCAAGAAGCACAGATTGCATGTTAATTTTGCATTCATTCAGCAAATTGGGACCCATTTAAGTGAAGTTGTGTACCATTCATGTAATCATCAGTAGTTGTCTCAGGAGATGCCAATACAAGCTGGGAATTGAAAATCTGAAGAGAAAAGAATTGAACTGTAATTTGTCAAAAGGTTTAAAGGAGAACTTGTCAAATGCAACAAATAACACAAGCGAAAAAATAAAAGCTTTAAAAAAGACATACATTCAAACTCTTGTTCTCCACATGCTAACCAGACCGAGGTAAGAAAATTCACAGTGCCCAGGTGCAGTGTGGTGGAAACAGATCAGTACAATATGGTCATTCTAAGAGATATAAAAAAAACAATCTTCTAATAACAGGGTCAGCACATAAGCTCAAAAAGCTACTATAACTTGATCTGTAGAGCCAGTAATCTTCCTAGGCTTTTTTTTTCTCATAAACTAGTATGCTAAAAAAGAAGCCCACAGTGCCATGCAACCTCACTACCAGATGGTGTATGTACTGACTGGACGGAAAAGTGCATAAAGATGCAAAATGCAATAATGAAAAATGCACAAATTCGATGACCGGAAAGGACCTTACCAGATGTTCGAGAAGGGTACCATCAAAGGAAAGTTGGAGCCTTATATGCAGCCTTCCGAGTCTGTCTTCCTGCATCGAAATCAGTATTGAGTTCATAAAATATTCACGATCATTATGAGTCATTCTTCTTGAATCCATGTAGTACATCAATTGATGTAATAATCTATATTCTTCATTCAGAATAGTATCAAGATTGATACGTAGCTACACAAGTGTTATTAGCACCTGCTTACTTTGTTTCCTTTTGAAGAATGGTCCAATAAATAGATAAAAACCTGTAAAAGGAGAACATTTTTTATTAGTTATATGAAAGCATTTGTATCACTCGTTCAGAATTCAAAATATAATAGGAGTAAATATTGAGCATATAAATCTCTTATAAATTCTCATTTGACTGATCACACAAAAGATGTAGAATGAAGAAACCAAAAAAAATGCAATGATGCATATATCCATATAATTGCTAAACAGCATCCACGTGGAACGAATAAACCAGGGAAAAAGAGAAGTTGATGCACATGGTATCTGCACAGGTTTACCTACTGTCAAATGTTTTTTCTGCCCTCCGGATATCTCTCTGATCATTTGACTTCTAACCATGGTATCTGCACATGACTCTAATCCTAAGATCTGAAGAAATTAGGGACACATTCAAGAGATAGATACCTAACATATGTCCACCTAATTAAAATAAGAAGGAAAAATATAAATATCCCATAAAACTCTGCAAGTTCCAAAGATAAATCCAGTTGTCTGGACAAACATGTTAATTACATAAGAGGAGTAATTTTGCTTATAGCTTAGGGAGTTATTTTTCTTTCCAGAATGAAGGCCATAACTATTTCGAGAAGATAAATTAAATAACTTTTTCTAGAATCCAGTACATATGTATCAAAAGACTATGAATGTGAAGAAAACAACAAATACAAGTTCAAGAGTAGACCTTATAAGATAATCAGCCGAAGAATGGCTAAGAACCTCAAGATTTTGGTGTGAGCATTGTTGATTTACCACGTCCATCATGAGCCCTCAAAACAGCTTTTAAGGCTTGAGCAGCTATTCCATAGCCACTGCAGAGTTCAGTATATAGAGGCAATTTAATGAGATTAAATCTAGTGAAGAATGACTTCCGTGTTTAACCACACAAATAGAGGTGGTGTATATTTAGAGAGTTATTTTTCTTCCCCTTCTCATGCCAATCGGCAATAAGAAACAAACCATTACAAACTTAAATTTTAGTTTGCATACCATTCAATCATCAAAAGAAACTTGAATTTTAGGGAGTTATTTTTCTTCCCCTTCTCATAGTATCTATCATCAAACCTAACTAATTTACTTTACATTCCAACATAACTCGGGTGATGTTCGAAAAAAGAATACATTGATTAGATATTGGGAGCGTTTAGTGCGTAAAGCTTACCAGACAATGGTGTCATAAGCCTCCTTTTGTATCGTATGTGGGTTAAAGCAAAATTTCACAACGAAAAGAAACTGTTAGATAAGGTTCTCTTCCTACATGATCCTAGAACTTTTATATTCTGTTTGTGTTCTTCCTCTTTGCCATTTTCACACACCATCGACACTTCTGGTTTTCTTGAATATATGATGGCCTCTAGCTACTTCATTTCTAAGATGATGTTCTGCATCCTTAACTCGATCTGCATTCCAAAGATGAGAGACATTGAAACCTGAAGCAGATTCTGGTACCAAAATTGGTGCAATATTCAAAAAACTGCCCCACTCTAAATATTGATATAAATTAAACTATGCACATACAAACTTGATTATGTTCAGATTCTTATATCATCATGAAAATGAGAACATACTAATTCAAGCACATATGTGCAATCACAATCATCCCACTTTATTCAGCTATCTTAGGTAAAAAATGCATTTATGGATATTAGCTCAAGCAATCCTGAAACGAAACTCCTATGGTTATATAGTACTGCAGTAGTAGTTATTTTCCTTTGCTATATACATGCTTATACAGAACTGCAAGCTGTGAATCAATCACTAAACCAATACAAACAATTCGTTTTGAAAAAATAAAGAATTCAGAAACATCATGAATCATAATTGAAACTAGATGTGGGCACAAAGAAATTCTGGGTTATTAAAATCCTAAAAAGTGGGTGGAAAGTGAAGAAGCATGCAGCAGAGCTAAAGATCAAACAAAAATAAGCCATATGACTAATGGAAAATAGTATGACAAGTTTTTCTTTTATATATTAACATCAAGGAATTGTAGTATGAAAATAATTGTTGTATGAGAAGTTTTTCTTTTCTATAGTAACGTCAAGGAATGGAATACACTTAGTAAAGCAAGGGTCCTCCAATGAAGAAACATTCCGAAGAAAATTCCAGATATGCAAAAAAAAAAAAAAAAAACAGCTAGCTGGGAAAGAAAAATGAGGTAAAAGTTAAGAAAACAGGATACACTTCTAGACCCCTGAAAATTTGCAACGGATTGAAATAGAGCCTAGCATTTTATTTATGAGTCAGGGCATGTGCTGAACAGTGGCACTTACATGCTCCCAACTTCAAAATTTTCTTAGAAGATCAAACAGGGAAAATGGTAGAAAATGTACTTCTAGATACTGTAAATACAGAACAGCTGAATACATAGTCAGAGATTTTGGGATATTGTGGGAATCAGCAACCTTAATCTGTTCAAGTTAAGAATCACATACTATACAAGTGAAATCAAAGATTAATTTGTTCAGGTAAAGAATGACATAACATAACATCAATATTATACGTTCAGGTGAGGAAAAATGCAACCACACACACACAATTATTTTGAAGAACAATGAGAACACAAGTCAAAGGCTGGAGCTAGTTCAGTAAATCTTTAACACCAGTGTAAAAGATTACATTCATCCCGCATACAGCCTGTTTACCAAAATTTATGTTGCTGGAACGAAGTAATTCTCACTGAGGCAAATACCATATTCTGCTTACAATAAAAACAGGAGTATAAGATTCCCAGCTTACAAACAACTACTGAAACACATTATAGAAATTTTAGCAATATGCAAGTTTCAATGTTCTACAAAAGGGAATATTTAGACAGTATAGAACATTCTTTTAGCATCATCAACCAAGCAAAAGGCCAGAGTTCATTAATAACAGATCACAAAAAGAATCCCGCTGGTCGAACAACACTCAGCATAATGTGAAAATGGTTCACATAATTAATGATAAACATAGAAGATTACTCTTAGAGCGAAAGAATTACCTGGCCAGGTCCCCAAGTGAGATAGAAGTTTCTAGGGCTTGAGACATCAATATAGCGCCCATCTAGTGATCGATTTACAGCGTTGAAAGTTCCTGTATTGTAACTTGCACCACTAATTCCGCTGGAGACTGTTATGAAAATGTATAAAGCATCTTTCAATAAAGGCACTTGCAAAGTATTCAAGTATTTCAAAATTGAATGTCATTTCCCAAAAACATCACCTGAATACAATTTATACAAAATCAGTATGATTTTAAGATACTGTTACGATCATTCCGTACATAAAGGATAATAAGAGTCGAGCTTGAATGAATTGATAAAAAAACAAGAACAAACAACTCAAAAATTTGTAGATGCTTGACTGACTAAGGAGCTAGGCTTGAGACTGCAAGGATGCCAAATTATGACGCCTTGAGTAAATTCAAAAACAGAGGGAGAGATATTTTCACCGGTGAAACAGGATGAGGAGAGAGAAAGCAGGTCGTACAGTGGTCAAATATGGTCGCCGGTTTAATATATTGCTTGCGATGGAATATAAATGTCGAATCGCTCCAGTCATCACGGTGATAAAAGGAAAGCAGTCATGATGATGGTAGGGCACTTGCAGCGTAGCATGTATCAGTTGGAGCTAGAGTTCTTCGGTAGTCCTGGAAGTCGATCGGAGAAAGTGAGGAGGTAGTGGTAAGCTGTGTTGGTCATAGATGGTGGGAACTGGGAAGATGGATTCGAAGATGAAGAAAGGGGTAGGACTTGGAGTAGTAATTAGAGGTGTAGTTATTCTTCCGAAAGTGAGAGCGCGTAGCTTTTTTATTATTTCCCAACACTATGTAGAAGTGATGCACATTGCTCAACAGTTTGTATATTTACTTTAATAAAAAGTGTATATATAGATATGTTGTCATGAACTGTTGGGATAGACCAACTCTGTAGTAGTGTTTCTTCCATAGAAATGATTCGAATCGGTCTTATATTAGAGCTATATACTGCGTCGGCATCTATATTAGTGTTCCATTCAGTAATTCATCATCACTGAGATGAGAGGAGATCATGGAAGACGACGAAACAACTTGATGCTGAATGATGAATCATACGGCGATAGAGAAAGGGAACTGAATGAATTTGAAGAATCAAAAGGTGGTGTTAGAGGACTTTTGGAGTCTGGTATAACTCATCTTCCAAGTTCTTCTTCGTCCTTCCACCCAAAGACCGGCCGTTGCAGAACACTGCTGGTAATAATAATATAGTTATAATCAACAACAACGACACTATCATCATCATCATCAAGATGTTAAGGTTCAAGTGCCGGTTATAGATCTCAGTGGGTTTGAAGAAGGTGGGAAAAGGCGAGCGAAGATTGTAACCAAGATACGTGAAGCGTGTAAGGACTGGGGAGTGTTTCAGATGGTCAACCATGGAGTTCCTTTGGAGTGATGGACAGAATGCTGGAAGGTATACGTGAATTCCATGAGCAGCCAAAGAAATTGAAGGAGGAATTCTATACACGCGAGTCTAAAAACTTGGTTCAGTACCGAGCAACTATTCACCCGTTGCTTAGAACAGCCTTATGGAAGGACACGCTTGTGTGTAAATTCGAAGGAAACAGTAGCGCAGGCGCCGCTTCATCAAACCCTCAAGTACCTACTGTTTGCAGGTAGATCAAACTACTTCAACTATACATATAGATAAAACTTGTATATACTGTAGTACTTATAAGCTAGCTTCCCTGTTGTGGTTTTGCAGAGAAGCTATGTATGATTATGAAAACCATATGATTATGATGAAAGATACTGTATCATCGTTGCTGTCGGAGGCACTTGGACTCAGTTCCCATCACTTTGATCAAATCAAGTGCATGGAAGCCAACAAAGTTGCGGGTCATTATTACCTCCATGTCCGGATCCAGATCTTACATTAGGATCACCAAGACACGCGGATCCATACTTCCTCACCTTCCTCCTTCAAAACAACATCGGAGGATTACAAGTTGTGCATCAAAATCAATGGGTGGATTTATTCCTACTGAAGGCGCTCTGATAGCCATGATTGGCGACATGCTACAGGTAATTATATACTATATACTACTTAATATTTGAACTAGGTATATTAAGTTTCCTGATCGATCGATTGTATTATTGGTCAGATTGTGACCAACGACTTGTTCAGGAGTGCTGAGCACAGAGTGGTGCCGAAACGAGCTGGACCCAGATTATCAGCGGCTGCTTCTTCTATCCGGCAGCAAGTGATAGGAAGTACGGCGTGATGGATGAGGTTTTCTCTCCGGCGGAAATAACCGACGTCGTCCTTTGTATGATGAAATTAGCATGGCTGATTATTTGAACTTCTTCAACTTGAAAGGGATTGCGGGGTCTAAAGCTCTTCCCTTCTAAGTCGTCGAACCTTAATTATTAGTATTGGCTTGGCTAATCAGTGTCGGGATAACACAAAAATTCTGTATTCCATCTCATTCACCATTATGCATGCTGGGCAACCCAGCCGTGCAATCAATTACATGCTCCGTATTGAGCTCAATAAGTCATTCTTGTAAAAGTCAGTGAACTGTAACAACAAATGATTTGACAGACATTGTTGTACTCAAGACAAATCTAACTTCAACTGCATGGGATATATAATTGTCTTTTTTTTTTTCGAAAAGAATATCCAGAGGAGTACAATAACGAGCTAAAAGAAACCCAAAATTAGTCATGATATAAGGACTACCTTGGCTAAGCTAATAATCCGAGCTTGAAGAACATCCATTACAAGAAAAATACTAGTTTACTACCGACGCAGTTGATAGTGATAATAGTGAAATTGATAGCCAAATAGAACAGGCTTACGCTTTTGTTCATTTGCTACCGGAGTTTGGCGGTGGTAAACCCTTGGTGGTGAAATTGATTTTCACTACCGTTTTCTGGTTGGTAGCAATTTTGCTGCCACCGCCACTGCTCTTACTTATGGTAACAATTTTGTCACTGCTCTTTCTTCTGGTAGCAATTTTACTACTGATTATGTGTGATAGCTTTACTTAGTTTGCTACCAATAAATTCAGTAGCATAAATTATTTTTAGATACCAACTTTAGTGGTTGCATTAAAAAAATTTGCCACCAATAGTATGACAGTATTATATTCACACATGTGTGGTTCTCTACTAAAGCCATGTGCATGCGACTCTGACCATGGGGCACACATCAAGGATTGAACTCGACCCGCGACGTATGGATATATTATCTATGACCACCCTTTTTTTTATCAACATTGTTACTCAAATATATCATTAACATTACTAGGGAGGGTTTACACCAGCCCGCACCCCCCTATTATCAAAATGGAGGTGCCTAAGCACCTCAGTTTCCATCTTAACAGCCTGAATAAGTTTAATTGGAGCTGTGGTACTGTCCCACTGCTTCCAATCACTGACAGCATTACAACATCTAATAGTTACAATAGCCGGGAAGTTAGTGAAAACATCACTAACCATACAAAGTTTAACAATCAAAGTACTACTTAAAACAAGTTCAAAAGAGGGATACATATGAGGGGCTTCGTATCTTATGCTCAAGATAGACGACATCATCTTCATAGTTTGTTGGTGATTGATCAGAACCAACACCTTCGAAATCCTTCTGAAAACAGCTTGATGTAAACCATACCGAATTGTATCCAGCTCAAGGAGGAAAGCTGGATCATCACTCCATCTTTTCCTGCTAAAAGCTACATCCAGGTTACCCATATTTGAAATGAAAATACCACTACACGTCAACTTGCAATCCATATTCTATTACAGTAGTTGGAAAAAATAAAATAAACATCATCAGAACTAAATAAAGTGTCTTGGTGATTGAACTGAAATTTGTTTCGAGGCTCGTTTTGATAGGCTTCAACAAACGCCAAATTAGCACTGATGCAATCCAGAATAGCTAGCTCTGGTTGTGCTTGACTTTATTCCTAGCATCATAGATAGCCCACATTAGATTACACAGCTTAGCAAAACTTTTTTTTACCCCAAACTGAAGCTTTGGAAATGATCCAATCCTGAATTGCATTATCCCCCTCATTAGGAATATCATCAGTCACCATAATATCCTTCCAGGCATCCTTAGATGCCCAACACTTGAAGATGTTGTGAGCATCTGTTTCTGGCATCCCACATAGGAAGCAATTGTCTTTCCCTCCCAATCTTTTAGAGATGTTAACAAGGCAGGGAGAAATGTTGCTGATGAACTTCCAAACATAGAGACTGGCTCTAGGAGGAATAAGAGAAGAGTCCAATTTCTTCTTAATCACAGAATAGTGAGATGAAGGCTCAGAAGAAGAGGCCATCTCCTGAGTGTGTAAGAGTTTGTTGCAACCAGATTTCACTGTATACTTTCCAGAGCTAGTCCCCACCCAAAACCAAGAGTCTTTGAGACCATGATTGAGATCAGTGTTTAGAATATCAGTTTGGTCAACAGGAGGGAAAGTGATATGTAATCATTTGAAGGTTCCAGGAGGATTGATCCTGATTCATGAGCTGATTAACTGAAGAAAGGGAGGGATTGTAAGGATTTTTTGTAAAGGGTTTTGAAGGGTTATTTTTAGCCAGCCATGGAGAGTCCCAAATTGAGTGTCCATACCATCACCAATTACTCTCAGAGCTCCCAGCTTAACAGTATCTATAGCTGAGAGAAAAGAAGTCCAGATTGGGCTATCTTTTTTACCTTTGGATGCTTTGAGGATGCTAGTATTGGGGAAGTAAAGAGCTTTAAGAGATTTGCTGACCAGACTATGCTCCTTGGTGAGGATAAGCCAAACTTGTTTAGCTAACAGAGCCTTGTTAAAAGCTGTAATTTGCCTGAAGCCTAGACCTCCTTGGTCAAAATCAGCACACACAGTATTCCACTTTTTCCAATGCATAGTTTTCTTTTTTTCAGAACCCGACCACCAGAACTGAGCACACAGAGAATTAATTTTCTCAATGATACCACTGGGCAATTTAAACAAGGACATAGTAAAGGTGGGGATAGCTTGGAGCACACTCATAACAAGAATAGATCTGGCTGCATGAGAGACAGGTCTATTCCAGCAGTGGACTTTGTTTTGTATGGAGTCAAGAAGGTAGCTAAAAGTCTCTTTTTTGCTTCTGCCCACTTTGATAGGGAGTCCAAGGTATTTAGAGAAGGATTTAACTTGGTGGACATTAAGAATCCCTGCAAGACTATCCTTCAGCTGTTGGGGAATTTTTCTGCTGAAGACAATTTCAGATTTCTCTTGGTTTATTTGGTGCCCAGAAGCATCAAGGAAAGAAGTAAGGATATTGTCTAGACATTGGATATTCTCAGTGTTGGCTTGGCCATAGAAGATAATATCATCAGCAAAGGCCGGGTGGGATATAGGGGGGGCATTGTGAGCAAGCTGAATACCTTCAAAAGTGTGATTAGCCATGGCCTTATTAAGAGTTCTGGTTAGAGCTTCTTGGGCAATGATAAACAGGAAGGGTGAAATAGGATCTCCCTGCCTAATTCCTCTCTTTGAGTGAAGAATATCCCCGGGGAACCATTAACTAGAACAGAGCCTTTGACTGAAGTAACACAGTTCATCACTGGAACTCTCCACACATCAGGGAACCCATAGCCAGAATCTTGTCAAGGAACATCCAACTCAATCTGTCATAGGCTTTGCTCAAATTGATTTTGCAAGAAAAAGGCCTTTCTTTTTAGCCAGAGACCTCTCAATTTTATGGTGAAGCTCTCCAGCAAGAATGACATTGTCAGTTAGTAACCTGTCCTTAACAAAACCAGATTGGTTGTCGGAGATGATCCGAGGGAGAATGTGTTGGATGCGGTTGGCTAGAACTTTGGTAGCAATTTTGTAGGTGAAATTACACAGGGCAATGGGTCTAAATTTGGAGAGGGAGGTGGCCCTTTTTCTTTAGGAATGAGGGCAATGTGGTAGTGATTAGCTTGTTGGAAGAGGGTGGCCATGAAGGATGTTCAGAACAGTGTGAATGACCTGGTCCCCCACATCTGACCAGAAAGTTTTAAAAAATACCCCATTGAACCCATCAGGCCTAGGAGCTTTGTTTGACCCCAGTTGTTTTGCAGCTCTGACTATCTCCTCTATGGAATACTGAAGATTAATTCATCTATACAATCAGAAGGAAGGATCCCTTCTATAGAGAGCATGAAGTTGTCCATATTCATGGCAGGGATATCTTTGAACAGGTTATCAAAGTAAGAGGCAGCAATGTTATCCAGATCCTTCCAATCAAAACACATGTTTCCCAACTCATCTTGCAGACATAAAATTTCATTCCTCCTGCTATTCATAGAAGCTCTGCTGTGGAAATAAGAAGAGTTCTTATCACCCTCCTTGATCCACTTATCCTCGACCTTTGTTTCCATTTTGTTTCTTCCTTCAATAACAGCAATTCAATTTCTAAAAGCAGTCTCTTCCTATTCAGGATAGCCCATTCACTTTGAAACCCCACTGTGATAGACTCTAACTCCTTCCTTGTAGAGCTAAGCTTCTTTTATTTTTTTGAAAGACCACCCATTCCACTCAATCAGCTTCTTTTTGCACTTGCTATATTAGTCATCAGGTCTTTACTGTTCTCACCCCAGATAGACTGCACAATGGATTTACACTGACTGTCCGAAGCCCAAACATTTTCAAATCTGAATAATTTGACTGGGATTTTGTGGTTTCCTAGTAATTTGAGGAGAATAGGACAATGATCAGAACATTCCCTTGGCAAGTGAAGGACAAACAGAGCAGGGAAATGGTCTATGAAGGATTGAGAGGCAAAAACCCTATCCAATTTACTGATAGAGGTAAACGGCTCTGGTTGGCAGTTTGTGTAAGTGAAGGGGAAGCCAACAAAGCCAAGGTCCACCAAAACCAGAAGAAATAGTACCCTGTCTAAAAGGATCCATATGAACATCTCCTCTCCTTCTTCCTCCTAAATTTTCACACTCAAAAGGATTGGTTGAAATCCCCTCCTATAACCCAAGGCATAGAAATAGCAGCAGCCAAATTTCTAATCAAATCCCACGAATGATATTTGAGATGCCAATTAGATCATCCATAAAAACCAGTAAACATAAACTTGCACATACCTGGGAGCTGGACTTCTGCTGCAATGTGATGATCAGAGTGATTGACAGGGATGATGTCACACACCTTGGACCATAACAGAAGAAGACCCCCACTTTTTCCAACACTGCTCACAGCCCAACCAGAGTAGTTCCTCCATTTCTTGACTAAAATCTCCATATCAGCACTAGATTTATGGGTCTCCATGAAAAAACCAGACTGGGTTTATGTTCCTTCAACAAAAAGGACACCCAATCTACTGCACAGGGGCGACCCAACCCCGACAGTTAAGGTATAGACAACTCATTGTGGAGGGCAGCCCTCATCCACATCAGGGTCTGCCTCGTCTTAGATCGCCTCATAATACTCAGTCTCCACTAGTTCACCCAAAGGGATGTGGGAACTAGTCATCAGTGGACTGAGACCAAAGGTTTTCCTTTTTTCGTTTTGAAGGACTCGAAATGTCTAGGGCTGAGGCTAGTTTCAGGAAACATCTTAGCCTTTCCTTTGCTTCCAGAAGAAATAGTAGTGGGAGAAACTTCCAAGGGCACAGACTGAGGGTTAATGGAGATCCCCCTAGTCAATAGATCAGCTGGGGTGGGGCAAGTTTCCTTAGGCCTGAAAGGCACATACTGAGTTGGGCACCAAGAGGACAACTAGACAGATTTGCTATTGGAAGTGAATTCAAAACTGAAAGCTGTAACACCCCCGAATAAACATTTACAGTACAAAAAACCAACTCCGGTCATATTGCATGATAATTAAGCAGGGATTCTCGAATCTTTCGGGTGCTACAGATGCCAACCACCACGTGGTTGACAGACCACATACCAATACTAAGTTACGGTCTGCATGACTGGAACATCCCTCAACCAAACTTTTTATACAATATAAGATACAAATCTGAATACCGAGTGTCTACAACAAGAATACCAATATCATAAACTATGAATTACATCTCGGGTTTAGTATCAACCCATATATTACATGTGCTACTACAAACTTAAAGGTCGTGCCCCGGTGGACTACCCCCAGGGTAGTCACCCTGCCTACACTCCGTCGCGATCCAGATGGTCACCTGTAAAAATAAAGGACTCAGCAAAACTATGCTGAGTATGAACGTGTGAAGCCCGCATGTTACCGGGCTACACGACTACTTGGTCGAATATTATTAAGTCCAATTTACATGCCATGAATAAGCAGTCACCCACAACATGAAATGGCAACACACCAATTCAAACACGTTGGAGCACAGAGACAGCCACAAGCACATCATCACAATCACAAATAGAGTGTACCATAGAATACAAGTGATGACGATCCTCACAGCGGGATCATATAAGCGTTGTGTGTTTACCTTTTTCCTTGTTTCCATAATGTGTATTTCATTCTCTTTCCTTGTTTCCATAATGTGTATTTTCATTCTCTTTCCTTGTTTTCATAATGTGTATTTCATTCTCTTTCCTTGTTTCCATAATGTGTATTTTCATTCTCTTTCCTTGTTTCCATAATGTGTATTTTCATTTCTTTCCTTGTTTTCATAATGTGTATTTTCATTCTCTTTCCTTGCACCCGGTCTAGGGATATAGTTTAGATCCCGTGACCATATAGTATGGGTGCTCATCTTTCCCTGTTTCTCATAGATTAACGGTGTATTCTTCTGTTACCGCACGTTGGAGGACGTCTCCTCCTTAGTTCATACCTTTGTTCATACCTTAGTTCATACCTCCATTCCCGGCGTCGTACGTCGAGAAAGAGGGTCGTCTTTAGACCCCAGGTTATGCTCTTCAATTAGCTGATCCTCCAATCCCGACGTCAGGTCGAGAAAGAGGGGTCATCTCTTGACCCCAGGTCATGCTTCCCAAATTGCCAATCTTCCAATCCCGGCGTCGTTCGTCGAGAAAGAGGGTTCGTCTTTTAGACCCCAAGATGTGCTCCACAATAGTCGGTCGAAGGATCTGATGCAGATACCAACTCCCGATCATCCATACCGCGCGGCCCGAGATGTTGTCTTCCCGGGTTATTCTCATGTTCTACTACCAGTTGATAATTACTTATTATGTGTCTTTTCTTTTTGTTCAGCATGACACCATTGTGGGTGTCGGTAACAGTCCTCAATAGGGCATTCACTTATCGTAAATAGTTTGACACCATAGTGGGCGTCCTTGAGAGTCCTCCATGGTTAGAGAGGAGTTTTCCTTTATATATGTAGTTTCCTTATTCGTTTGTATTATTCGTTAAGTTCTGTCCCGTAGTTTACATAAACGGGGAGTGACTAAGTTACTGTGTGCACGCAAGTAAGGTATAACAGGTATAGAGCAAACAATACCGCAATTTAAATGAGCAATCCGTTATCATACTTCACACAAAACACACCGCAAGCGAATAAGCAAGATAAACAAACAATCCATTTTCATGCTTTAGTCTTGAAGTCATTGGCAAACAAGGCACACAACACACAAGCCGTGTAACACGGCAACATACGAACCACACATGTCCATACCTTTTTCGCTAGTTCGAGTCGTCTCACACTCGGAGTCCCGTTGGAGTTCGCTACGGCCCTAGCGTTAATTACAAACAATGTGTCAGTTTATTATTTCATGTGACAACCTTTGTGACACTCCCTGAATTTATTAAATTATTAACGGGTGTTATTTCCTAGATAAATCTTCGTTGAATGTTCAACCTTTATTAACCCTTAGGACTTCCCACGTGTTAGACTTTATGTTACTCCTAGGGCATTCACACCCTTACTTTACATGTTAACTAAGTCCTTTGTCCTAGCTAATGTTTTAGAGCATTTAAGCGTCAACCGTGTAACATGTTTCTATAAGATAGATTTAACTTGTCTAAATGTATTCTCTCTTGGCTAAGTAGGTGGGTAATGTTTTAACCCTTGTTTAATGATAATATAGATCATAGATTATTCCTAAACCCACTTACACAGCAGTCCAAAGGTTTCAAAATCTGAAACACAAGTCACTTGTAATACCTTATCTAACTCCACTTTTAATGTAGTAATTGGTGTGTAACTCTCTCCATATGCTTCGGTATCTTAGTTATGCTCATTAGCTATTATTTGAGTTCATTATTAAGCTAGAATCACGCTTATAACACCCTAGTAGTACCGTTATACAGAAGCTACTTATTATCGAAAAATCTGAAACCACAATGTATATATTTCTTCTTGCCTCTTGTGTTTAGTTAGCTCAACTGATGTTTTAATCTTCACAAAACGTTTTGCTAGTCTAGCTGCAGTTATTAGCTATGGTTTGGGTTTACTTTTTAAAAACAACACCCCACTCTTAGCACCTTGGAAAGCTACCCATACTGAAACATAAGTTTCAGAAAACTGAATAACAACTCCATGCACACTTTCTCCTAGTTTCTCTGGTTACTGCATTACTTTGTTTTCTAACTTCCCCAACATGTCCCTATCCTTAACTAGGGGTATTAGCAAGGTTTTAAGCTCATTTACAGACCAATCAAAACTCTTATTCCCGGCTGTAACTCAGTTATACAGAAGCAACTTGGTATCGACATTTTCTGAAAATAAAACTGGTGCATCTCCTCTCTATTTAATCTGTTAGATTATGAAACTGACCCCCATGTTTTCCCTAGGTAGCTACAACTTAACCACGTGGGTTGGAGAGGTGTTTAGTTCATTAGCAACTCAGTTCAACCCTTTCTAACCATTCTGTAAGATGTTATACAGAACTGAAAAGAAGTGAAAACCGGAAATCTGAGACTATGCAACTGATGTGTTTATTTTTTTTATTTTTTTTTTCCTTTGTCTTTCTTTTCTGATCTGAATCTATTTTCTGTTTTCCCCTAAGCATCTGTACTTACTTAGTGTGTGTGTAGGTGTGTCGAGGTCCATTAACTACTTAATGCAACATTTAAACCTTCTGCCCATAGTTGTACAGAAAGCATAAGTTTTCAGAAGGAACTGAAAACTGAAATCTAAAGCCTATTATCTTCTCTCCTATTCTTTTTGTTTGTTCACATATTGGCTTAACACTTTCCCTCATTACCCATTCACGTAGCTTAGTGTGTGACAGTTATTTTTTTTTTGTTCCACCAGACCCGGAATGACATAGATACCAGCAAGACAGAAGAACTGAAAATTAAAACTTGACAGAATCTGAAACTGAGAAAACACTGTCACATCTTCCTCTCTTTATTTTCCTTGTTACAGACTGACTTCCCATTTACCCCAACTTGTTTTAGTTGCTTGGTTATGTTTTAACTAAGTTTGGATTCGGACAGACTCTGAGTTACCTAGACAACCTCCCTAAGAACTTTTGATAAGGAAACTCAAATCTGAAAACAAACTGTGACATTTCCTTTTTCTGTCGCTACTGATATTGTCTTCAAGTTTCGTTTCCCAAATTACCTAATTCCTTAGTTGGGTGTTCTAATGTATTTTTACACTCTAACCTAGCCCAACACCACCAAGCCAACATCCCTCAAGCAAAAAAATCTCAAAACTGCAACAGAACCTTGTAAACCTGAAACCGTAAAACTGCTGTATATTTTGTTTTCTGTTTTAATATGGCAACTGACTCCCCTAGGTTGTCTAGCCATCTAACTACGTGTCTTAGCATAGTTTTAAATTTAAAACAACCCCAAGCAAACTTGCAATGTTACAGTATCATCCTCCTGCTGAAATTCGAAAACTGGAAACAAAACTGATATATGCGAACTGGTGGTTTTCTACTAGCCTTATTTTGTTCATTGATCTGGTATAGTTTTATTTTCTTCTTGTCTTTCTGTTTAGTTACTAACCTGCCTCTTAACTCCTCCCTAAACACCCATAGGCAGGCTTAAGTATGTTAGTAGTGTTTTATGATCACTAACAGCTCAGCATGGCTCCCTCTACTCCCACTGTGCACCGTTATACAGATGATGAAAGTTACCGAGTTCAAAATGCATAACAGAAGCAGCTGGACAGATTATTTAGTGTGTTTTTAACAGGGTTTTAAGCTTATTTTTCAGACCCATTAAATACTCTTACACTATCTGTATTACCATTATACAGAAACCTCTTTTATACGTTTTAATAACTCACCAGTTCCAAGACAACCCAAGACAGCAAAGTAATGCTACTGAAATTGCAGCAGAAACAGAAGACATAAAATGATGCATTAGTTTTTTCTGTTTTTCCAAGTTACTAACTGTTCCCTACTTAGTTAAATGGTTTGGTCATATCTTAAACTCAAACAACAGTCCCATCACTGCTGTTAAGCCAACTGATTCGCCAGTACACAGCAACAAGAAAAACTGCCACCTGAAAACTAAAAGCAGAAACTGAAATATATGGTTGGTATCTTTTCTTCTGTTTTAATAAGCCAACCGATGTATTTCTTCTTTAGCCTTCTTATTTTCCCCCCAAGTTGTCTAGCTGCTTGTTTAGGTGTTTATCAAGATGTTAAATCCAAAACAGACCCAAACAATACCATTAACTCTTCCGAAGGTTCATTATACAGGGCTGTTGCACTAAGTTATCAGTTGCAGGTTTTAGACTCCTTCTGCACTAGTTTTCATTGGCTGCTTGTACAAAATTTCTGAACCAGTTTACTTACTTCAGTTTAGTATATTGCCTAGTTTTCCCCTGAGTAAATACATTAGCTAGGTTCTAAGCTCATTAACAAGTCAACCTAACTCCATACTACTTCTGGGTATGCAACAGATAGACCACACACAGTTTAACTACTGAAATTACAACAGAAACCAAGAATATGAAATCTGAGATCATGAGACTGACGCATGCTTTCTTTTCTGTTGTTATTCATCTGTCTTTTTATCAGTTTTCTAATCAACCCAATGCCCTTACAAACTTACCAAGGTATTTTATAAGTGTTTCAGGTACATTAGTAATTCCCTACCACTCCATCCAATCCCTCTGTACCAGGGTATACAGAGGACAAGTTTTCAGAAAAACCATGAAACTGATTCCTGTTATTTTTCCTTCTGTTCTCTAACTTCTCTTTTTTTGTTTTTTCTCAATCTGCTTGCTCACCTAACTAAATATGTTATGAAGCTATTAAGCTCAATACTAACAGCCTTGTACAAGCTATGGAACTGTCAACTTCTAAAACTGGTTAAACTGAAAAAAAACTGAAACCATAATCCATATTTTTCCTCTTCTTCTTACATATTTCTTATGACGATAACACTCCAACTTTCCAGAATCTAACATATACTCCTCGACTGAGGTATGGTGAGATTTCCACATATAAAGTCATTCTTCAATTGTTTAATTAACCACATTTTTCCCTAGCCATTTGTGACATGATTTACCCCATAGCTCACGGTTGTTCAACACTACGCAAACACTAAGGCGTTATCAGAATCAGTAAATAAGCATATAAAGTTTATTATTATCCATCTTTTCTTAATCACCACTGTTAAACAAACACCAATGGATTAAGGTTAATCACCTTAGGTTTGCTTCTGTTTACGTCCGAACTTGCACAATTTCAGAGCCAAACCACCATCATACTCAGACTGAGCCATCTTGCAGATTTTCAGATCTATGAAAGAGGGTTCTTGACCAAAACCTCCTGGACTTAGCAATCGGTCATGCACAAGGAAAAGTTGTGAGTTCGTTGTTATATTAACACCGAAAAGGCAGTTACCCCTTATTGGACAACACATGGGTTTGAAGGGCTTTACCTGAGAGAATACGCAAGGGCGACTTGAGCAGGTTGTTGCTCTAGAATTCGAAAGTTTGCTGAAGTACTTGCATGCTATTTTCACGCACCAGAGACAAGGAGAGAAGAGGGAAAACAACACTTAGTTTTCGGACATCAAAACAGACATCAGAGGAGGAGTTAAACAGAGTTTATGGTTTCCTGTCCTCACCTTTGAGAGATCACGAGAAGGACTATGCTTATGGATTTCCAGAGGTTCAACCAGGCAGCTGCATGCAGGACTTAACCAGAGGAAACATGAAGAAGGTTCGAGGAATTGAGCATCTATAAACCCGTCTGAGTTATCAAGGAATGCAGAGCATAGTAAGAGCTGAAGGTTGGTGTTTTACCTTGATCCAAATGGAGAAAATTTCTTCCTCCACTCACGGCCAGAGTGGGGCTCCTAGAAGGCACCATGCATGCGAGGAACGAAAACAGACGGAAAGGTGGGTTAGAGACATGGAGTTTTTTTTTTTGAACCGCAACAGGAAGCAGAGAAGCTAGGCAGCACCAGTCGAAGGAATAAAGTGTACACCGGCGTGGGACTGTGGAGAATGTGAAGAATGGAATGGGTTAATTTCTGCGAGGACAACTCTTGCTAGAAGGGAGCAGAGTACCGGTTGAAAGAATGGGAAGGTAACTGCATGGCGGAGATAGCAAGGCACATTGGGTTGTTCCCTTTCGAAATCGGTATGGCATGGTTATTGTTCCAAGTTAATGGAACTTGTAGATTCTTTTTTTTTCTTTCCGGAAATGTAAGGCATTGGTGGGTAACTAAGTGATTACTAGTGGGCCTGTAGGATCTTCGAACACCCCATGAGTGGGTAAGTGAATGGGAGCTTAATGGGACTTGTAGTATTTAGGAATAACTTGTTCATCAGTTGCGTCGAGGATACAAATAGGTTGGCTCAAGTATTTACTTTATGATCCCCTTAGCATATGTTTGCAACCGATGCTACTACTCTATATTACAATCTAGTAACTTATGTTTAGTAGTACCCTTATATTATGTTAATGAGTAAATACTACCTCAACTTGCACAATGCCTTATACTGGTTTCGTGTACCACTGTCCTCACATGTAAGTATTCATTTTGCTCAATGTATTGACTAATGTCAAAACCAACGAGCACTGAAATTTATATTACAATGTGACTTGTCACAACATTTCTTAGTATCCTAGCAATAATGTGACCAGTTTATAAACACACCACACATATTCACGATTTAATGTGTTTTAATTATTAGGGGTGTTTCAACCTACCCCCTTAAGGAGACTTCGTCCCGAAGTCTTGTCTCGTTAATTTATGTTTGTATCTTGATCATTCACCGGAATCAAATCCCGAATTCATTCTCACTAACCAAGGGATCATGTCCCACAATTTCATAGTTCTACTTCACCATCTGTGCTTATAAGTACCACGCCACATTTGTGGCTTCGCCAAGTTCTCAATAACATGCCACATCTGTGGCTTCACCACGTTCTCAATAATATTTCAATGTACCAGTAATATTTATATATTGTACTCATATGTAACCAAGAGAACAAGTCACTCATTCATTCACTACCACAATGCATCCAAAACAATCCATATACAGTTCACACAGACGTAACACCCAACCACGCATCAAACGTGCACCACACAGCAAAAACGTGCAACAACACAGCAAAAACGCAACGCGCCTACCCCCCTTAAAAAATGGATTACGCCCACGTAATCCTTATTACCTCGATTTCTTCTTTCTCGTAACCTTGGTTCATGTTTAATTCTCGTGGAGCATTCTAGTTTCTATGCCATTTAGCTCCCCTTTTTAATCCTACCAATTGTCTCGACCATGTTAATGACTTGGTTTCTGTCTCAAGGATCCTTATCGGTTTCCATACCGGTCTATACGGGTTCGGGTTTAGCCTTTTTGGGTCTAAGGTATTGGCAAAGAAGTCTCTAGTTATTCCACAGGAAAATGGGTGTTACGGTCCACCAGCTTCTGTTGTGCGACTTTGGTTACCTTCGGGTTTAGTTTTCCCTTTTTATGCTTTCTAAGGTGGTGCATGGCTTAGTGAAAGGCCTCTTGACTGCCGTGGGGTATTTTACTTGTACCTGGTCTCGGTGACTTGGAATTGTCTATCCATTTTCTTTGGAGGTCGGATATTCATTCTTGCCGTGCGCTTTTAAGCGTCTGAGTTATTCCGCCCTTTCGGTTTACATTCGTATATGCTTTGTAGTAATGTCCCGGTGTTTTCCAATGTTACAATCGTGTTGTTGTTAAGACAACATGTTTGGTTGATATTACCGATCATATTTTATGTAGTTAGCTAGTTTACTTTCCTAACATTGTTATCTATTTTCTCCCTTGATGTGTACAGCCAAATTAGGCTTTTACTTTCTTTCCCAATTATGGTCTTGATACTGCTGGTTGACCTCCTTTAGTTTAGGTTTAAAGGTTGCCGGATCGTATAAGTTTTAAGTATCTATGATTGTAAACTGTTTGACATGGAATATTTAGTTTCCTTATTATTATCATTGTTCTTATGATTGTATCGAGCAGCCGCTTGTCGATTAGCTCTGCTTAGTCGCAAGATCCAGTGTCTTGCATTTGGTTTCTGTAGTACATGTCTTCATGTATTATCTATTTGGTTATTTGTAACATCACACCATTCTTCCTACAATTTCAAGTCTTCACACCCTTGTATGTGTTTACCTTCTAGGTTTTGAACCATGTATCCATGTATTTTATGTGATTTTATTATCTGGTGGCAACAACGCTTTCTTCTCACTTTACCCAACCAATTCATACAATTTGACACCTATTTGTAGTTATGTGTCCATTTGTAGGGGGTTTCAAGAATCATCCAACACTGACGTGATCAGCGTAAGTGTTGGGCTACTCCTTCACCCCAAATTTGTGCTCGGTGTCACTTGACCTGGCCAGGGTCAAGTTCAGCCTTGCACGTCCAATTTAAACAACCAATCAATTTAACCAACTTCGATTTTTATCCCACTCGTTCCTAGTCATCTGACAATTAATTCATGGACTAGTATCAAAAACCTTAAATCTTTAGATCAATGGTTTAAATTCTCCACTACATTTACATTTAGGTGTATACGTATGTATATTCTTTCATTTACGTATCTATAAATATTTATGTGTTGTAATGTTCAAGACCGGTTTTATATTACAATAATACTCTTAATGTATAGCTGCCTATGATTGCTTTTATAACCTCCTGGTATTACTAGTTCTTTTCATTTCAATCCTCATACCATATGTATATATACCCGTTCCTTTACTTGTACACGTGGTCTCATAACTTCTGGTGTTATACAATGTTATACCTCATAAATTTTGGCTGATTTTTCTTGTTGGACTTATTAGTCTCACTTCGATCTGATTTATTGTTATATACTTTAATTCCTTTATTCTGTTTCTATCTTGATCTTTCCTGGGTCTGTAACTCTTCTGTTACTTCGTCATTATTATTCCTTGAGTTTAATTAATATCTTGTCTCTCTTGATATGTATGTGTGTACATTTATATCTATAACTTGATATATCCTGCTTAGGGTTCTTCGTGTTTAGTTTGCCTCGGTTACCGTTACTGGGTTACCAATCTCACCAGATGCTCCTCTTTGGTCCATTGGTTTATAGTAGTACCTTCATCGTGTGTAGGGTATTTAGAGGTATTTCGTGATAATAATGGCGTTATACATGGCCAGGAGCCCAACTTGTGTGGTGATGTTTGGGATTTCAATAATACTGTGGGAACCCTGCTTGTAGGTTTGTGTATAACGTTGTGTCATGCTTTATCAAGCATGAAAGATTGTACCAATTTTATGGTGTAATTTTCGTCTCGAGTTACATTCTCTTATTTCATTGTTTTACGAGAAGTTTTCTTAACATTAGCCTCTCAGGTGTACGAATTGGAGAATTTATTTCAATCCCGTTTTTGGATTAATTAGTAGTTTATCTAAGTTTTATTTATTTCATAAATTTTAGGGTATTTTGGTCCTGTTTGCTTGTGAGGTAGGGTCCTATCGACTGCTAAGCATGTCGACCCAAGTTGTCGCTGAAATTGGTCCCTTTGACAACGTCTTTGAACTTCACAGGTTGATAACGTTAGTAGATGCCGGATCGGGTTTTCCCGAGTGTGAGGAGGCTTTCTACCTCTCCGGCGTTCTCTCTATGATTTTTAAGGAAATTGGGGCCGTGGAGGGTGGTTGCAGGTATCTGTTAGGTATCCAGAAATTTCTGGGGAAGGACCCTAACTAACGCGCCTCACGTACTACCCCGAACTCTTAACCAGCTATCAAAAATCCTAGTTTCAGGTTTTCCTATACTCGGTACTCTCTCTCTGTTCCAGTCATCAGAGCGCAACTACGCTCTGATACCACTTTCAACCCCCGAATAAACATTCAACAGTACAAAACCAACTCCGGTCATATTGCATGATAACTAAGCAGCGGATTCTCGATATCTTTCGGGTGCTACAGATGCCAACCACCCACGTGGTTGACAGACCACACTACCAATACTAAGTTACGGTCTGCATGACTGGAACATCCCTCAACCAAAAACTTTTATACAATATAAGATACAAATCTGAATACCGAGTGTCTACAACAAGAATACCAAATCATAAACTAAGAATTACATCTCGGGTTTAGTATCAACCCATATATTACATGTGCTACTACAACTTAAAGGTCGTGCCCCGGTGGACTACCCCCATGGTAGTCACCCTGCCTACACTCCGTCGCGATCCAGATGATCACCTGTAAAAATAAAGGACTCAGCAAAACTATGCCGAGTATGAACGTGTGAAGCCCGCATGTTACCGGGCTACACGACTACTTGGTCGAATATTATTAAGTCCAATTTACATGCCATGAATAAGCAGTAACACACAACATGAAATGGCAACACACCAATTCACAACACGTTGAGCACAGAGACAGCCACAAGCACATCATCACAATCACAAATAGAGTGTGCCATAGAATACAAGTGATGACGATCCTCACAGCGGGATCATATAAGCGTTGTGTGTTTTCATTTCTTTTCCTTGTTTCCATAATGTGTATTCTCATTCTCTTTCCTTGTTTCCATAATGTGTATTTTCATTCTCTTTCCTTGTTTTCCATAATGTGTATTTTCATTCTCTTTCCTTGTTTCCATAATGTGTATTTTCATTCTCTTTCCTTGTTTTCATAATGTGTATTTTCATTCTCTTTCCTTGCACCCGGTCTAGGGATATAGTTTAGATCCCGTGACCATATAGTATGGGTGCTCATCTTTCCCTGTTTCTCATAGATTAACGGTGTATTCTTCTGTTACCGCACGTTGGAGGACGTCTCCTCCTTAGTTCATACTTTGTTCATACCTTAGTTCATACCTCCATTCCCGGCGTCGTACGTCGAGAAAGAGGGGTCGTCTTTAGACCCCAGGTTATGCTCTTCAATTAGCTGATCCTCCAATCCCGACGTCAGGTCGAGAAAGAGGGGTCATCTCTTGACCCCAGGTCATGCTTCCCAAATTGCCAATCTTCCAATCCCGGCGTCGTTCGTCGAGAAAGAGGGTTCTCTTTAGACCCCAAGATGTGCTCCACAATAGTCGGTCGAAGGATCTGATGCAGATACCAACTCCCGATCATCCATACCGCGCGGCCCGAGATGTTGTCTTCCCGGGTTATTCTCATGTTCTACCAGTTGATAATTACTTATTATGTGTCTTTATTTTTTGTTCAGCTTGACACCATTGTGGTGTCGGTAACAGTCCTCAATAGGGCATTCACTTATCGTAAATAGTTTGACACCATAGTGGGCGTCCTTGAGAGTCCTCCATGGTTAGAGAGGAGTTTTCCTTTATATATGTAGTTTCCTTATTCGTTTGTATTATTCGTTAAGTTCTGTCCCGTAGTTTACATAAACGGGGAGTGACTAAGTTACTGTGTGCACGCAAGTAAGGTATACAGGTATAGAGCAAACAATACCGCAATTTAAATGAGCAATCCGTTATCATACTTCACACAAACACACCGCAAGCGAATAAGCAAGATAAAAAACAATCCATTTTCATGCTTTAGTCTTGAAGTCATTGGCAAACAAGGCACACAACACACAAGCCGTGTAACACGGCAACATACGAACCACACATGTCCATACCTTTTTCGCTAGTTCGAGTCGTCTCACACTCGGAGTCCCGGTTGGAGTTCGCTACGGCCCTAGCGTTAATTACAAACAATGTGTCAGTTTATTATTTCATGTGACAACCTTTGTGACACTCCCTGAATTTATTAAATTATTAACGGGTGTTATTTCCTAGATAAATCTTCGTTGAATGTTCAACCTTTATTAACCCTTAGGACTTCCCACGTGTTAGACTTTATGTTACTCCTAGGGCATTCACACCCTTACTTTACATGTTAACTAAGTCCTTTGTCCTAGCTAATGTTTTAGAGCATTTAAGCGTCAACCGTGTAACATGTTTCTATAAGATAGATTTAACTTGTCTAAATGTATTCTCTCTTGGCTAAGTAGGTGGGTAATGTTTTAACCCTTGTTTAATGATAATATAGATCATAGATTATTCCTAAACCCACTTACACAGCAGTCCAAAGGTTTCAAAATCTGAAACACAAGTCACTTGTAATACCTTATCTAACTCCACTTTTAATGTAGTAATTGGTGTGTAACTCTCTCCATATGCTTCGGTATCTTAGTTATGCTCATTAGCTATTATTTGAGTTCATTATTAAGCTAGAATCACGCTTATAACACCCTAGTAGTACCGTTATACAGAAGCTACTTATTATCGAAAAATCTGAAACCACAATGTATATATTTCTTCTTGCCTCTTGTGTTTAGTTAGCTCAACTGATGTTTAATCTTCACAAAACGTTTTGCTAGTCTAGCTGCAGTTATTAGCTATGGTTTGGGTTTACTTTTTAAAAACAACACACACCCCACTCTTAGCACCTTGGAAAGCTACCCATACTGAAACATAAGTTTCAGAAACTGAATAACAACTCCATGCACACTTTCTCCTAGTTTCTCTGGTTACTGCATTACTTGTTTTCTAACTTCCCCAACATGTCCCTATCCTTAACTAGGGGTATTAGCAAGGTTTTAAGCTCATTTACAACAGACCAATCAACTCTTATTCCGGATGTAACCAGTTATACAGAAGCAACTTGGTATCGACATTTTCTGAAAATAAAACTGGTGCATCTCCTCTCTATTTAATCTGTTAGATTATGAAACTGACCCCCATGTTTTCCCTAGGTAGCTACAACTTAACCACGTGGGTTGGAGAGGTGTTTAGTTCATTAGCAACTCAGTTCAACCCTTTCTAACCATTCTGTAAGATGTTATACAGAACTGAAAAGAAGTGAAAACCGGAAATCTGAGACTATGCAACTGATGTGTTTTTTTTTTTTATTTTTTTTCCTTTGTCTTTCTTTTCTGATCTGAATCTATTTTCTGTTTTCCCCTAAGCATCTGTACTTACTTTAGTGTGTTAGGTGTGTCGAGGTCCATTAACTACTTAATGCAACATTTAAACCTTCTGCCCATAGTTGTACAGAAAGCATAAGTTTTCAGAAGGAACTGAAAACTGAAATCTAAAGCCTATTATCTTCTCTCCTATTCTTTTTGTTTGTTCACATATTGGCTTAACACTTTCCCTCATTACCCATTCACGTAGCTTAGTGTGTGACAGTTATTTTTTTTTGTTCCACCAGACCCGGAATGACATAGATACCAGCAAGACAGAAGAACTGAAAATTAAAACTTGACAGAATCTGAAACTGAGAAAACACTGTCACATCTTCCTCTCTTTATTTTCCTTGTTACAGACTGACTTCCCATTTACCCCAACTTGTTTTAGTTGCTTGGTTTGTTTTAACTCAAGTTTGGATTCGGACAGACTCTGAGTTACCTAGACAACCTCCCTAAGAACTTTTGATAAGGAAACTCAAATCTGAAAACAAACTGTGACATTTCCTTTTTCTGTCGTCGCTACTGATATTGTCTTCAAGTTTCGTTTCCCAAATTACCTAATTCCTTAGTTGGGTGTTCTAATGTATTTTTACACTCTAACCTAGCCCAACACCACCAAGCCAACATCCCTCAAGCAAAAAATCTCAAAACTGCAACAGAACCTTGTAAACCTGAAACCGTAAAACTGCTGTATATTTTTGTTTTCTGTTTTAATATGGCAACTGACTCCCCTAGGTTGTCTAGCCATCTAACTACGTGTCTTAGCATAGTTTTAAATTTAAAACAACCCCAAGCAAACTTGCAATGTTACAGTATCATCCTCCTGCTGAAATTCGAAAATTGGAAACAAAACTGATATATGCGAACTGGTGGTTTTCTACTAGCCTTATTTTGTTCATTGATCTGGTATAGTTTTATTTTCTTCTTGTCTTTCTGTTTAGTTACTAACCCGCCTCTTAACTCCTCCCTAAACACCCATAGGCAGGCTTAAGTATGTTAGTAGTGTTTTATGATCACTAACAGCTCAGCATGGCTCCCTCTACTCCCACTGTGCACCGTTATACAGATGATGAAAGTTACCGAGTTCAAAATGCATAACAGAAGCAGCTGGACAGATTATTTAGTGTGTTTTTAACAGGGTTTTAAGCTTATTTTTCAGACCCATTAAATACTCTTACACTATCTGTATTACCATTATACAGAAACCTCTTTTATACGTTTTAATAACTCACCAGTTCCAAGACAACCCAAGACAACAAAGTAATGCTACTGAAATTGCAGCAGAAACAGAAGACATAAAATGATGCATTAGTTTTTTTCTGTTTTTTCCAAGTTACTAACTGTTCCCTACTTAGTTAAATGGTTTGGTCATATCTTAAACTCAAACAACAGTCCCATCACTGCTGTTTAAGCCAACTGATTCGCCAGTACACAGCAACAAGAAAAACTGCCACCTGAAAACTAAAAGCAGAAACTGAAATATATGGTTGGTATCTTTTCTTCTGTTTTAATAAGCCAACCGATGTATTTCTTCTTTAGCCTTCTTATTTTCCCCAAGTTGTCTAGCTGCTTGTTTAGGTGTTTATCAAGATGTTAAATCCAAAACAGACCCAAACTACCATTAACTCTTCCGAAGGTTCATTATACAGGGCTGTTGCACTAAGTTATCAGTTGCAGGTTTTAGACTCCTTCTGCACTAGTTTTCATTGGCTGCTTGTACAAAATTTCTGAACCAGTTTACTTACTTCAGTTTAGTATATTGCCTAGTTTTCCCCTGAGTAAATACATTAGCTAGGTTCTAAGCTCATTAACAAGTCAACCTAACTCCATACTACTTCTGGGTATGCAACAGATAGACCACACACAGTTTAACTACTGAAATTACAACAGAAACCAAGAATATGAAATCTGAGATCATGAGACTGACGCATGCTTTCTTTTCTTTGTTATTCATCTGTCTTTTATCAGTTTCTAATCAACCCAATGCCCTTACAAACTTACCAAGGTATTTTTAAGTGTTTCAGGTACATTAGTAATTCCCTACCACTCCATCCAATCCCTCTGTACCAGGGTATACAGAGGACAAGTTTTCAGAAAAACCATGAAACTGATTCCTGTTATTTTTCCTTCTGTTCTCTAACTTCTCTTTTTTTGTTTTTTCTCAATCTGCTTGCTCACCTAACTAAATATGTTATGAAGCTATTAAGCTCAATACTAACAGCCTTGTACAAGCTATGGAACTGTCAACTTCTAAAACTGGTTAAACTGAAAAAAAACTGAAACCATAATCCATATTTTTCCTCTTCTTCTTACATATTTCTTATGACGATAACACTCCAACTTTCCAGAATCTAACATATACTCCTCGACTGAGGTATGGTGAGATTTCCACATATAAAGTCATTCTTCAATTGTTTAATTAACCACATTTTTCCCTAGCCATTTGTGACATGATTTACCCCATAGCTCACGGTTGTTCAACACTACGCAAACACTAAGGCGTTATCAGAATCAGTAAATAAGCATATAAAGTTTATTATTATCCATCTTTTCTTAATCACCACTGTTAAACAAACACCAATGGATTAAGGTTAATCACCTTAGGTTTGCTTCTGTTTACGTCCGAACTTGCACAATTTCAGAGCCAAACCACCATCATACTCAGACTGAGCCATCTTGCAGATTTTCAGATCTATGAAAGAGGGTTCTTGACCAAAACCTCCTGGACTTAGCAATCGGTCATGCACAAGGAAAAGTTGTGAGTTCGTTGTTATATTAACACCGAAAAGGCAGTTACCCCTTATTGGACAACACATGGGTTTGAAGGGCTTTACCTGAGAGAATACGCAAGGGCGACTTGAGCAGGTTGTTGCTCTAGAATTCGAAAGTTTGCTGAAGTACTTGCATGCTATTTTCACGCACCAGAGACAAGGAGAGAAGAGGGAAAACAACACTTAGTTTTCGGACATCAAACAGACATCAGAGGAGGAGTTAAACAGAGTTTATGGTTTCCTGTCCTCACCTTTGAGAGATCACGAGAAGGACTATGCTTATGGATTTCCAGAGGTTCAACCAGGCAAGCTCATGCAGGACTTAACCAGAGGAAACATGAAGAAGGTTCGAGGAATTGAGCATCTAAACCCGTCTGAGTTATCAAGGAATGCAGAGCATAGTAAGAGCTGAAGGTTGGTGTTTTACCTTGATCCAAATGGAGAAAATTTCTTCCTCCACTCACGGCCAGAGTGGGGCTCCTAGAAGGCACCATGCATGCGAGGAACGAAAACAGACGGAAAGGTGGGTTAGAGACATGGAGTTTTTTTTTTGAACCGCAACAGGAAGCAGAGAAGCTAGGCAGCACCAGTCGAAGGAATAAAGTGTACACCGGCGTGGGACTGTGGAGAATGTGAAGAATGGAATGGGTTAATTTCTGCGAGGACAACTCTTGCTAGAAGGGAGCAGAGTACCGGTTGAAAGAATGGGAAGGTAACTGCATGGCGGAGATAGCAAGGCACATTGGGTTGTTCCCTTTCGAAATCGGTATGGCATGGTTATTGTTCCAAGTTAATGGAACTTGTAGATTCTTTTTTTTTCTTTCCGGAAATGTAAGGCATTGGTGGGTAACTAAGTGATTACTAGTGGGCCTGTAGGATCTTCGAACACCCCATGAGTGGGTAAGTGAATGGGAGCTTAATGGGACTTGTAGTATTTAGGAATAACTTGTTCATCAGTTGCGTCGAGGATACAAATAGGTTGGCTCAAGTATTTACTTTATGATCCCCTTAGCATATGTTTGCAACCGATGCTACTACTCTATATTACAATATAGTAACTTATGTTTAGTAGTACCCTTATATTATGTTAATGAGTAAATACTACCTCAACTTGCACAATGCCTTATACTGGTTTCGTGTACCAATGTCCTCACATGTAAGTATTCATTTTGCTCAATGTATTGACTAATGTCAAAACCAACGAGCACTGGAATTTATATTACAATGTGACTTGTCACAACATTTCTTAGTATCCTAGCAATAATGTGACCAGTTTATAAACACACCACACATATTCACGATTTAATGTGTTTTAATTATTAGGGGTGTTTCAAAAGCAGTTAGGGCTGATCGAACCCGTGATGTATGGGTAAACAGACCCCATACCAATTATATAATTAATTCAGACTAGTGCACTAAAATGTGCACACATCGGGAATCAATCCTGCAACACGTGGGCTGAATAGATATTACCTTAACCATTGGGCAATCATAGTTATTCGTGACATATATACATACTACATGTATAAATTGAATGTTTGATACTTTAAATATAAATCAAAATTTTTGCCGACATATGATCGAACATTGGATATGTAAAAATTAATAAAATAGATGTAGGTCTGACTAAGCCACATTGATATTTTAATTTACAAAATAATACAACATTAATTTTGTACGGTAAAAATAATAAAATAAAAGTTTATATTGGCTTAAAATGGTATAAAATTAAAAACTAAACATATATATATATATATCATTTACAAAAACTTTAAATATTTATAAATTATGTATATATAGTTTGTATTTATTTTAAAAAATTTACACGTCAACTAATTTAAATTGTTATTATATATTTATTGTATTTTTATATTTTACTACTTATGTAATTTTTGTAAATTAAAAGAATTATATAATAAAATGTATAAAATCTGCACAAATTTTAAAATTTATATACATATATATCATTTACTAATTTAAATTATTTTGAAAACTAATTTATATTAAATTTGTAAATTTTAACCAACATATGTACTAGTTTAAATTATTAATACATATACTATATTTTTTATAATTTATTAATACGTGTGATACTTTGAAAATTAAAAATATTATAAGTATCAAAAATATATTATGTTACATATATTTTATATGATTAATAAATTCTTGTAGTGGTATGTAGTTTTAATTAATTTGCATTAATTAGAAAATTTTTGTTTACTTAAATTTCTTTTTAAAATTTAGATAGCTAAAAAGGTAAGAAGTAAAATATACCAAACGTACTATATTGCAAAAAAAAACTATAAAAAATAAAATATTTTTATAAGAAGATAATATATCCACTATGGCAACAGTAATATAGTTTAGTATTCTGAATTATGTAGTATTCACACGATTAAGTTATAAGAATAATAATTTTATTAATGCTTACAAACATTAGCTATGATTTCTTATATTCTAGCACAATATCAACCGAAATTTCATCAGCATTATTAGTCGCTAGCAATTTTGAAACTTAAGATAGTAGCAATTTAGCTACTTGTTAAAAATATTTGCTATCATAGCCAAAATAGTAGCACAATAGCTACGATAATCAAGTGTTAGTAGCAATTTCATAATTTCACTTAACTACATGGTTGTAGCAACTTTTAAGATAGTAGCTAGTTAGCTATTGATTAGAATCTTTTTGCTACCGTTGCTCAAATAGTAGCATAATAACTATCATGTTTGAATTAGCATTAACCAAGTAGTAGCAATTAATTAATTTAGCTACCGATATTAGTAGCAAAATTACTTTTCCTAAAACTACCAAAATGAAAGATAAAATAGCTACTATTGATGGTAGCAATCTTGTAAGGCGGTAGACATTTAGCTCATGGCTAAAAGTTTAGCTACCATTGTTGTTGTGGTAACACAAAAGCAACCACTTTGTTAGTAACATAAAAATCAGTAGCAATTTTCCAATTTAGATACCGATATATGCGTATTAGCAATTTATCGGTAGCTAAAACATCTTTTTCTTGTAGTGATATAGTAATACAATCCAAACCGACTAAACAAGAGAAGAGCTTAATGTGCTTAACATGCTCTTTGTGACCGACACCTTCTAGGACCAAAGTGAAGTGGATAAATTCCTGATAGTGTAACAAAAAGGGTGCTTAAGAGCGCGTTCGGACTTCTGCTCAAAAAGCTTGGTTTACAAGCTTATTTTTAATCTCCCTATGGTTATCCTATTAGTTAAGGCCATGTGTATTTTTGTGGACCCAAAAATTAAAAAATCCAATAAAAAGATCACACTTAATATGTTTTTCAAATGAATGAACATGGATGATCATTTTGAGATTTGGAAACAAAAGTTATTACATTATGTTAATATTGAATAAAACAGGTATACATTTTTTTTAAGAAAAGGGTGATTCCCTTATATTCAAAACCAAACAACAACAAAAGGAATGACAGAATTCTATTCCGTTTCCAAGTTAAAACCAAACAAACTTTTTAATCAAAGGTAATCCCTTTCCTTTCCCCTCCATTCCCTTTCCTGATTCCATTCCGTTTCCATTGCTCAAAGTGAACGCACCCTTAAAACCTAGTAGGGGTCAACATGCAAGATGCCCAGAAGCTCAAACTTGATTCCAAAAAAGCCTCAAGATTAGTGATGATATGAAGGAATCTGGGACGGGAAGAGCTGAAGACCGGAAGCCTAAAACCGACATGCAACACCAAGAACTACACCAGATCTATACATAGCAAGTAGGATAGAGGCTAGATTTGAAAGCAGTTGACGCTAAAAACTTATTTGTAGAGGCAAAAGAGAAAACTTGCAAGATGGGGCTACACCTGCGATGACAAGGTGGAGTGGGGAAACAACGGTAGTGGTGAGAACGACAACACCAAAGGATGCCAAGGGTAATCGCTAAGTGGAATTTGGAAGAAGATGAGCTTCAGGAAGAAAATGACTATGAAGGTTGTATACTACATGTTGTTAGAGACATTAGGTTCATTAGTTTACTGCACATGTATCGTTAGCTAATGTTTTAATATGTATTTACAAAACTGTATCATTTTGTATAAGTTAGGCCTAGAGCTAGATTATTTTATGTTTTATCTTCCAAGACTAAGCCGAGCCAGTCAACAGTTAGGCTTTTAGTTGGCTTCTGGTTCCTCTCTCTCTGTAGCGTCTTGTACTCCCATGAGCTTATGCTCCATGCAATCTGAATAAAAGAGAAGTACTTCCTTTCTTGATATAGCTTTCTTTCATGGTATCAGAGTAGAGAATGTGGGATCTAGCTCTTGTTCCTTTTCTTCTTCCCTAATTGTTTGCTTCTCTCCAAGCAGAATCATCTCCTTTTTCTTTTTCGTCAAATCCTTAATCTATTTCCTTTCCTTCCAATTTGGTCTGAATCTTCTGGTATGTGACAATTAGTAACCATGTTCAAGAAGAAGAGAAGTCTCCTAAGCCAGAAGACAGTGGCAAGGGGGCTGACAATTCAGAAGATGGTAGCGACGGGAGTGTAACAATCAAAATCGGCAGTCCTCTCTATCCGTCTAGCTCGGACCATCCTGGCCTTGCTTTTGCTACAAAATACGACGGTGGAGTGGGATTTTCCTGTTGGAAGCACCAAGTAGAGACCACACTAAGATATAACAAGTTAGGGATTGTTGATGGAACCTTAAAGAAGCCCACAAACTCGGATGCGAGGGCGCAAGCTTGGAAATGATGTGACAATATGGTGCGCGCCTGGATCCTCATTAGTCTTGAAAAACGAGTGGCTGATTCTATGCTGTTCATATCCTCCATGGCAAAAATCTGGGAAGATCTCTGTGCTCGATATGGTAAACACTACTCAGACCAACGACTACATCGGGGATTACTTCACTAAGCTGAGAACTATCTAGGACAAAGTCGATTCTATTACTTATTTGCCCAGTTGCAGTTGCAATACCGATAAAGCCTCTAAGGAGTACATCCAGATGCAGAGATTGATCAAGTTCCTTATGGGCTTGAATGAGAGGTTTGCGGCCGCTCGTGAACATATTCTGATGATCTCCCCTTAGAGATTAACACTCCGATGACCTTCTCTATTAGAGATTAAGACAAAAATCTCTTACCGTAGGGCCTTCCTTAGAGATTAAGACTCCGATGACATTCTCTATTAGCCAAAGGTGAAGAACATATGGTTGTGGTCAGAGTAATAGAGGAAAATGGACTGCCGTTTAGTGTGCCTATTGCCATAAACCTAGGCAAGCATGGCTCCCCTCCTGGGTGGCGCATGGGAAAGGATAAAAGACATCAAGCCAATGACGCCAATGACCAGAAGGAAGAAGAAGCTTGCAATGATCCGTTTGGTGGAGTTTTGACCATGGATTAGGTGAATCAACTCCTGAGTTACATTAGTAGATCTTAAATTGCAAACAAGGAGTCCAAGTTCTCTGAATCCAATTGTGGATCCACAGGTATGACCTTCTCTCAGCATAATGTTAGCATAATTAGTAATATTTATAGAAACTTTAACACTTCTGATAATTACAACTTCAAAAGAACTGACTGGATAATTGATAGTGGTGCCTCGGATCATATGTGCAGGGACATGTCTACGTTTCATGATATTTCTTTCCTTGATAGGCCTTATTTTGTTGGTATGCATGATGGGTAGTGTTAGAATAATTAAATGACCTTATCACTCTTAGGGATGTTCTTTTTGTGCCTAGCTTTAGGTTTGGCCTAGTTTCAGTAAGTAAGTTATCCAAACAGATGAATGCCAGATTTTCTATTAATTCCACATGCTGCTTTTATCAGGCCTGTGAATACAATGAAGAGGTGAAGATTGGTCAAGTGCATAGA
Source organism: Limonium bicolor (assembly GCA_023374045.1). Taxonomy (NCBI): domain Eukaryota; kingdom Viridiplantae; phylum Streptophyta; class Magnoliopsida; order Caryophyllales; family Plumbaginaceae; genus Limonium; species Limonium bicolor. Next base: position 104,380,258 of record CM041777.1, on the reverse strand, counting down.
GGGATTTATGTTCTTGACAAGTTTTGCCATGAGAAAGGAGAGAAATGCCTTAATTGCCATCTAGATGGTTCTGTATCCGTGTCCCTAGGTTCTGAGTGTAATGTTTCCTTAAGTACATGGCATCATAGGCTTAGCCATTTTCCAAGAGAAAGGATGTCAAAATTAGGTTTTGTTAGAGACAATAATTGATAAAAGACCCTTTTATGTTAACCTTGTAATAGAGACAAGAGCCATATACCCCCCTTCTCTCCAAGGTCAATAAAAACTCATGACATTTTGAACTAATACATATAAACTTATGGGGTCCTATAATCTAGAAACATATGATGGTTTCTCCCATTTCCTTGCAATTGTTGAACAAGAGTCTTGTCACTTGGACACACTTGTCTATTCTAAATTTGACTGTTTTGAGCTCATAATTGTTTCATCGTATATAGAAAAACAATTTATAAGAGTGGTAAAATCTGTTAGAATAGACTGCCCATGAACCAGGGAGCTCCAAAACTAGAGTAGATTACTTTAGACTTAAGGGAATTAAACATCAAACCACCTGCCCTATACCCCTCAACAAAATGGTGTTGTTGAGAGAAAACATAGGCAAATTTTTGAAAAACAGCCCGAGCCCTTATGTTTCATTCCTCTCTTCCTAAGAAATTTTGGGGAGAAAGTATTCTTACTGCCACTTCTCATAAATAGGATGCCCTTTGTCAGTGTGAACAACAAAACACCTTATAAAATCATTTATGGACAAAAGATTGTTTTAGCTCTTAGGAGTTTTGGCTGCCTTTTCTTTGCACATATAAACAAAACAACATGATAAGTTTTACCAAGATCTATTAAATGCATTCTTCTTTGATATGGGAAAAATAAAAGGGGATATAAACTCTATGATTTAGACAATCAGAAGGTAATATACAACAGGGATGTAGTTTTTCATGAGGAAATTTATCCTTTTAAGACTAACCCTAGTAGTTAGTGGATGTCACTCCTGTTAATGCTAGAGAGGAGCTATGTAACTCTGAAAATATTTAATGCCTTCTTCTGACACTGACCTGGAAAGAGTAAGTATAAAATAAACACCAAGAAAGCTACACTGAAGAACACAAGGACCAGAGTTTCAACAACCCCACTGCATCTGCTTCGATAGAAACAGAAGAGACTCAAAACCACCTCATAGAGGAGATAAATCCAAAACAAGATCAAGAACAAACATCAACCTCTTAAGATCATATAGGCTCAGACACACACCAAAATATATGGAGGATTATGACCTTGGATCATCTATCATGAAAAAAAGATAAGTTCTCATTTGATTCTTCTTGTGATATTTTCTTTCAAATTCTAAGTGATCAAATTATGGCTGTTGTTTGTGTTGAGTCTCATTCTACTAAACCTGATTCGTTTCCTTAGTCCAGATTATAGTGATAGCATAATTAAAACTGATAACTTGATGCAAACTATAGGAATTATTTTAGGAGAGAAAATGACTATCACTGCTTGTTTTCTGGTCCGGGTAAAGACTGAGCCTAGTTGCTATGATGAGGTAGTTAAGGATGAGAGGTGGAGAAAATCCATGAGTTAGGAATTTCTTGCATTAGAGAAAAATCATACTTGGGATTTAGTTGAACCACCTTAGAGAGTTAAGCTAGTTAAGTGTAAATGGGTCTATAAGATTAAGTTAAAGGCTGGCGAGAATGTAGAGACATTTAAGGGAAGGTTAGTTGCCAAGGGTACACTCAAATCACGGGACTGACTACCTAGAGACCTTCTTACCTGTAGACAGATTTACTATTATTAAGGCCCTGATTATCATTGTAACTAAAAGAGGTTGGTTAGTGAATCAATTGGACATAAATAATGCTTTCCTCCATGGGGACTTGAAGGAACTGTGTACTTGGAAATACCTTAAGGTCACAGTGAGGAAGGGTCTGGAAAGATATGTAAGTTAAATAAATCACTATATGGTCTAAAACAGGCCTCTAGACAATGACTTCACAAACTCAGCATTTTTCTGAAATCTTTTGGTTTTACACAGTCTCAATGATTACTCTTTGTTTTCAAGAGTTAGCCCTAGTACGGTTTGTTATATGGCAGTTTATGAGATCTTGATAAATGGAAATGATGATGTATTCATAAGGAATGTCAAGGAAAATATGAATAAGAGGTTTAGGATTAAGTTTAGGTATTGTAAATTTCTTTCATGAGATGCAATTTCTGCATACCCATAAGGTGTTATTTCGATGCAAATGAATTACTGTGAGGATTTGTTAAAAGAACTTGATCATCTAACACTAAGGTGGCAGTTAGTCCTCTTGACACTAGTCTTAAACTGAGAAAAGGTGATGGAAAGTTGCTAAATGATACAGAAGGCTAATTGGAAAAATTAGATATCTTTCTCTCAATCACCCTGATCTTTGTTTTACAATATAGTTTCTTAGTCAGTTTCTGAGTAGTCCCACTGATATGTATCTTAAGGCAGCAGTACATGTTCTTAGTTACATCAGAGGGACATTGAATTATGGTTTATTGTTTAATTAAAGAATGTCTTTAATCTGGTTACTTTTTGTGACTATGATTGGGCAGGGTGCCCGAACACAAGAAGATTGATCGGTGGTTTCTTTATATATTTGGGAGGAAGTCATCTCTCATGGAAGTCCAAGAAACAGACCATAGTTGCTCTGTCATCAGCAGAGGCCGAGTACCGCGCCATGAGAAGTGTCACAACAGAAGTCGGTTAGATAACTAGAGTTCTGCTTGAGCTTGGTGTGACAAACATACTGCTAGTGCCTGTTAAATCTGATAGCCAGCTGACCTTTTACATACAAGAAACCCAGTTCTGCAAAGGACGAAACATATAGAATTGGATGTGAACTTCTATTGACAAAAGCTACAAGAAGGCGTGATCAGTGTAGATTTTGTGGGATCAAAGGATCAGTTGGCTAACGTTCTGACTAAGCCATTATCAGGCAAGGCTTACCCACTACAAATTAGAAGGATGAGCTTAAAACTGGATGTTAAGTAGGTTGTAGGAATTTAGTTTCATGTAGTTTTTCATTTTGTCAAACCTGATAAGATTACTGCTCCTCAGGTTTGAGGGGGCTGTTAGAGACCTTACACTACAACAAACTGTAATATAGTGACACACATATTTTATGACACCATTTAAGTGTCACTATGAGTAGTTAATACTGACATATATTTGTGTCGGTAAAAATTTATTAATTTGTACTACTTTTATATAAGTGTCATATATATCAGTTTATACTGACGTAAAACCACTAACATATAATAACTTTACTAACTTATAGTTCTATAAGTCAGTATATGTATATCATTATTACTAATTTTCTTTAAATAAGTCAGTAAAACTTCCCGTTTTCATTTCTTTCGTGCCTTAACCCTAACTATCATCCTGAGCAGCTTCTTCTTCCTCACGCTGCGAAAGAATTATCCACCAATCTGGCAGTAAGCATCCCTCTATCCAGTGCTAGATTATTACGTTTTCCCCTTCATAACAGTGATGAACATTTGAGCCATTTCATTTTCTTCATCTTTTCTGGATATTGGTTAATCAAATTTGTCGGACACTTCTTTTCTTCACTCAGGACTGAGAATAATGTAGACGAATCAACAGAGCGTTCGTCTATTACAGGTTAGTAATCTCATCCTCATGTCTCCGCACTTAATTTATTGAAATTGAGATTTTATCGGTGAGGTCGTTTCCGCCTAGGAAAAGGTATTCGAGGTTGGTTAATTCGCTGTAGATGGATGGGATTTCACCGTAAAAGTAGTTGCCACCGAGGTCTAAGTGACGGAGCAAAGATGTCAAGTTATTGTTGTTGATGTCAAGGGATTGGAGATTTGGGAAAGATGAAGTGAAATTCCATGTATCAAGTTTGCCGGTAAATTTGTTGTTTGAGATGTCGAGGGATTGGAGGTTGGGTAAAGTGAGAAGAGTACTTGTGGTGGTGAGGTTGGATGTGAAGTTGTTTCCAACAAGTGTGATGTGAGGTGTGTGAGGGCGTGGGGATTGGAAGCTGTTTTAAAGGAACGGAGTGCGTTAATGTCTGAGAGGATTGAGGGTGATGAACGAGTACATGTGGTGATGATTATGAGGAGGAAGAAGAGTAGTGACAAGGAAGGTAGTAATACTAATGTTGCTGCTGGGTGGTACTGCTACCATCTTAATCAATCAATGGTCAACAACAGATAAAAGTAACTGGTAATTATGATGTGCTTTGAGGTTCAGTTTTCTTCCTATGGGAAACCCCTCCATATAGATCTTTACATACAAGCTCTCAGAGGCAACCTCCAGCTTATTAATCTATTGTCGTCATCATCACTTGATCTTTCTTAATTTGCAGCTGTCCTCCTGGTTGCTCATCATGCTAATCCATCTCATGAGTGGTGCTATTAATATTGTTGTGATCATCATCACTAGTTTCTTCTGAAAACTCCTTGGTATTATTATTGATATAATTACTTGTTGCCGCTGCAGTCTCATCACTTTCTTCCTGAAAGAACGGATTAGTGGCCATCCTATCGCTGAAGATGGCACAACCCTGCAACACCAATACGCCTTCTTTGTGACAAGGTTATCAACTACAATAGGGTCAGTCAGATGCATTTACTCGGGTTTGATCTTGTTTTTTAATTTACTAGTTATAACAATTGATGCTTTGTTTGTTCTATTTTCCTTTTATGAAAGAAAAAACAAATTGTTTGCAGGTGTTCTACTGTTGTGGGTCTGTTCTTGATGGATAGAGTTGGAAGACACCACTCTTATTGGTACAGGATTATAGGTTTACATTTAAGACAAATTTCTGATTCAAATTTATAGCTTAATCAATGAGTTTACAACCTTTCATTTTTTTGTTAAATTTGTGCAGATTTCTGCTTCAATAATGTGCTTTGGTTGTATATTATCTAGATTGTCATTCATGTTGCAGGTTCAGATATATATTCTAGAAAAACATGTGTCTCTTCTCATTTTTTTGTGTTTGTACTTTCTTATTGTATACTTTTTGTGGCTAATTAATTCCTTGTTCTGTTTCTATCCTCTATGTGAAAGAACAGGACCACCAATTGTTGTCAGATTTTACTCCTTACTTGCTCCTTCTTGAATTCTGGTACCATACTTCTGACATTCCTTTTTAATAAGAAAATGTTAGTTCTTTCGTAATCTAGGTGACTAGCTCATGTTGTTTGTGCACTGTACAAGTTATTAAATGAATTGAAGAAGACAAATTAAAATAAGCTAGGATAATAATTAAACTTATGTAACACGTTTTCCAGTACTATGTTTCCTGATTACACAAACAAAATCTTTTTTTAAAAGGACATGTATGATATAATAAGATATGCGCATCATTCTTTTCCCTAAAAAAGACATCATTGAATTTTTTTTAATATTTATGGTAGTGTTTGAATTTCCAACCTAGAATCTTTGGTATTGAGAGATATCACTTCACTCTTTCCACTACCGACCAATTCACTGCGATTTGAGACATCGTTGAAGTTAATTATCAATAAATAGACGGCCATATCATTGTTGTACTTCTTGGGTCCATTGATAACCATTGTTTGATTTAATAATAAGTCTTTTTATTTTTTCGTTTGTTGGATGTTAACTTATTGGCTTATATATGTTGCTTTGATGTTATATTTGTAGTTGTTCTTTGCATTGTTCATCGGAATGGCAGGAATACCTTATGTTATTATGTTAGCAAATCGCCTACTGCTCAGAGAGTTCTGTTCAATCTGTGGAATCTTTTCATACTGGTCCATCTAATGCTGCAGATCCAGAGGAATCAGAGGGCACCCTAGCTTCTCATGAAGAATCACACGAGATTGAGCAAGGTTTGCTAAAGAAATAATGTGTTCTTATTTTTATAACTCTATAATTTCTCAATCTTTTATGTTCCTGAATCTTGTCATTGGATTTTGAGTTTCATCTTCATTTTAACATTTTGAAACGGTTTTATTGAAATTGGAAAGACTATACGGAGATGAAAGGGACTTGTTAAGACTTAAACTTTATACATGTGATTTGTAGAAATTAAGAAGGTTAGAGGTCATACTCGAATGGATGAAAGGGACTTGGGACACTTGTGAAAATGCCCCAACATGTGCCTATCAACTTCTCTGATTGGAGAAAGGTTCCACGAGGAATAAAAGATGATCTTTGGAGCATTGTGAAGGTAAATTTTCTTCAAATTTTTTATATTTAAAATAATCCTTATGTTTTATATGTGTAATATCTATCTCTTTTGTAGGAGAAATTTTCATTCGACCCAGAAACACCAGCTACTAAAAAGTGGGTTATTGCTGACTTGGGAAAAAAGTGAAAATCCTGGAAACATGAGTTGAAATCATGCTATTTTGATTCCAGTCAAACTGTTGATGAAATTGTAGCAAAGGTGACAGACAGAAGAGTTAATAAAGATCAACTGAAGGATCTTGCAAGTTGTTGGGTCAACCCAGATTATCAGGTAATGTTTTCAGCAAACACTTCTTCATTTATCTATTATACACTTGTAGTATTAGTTGTCTGATTAAGTTTTTGAATTTAGGTTCCACATGATCTTGTCAGTGACACAAATCAATCATACAGTGAAAATGAAATTGACATGGACAAGGACATTGTGGGCAAGGTTAGAAATTCATTTCAGTATTTTTACTGTACTTATTAAGTTTCTTTTTTGTTTTGCTTCAAGTTATTTGTATGTTAGTTCTGGATGTACAAAATATATGCATGTGGTTGGTTGGTATGTTACTTTGAGTTCTGCATGTACATAATATGTGGTTTGAATGTTGTGATCTTCACCTTCTGCGTGTGGTTCTGTTGAGTTTTCTTACTTGAACTACATTGCTAGCTAGCTATGCTTGTCCTGAATGGATTGATATCTTTTTTGTTAGCTAACGAGTTATCAAGTTAGGATCATTTTAAATTTTATTCTTTTGATTACAGTAATGATGAAGCTGATTATATGGGGTGGGGGTAATAGTAGTCATCCTCTTCTTTTGAGAAAAGTGACCATTCAAGGAAACAGAAAAAAGCATGCTTGACCACACCCTTCCTTTCTCTTTTTAACTTGATCTCCTCATCAGTAGTACATGTTGCAAGAAGCAGCAGCAGTAGCAGATGTTCCAAACTCAGGCATTTGAAACAAAACTGGCTGCCAGATTTTGATTGCTTTTTATAACCAGATTTTGATTCCTTTTATTGTACTAGCAGTAGTAGTACATGGATTGATCTCTCTTTTCTCTTCTAAACTTTAATGGGAGGTGCTTTAGAAGAGGATGAAGGGGTTATTATGAACAAATCAGATTCAAGAAGGGTCGGCGGGGATTAATTTACGACTATAGGCAGCGGTTGGTGGTGGATTTAGAAGCTGAGAGGCTGATATGGTCACATGACATGCAATTTTTTGAAAGCATTTTGCTATGCTCAATTTTCAATTTTCAGTTGATATTTTTGTTGTTGTTCCCAGGATATTTTTTGTTGATATTTTCAATTGAACATAGTTTGGACTATAGGCAGGGGTTGATGGAGCTTTGTCTTGTACTGGAACTAGATTTGTTTAATGTTTTAACAAGCCCCTGAAGGTGTTCTTCAAATTAAATTTGCAAAAAAAAAGAAGGATACGTGTTGTTGTTTAATGTTTCATTGTCTTGTACTGCTCCATTTCCTCTTTTTTACAAGTTGATAGAACTTCCTTTTTCTGCCTATGTATGGAATTCTACCATCTCTAGTTTATTATGGCATTAATATGTGTGGTTTGTGAGAGGTTTTAATATTGAGTTTTTTTGCTAATTGCAGGTTCATCACATGCATGAATTTGTGGGTTGAAAAATGAAGCAAGAGCTGAAAAGATTCAAAGAGAATGACTACTTTTGTTTCAAACTTTGGCCACCAACTGTTTAGTGTGTAGTACTTTAAAACTATGGGCTGTTTTGTGAGTAGGTTTGACAACATACATGCAATCAAATTCTATCTCCTTTTGTGAAAGCTCCAAGTGTATTTTGATACTTTTAAGTGCTTGGATTTAGTGATGATATCAAAACTATGATGTTGTTGAATTGGTGAATTAATAGAAACATTTCAGTTTCACTATTTGTTCATAAGATCTTTCATTGTTGAAACAATGTTGGCTGACACAAAATATAGTCTATATTGACACTTATGTGTGTCACTAAAAACTGGTTAGTTTGTCTGTTAATAGGCTATAGGGATACAAAAAAAGTCAGTAAAACATTTTTACTGACAGTCAAAGAGTGTCAGTATAGCCCATCCGAAACACTTATTTAGCTGTTGAAGTAGTGTTCATATATGTGTCAGTATAGAGTCAACTGACACATAAATATATGTCAGTATAGGGTAAACTGACACAAAAGAAAAGTGTCAGTATAGCTTTACACCTTTCACCGACATTTCATTTTTGTGTCAGTAAAACCCTATAGTAACTACGACACCACCAACTTTATTTTTGTGTGTCGGTAAATCCCGGCATACCCTATACTGACACTTTTTTTGGTTTTACTGACACTTTTGTGTGTCAGTAAAACGTTTTTTTCTTGTAGTGTTAGGTTCATTAGTTTATTGCACATGTATTGTTAGCTAATGTTTTTAATATGTATTTATAAAACTGTGTCAGTTTTGTATAAGTTAGGCCTAGAGCTAGATTATTTTCTGTTTTCTTTTCTAAGATTGAGCCGAGCCAGTCAACAGTTAGGGTTTTAGTCTGGCTTCTGGTTCCTCTCTCTGCGTAGCGTCTTGTACTCCGGTGAGCTTATGTTCTGTGCAATCTGAATAAAGAAGAAGTTCTTCCTTTCTTGATCTAGCTTTCTTTCACATGTTGATGCAGCATTTTGATGAGCAAACTCAACTTTATATTGAATGTTTAGTCTTGAACTGAACTTTATCAGTTGTATCCATCAAGCAGAATCCGTTATTATCTTACCAAAAGATAAAAATGTGCAGTGTTAAACAAATACACTGATATCTTCTAAGACGGAGAATCTTAATTATGATTTAGAGATTAATTCTCCTATAATTTTGTAGATTAATTTGGAGAAAATCTAGGAGATGAAGATTCAATCCTTCGATCTATATAAGTCTAGGGACAAAGGGTGATAAGAACGAGACTACATGTGCATTTACAAAGAGAACGAAGTTTGATATTCTAGGGTTTTTCTAACTAAGATTTTTGGGATTACTTGTAATTAGGTTAGGGTCGAGAGAATTGGTTGTTTCTAGTGATTGAAAATATATGAGTGAAAACTAGAAACGTGGTTACCAAGTGTGTATTACCTTGCTTTGTATCATGGGTGTAACTCCGTTACTTAATAGAGAAATAGTTTTACAGGTTAATATCTATCTAATTCTCCATTGTCTATTTGTGAAGAATATCTGGAGCGTCAGTCATAAACTAACAAAGAACTTACACTACAGAACCCGAATACGGGGATATATAATTGTCCTATATTTGATTTCTTTCGATAAGAAGAGAGAGGCTTCAAAGCTCGTGCATCAATATTGAACAGCCGTACCACAGAGCACATACAAGAAGACCCAGATAAGACAAATTCATAACAATGTATAATCATCATAATGTAACCTAATACCAATATAAAGACTATATATACTACAGAAGCCATCTGCATGCAGTAGCACTATTTTTTATTTGCCCCATTTGCCTTGTGTAATTGTTAGGTTCCACTTTACAATATTCACTTGTCAACATGCTATTTGTTCGGTTTTGTCATGTCAGAATCCACCATACTCTACATGACAAATTATTACATAAGGTTTGAATCCACTAATTCAACCAATTTGCAAAAAGAGGCTATAAATGCCGCGTTACACACTTTCCAATCGAACGATACTATGTTTTTATATAATATTATAGTCCTTGGCAAATCAATTCACTATCGTGGATATAAGAGCGTAAGCTGTAACGTACAGAAGATTGATCGATCCTATCAACTCTTTCTCCACTTACTTCTTAACTTATCATCTCTTTCTGAAATGGATAGATATAATTTACCTACTTTTATTTGCCCTACACTCTATTTTCCTTATACGTGAGTAATTATTTATTTTTTAAATACCATCAAGAACTATATTATCAGAAAAGGTCCATTATATAAATCAAGGACAAGCAAAATTGAGCATAAATTAGGGATGGTGCTCAAATTAATAACCAACAGTAGGAGCCACTGCAAGAGGATGCCGAACAATACCTAACCCCAACACCTGCATCTCCATCAACCAAAACTCAAATGATGGTTGAATTGGCTGATGAAGACGACAACAACTTATCTATTTCGGTGGTTGTTAGTAGGAACCGTTGAAATAGACTAGGGAGTATATCTATTTTGGCAGTTGTAACTACCAACCGTCAAAATAAACCATTTAATTTTTAGAAATATTTGGGCAACCTATAGCGACGGTTTTTTCTACAATCGCTGACATAGGGACGTCGAAATAGGCCTTTCTAGTGAATCAAGTTCATTGGTTATCCAGAAAACTTCAAATGCTTCAAGTGACAAAGAAAGCCAAAGTTCCATGAAAAAGCAGTAGCACCTCTATCAAAAAAGGAAGATAAACCAGTATCTAGAGTAAACAGACAGACACTAGAAACATAGAAGGAGATAACGGTAGAAAAGTGATTAAACATCATATAAACATGACAACAACTTGAAGATAATAACCAGAAAGATGTTTATGTTGACCACCAGACAACATGGAGCAATGTAGACTCCCACTCATGAAGATGACGAACCTCGATAACATTTTTCCGGGCCACTCTGGGCATTCCTAGAGTAGCTGGTGAACCTGACATGTAAATCTATATTCTACTTCGAGAATAGCCTGGCGGACATGGTAGCATGGCCTTCTTTCCTTTACGATCCGAGTTGGACAATCAAAGATCCCAAAATTTTGTCCATGAGGCCGTAATCAACGGTTTACCCATGAGAGAATCCATATGATACCATTATCATTCTCTGTCAAAGTGTGTAACAGGCGGTAGCCACCCTCTATGAAATTGTAACGATGCCCACGTGAGCACCCAAAACTCCACATGTCCTTTGTTACCATTTTGTTCACGACTCCTACACTAGTAAACATCAATGACAGAGCATCATCGCCTTCCCTTCTTGGTCCGTTAGTGACTGAGCACCATGTTCCTTTCTCGGAGCTCTGCCGCCAATACTCTCATGTCCACCATAATTTCTACCAATGAGAAGGTTGCTCGCCTGAGCAAGAATCATAACCATCAGAATTTGATCCCTTACCCCCCCCCCCCCCCCCCCCCCCCCCCCCCCCTAGGCCCAACGAACTTTGCTTGCATACAGACCCCTTTTCCATCTTGCCCCCGAGCTCTTTGATTTCCACCGCACAAAATAATCTCACGGAATATCCCACACTACGATATCAAGGAGCTCCCATGCCTACATGCAAAATCACTGTTGTAACACCCTGGATTTTACCTCATCATAAAGTATGAATCAATATGAGTACAACACCGTAAACGGGGATAAAAAAGGATGTCAAACGGGTCGTAAAACTGAGAAACAAAGTCTGTCAATCCTTGTGTCTGGACGTTGAAGTTTGGACACAAGTCAAGAGTCGAAAACTAAGGAGTCCAAAATGTCCAAACTTGTGTCTGGACGCAGAAGTTTAGACACAAGTCGAGAGTTGAAATTCAGGAAGTCCGAACACGTGTCTGAACGTCTAAGTTCAGACAGAAGTTCTGATAAAATCAGTCGTACGTGGTCCGAACATTGGTCCGGACATGTAAGTTCGGACCAATGCCGAGACTCACAAGCCAGGCCCGTCCTCACATACTATCCGAACATGTAAGTTTGGACACCACTAAATAACAAAATTTAGTAAACTCTCGAGGCCTGTCCGAACATGTAAGTTCGACGTATGTTCAGACGAAACCAAAACCTCAAAACTTAGTTAATCATCCCTCTTTATAAAACATATGCCAAGATTACCAAACACGTCATTAGTAACATTCATAAATCAATAATCTTTGCCATATTCAAAAGTGTTGCATAATAAAATAACAGCGGAACGTAAACTAAATTCGAGGCATTACCGCCACACTCAACCACTTGAGTGCTAAGGCTAATCCTCCTCTTCCAACATAAAACATTCTGAAATAAGAATCCAAGACAATGTATGTTAAAAAATGTTACTTAATAGAATACAACTATTCCTATCATCTATGTGGCGCCGTGATCCTAACCCCAAGTCTTAGCCATCAAGGCCTGCGATCAGAAAACTTTCATACACGCAAGAAGGGACCGCACAAGTTAGTGAAACTGAGTAAACTCTGCCTCATAGTGTAAAGTACATTTTGAAAACCTCTAAACAATTATACAGGCAAACATAATATAACGTAAACCAACGATCCAAAACCATTTTCCAGCAACCAACATCCATCAACAAATCAGGGGAGCTTTCACAAGGAACCAATCACTCTTATACACGGATGAACACCCAATAACGGGGCCGCAATAATTATACCACCTCATTCTAAGTCCTTAAACATGCACACCCCACCAGCCTCTGATTAAATGGAGTAGATCATAGAGCTTAATTGTAGTTCAATGTTTGCTGCGCAATTAATTATACACGGGGTACGATATGTACAAAAAATTTACACGGAGTGCCAAAAGATACCAATAATACATTCGTTCCAGTGAAACTCTTCCAAATCGATAATAAAATCCATTAGATTGCAAAATCATAAACCCTTAGTTCACAGTAGTTCAGGGGAACAAATTCCCAAATTGCAAATCCCTAATTAGGGTTTCGAAATCACTAATAACTCTGCACAATCACATAGGAAAACAATTATGAGCATAATGGTTTACCTGGTCACACGCTCCACCGCAAGAATGTCTCGTGCAGATTCACAGATACCTTCCGTCAACGAATTCGGAATCTAGAATCACAAAGAGTCACCATTCAGAATTCACCAATTCACAACTAAAAAAAGAAAAATCTTACCCATAGCTACGGTAGTAGCCCTTACCCTTCTAGAAACTCTAATTTGGCACCAAGGAAGAAAAATCTTGAAGAAGACAGAGGAAGGAGATGAAGTATGGCATTGAGACTTGAGAGAGGAAGAGCATAAAACGTCATGACAGCCGATGAGGAAAATGGAAGAGGGGAGTGGGTATAAATAAAAGAATTTACTTAAAAGAAAGAAGGAATATATTAAAATAATTAGTTTAGAAGAAGGGAAGAATTATTATGGGAAAATTAATTTAGAAGAAGAGAAGTAAATACAATAAAATAATTAATTTAGAAGGAAGGAGTGAATGTAATAGATTAATTTAGGAAAGGGAAAGAATATAATAAAATCATTAATTTAGAAGAGGATAGTAGAATGATTAATTTAGTTTCCCTGTGTCCGTTAATTACTTATACCATCGGGTTAATGTAATTATCCAGTATTATACCCAATGTCCACGTACAGTAAAACTATACCCAATTGTATAAAATAATTGTAACGACTATTTAATATAATGTTCCTAGCTCAAAAGTACGGGTATTTCATCACATCCCCCTTTAAAGAAAGCTTGACCCTCGAAGATGAAACCCAACCAACTGATCTCAAGTTTCCAACCTTCCAAAAGTATTGTATCCATTCCTGTCTCTTAGAGTGTTCATGCTGTAATCGATGTAACTGATAAGTTGAATTCAACACTTAAACTGTTACCTGCTCGAAGAGCTGCACATATCTCCTTTTCATATCCTTCTCAACCTCCCAAGTTGCCTCCCCAGTCCATGATTAGACCACATAATTTTGACCATCCAGGTGGACTTCGATCGAGCCTCCGTAGTCTTTGTGTTGAGAACTTTGATAGGGTACTCTTCATATGACAGATTCTGCTCCAACTCCAACGCCTTAGGCTGTAATCTATGTGAAGGATCATGGATGTATCTCTTCAGTTAAGACATGAAAAACATTATGCACCTTCTTCATCTCCCAAGGAAGTGCCAATCTGTAAGCTACGTTCTCAATTCTCTCTAGAATTTCATATGTTCCTATGAACTTGGGACTTAACTTTCCTTTCTTCCCAAATCTGGTTACCCCTCTGAAAGGAGACACCTTCAGGAACACCTTATCTCCCACCTCAAATTCTACCGGCCTTCTCTTCAAATCTGCATAGGACTCCTGTCTGTTCTGAGCTACTTTCATTTGGCTTTGAATAATTTGAACCTGCTCCATGGTTTCTTCTATCAATTGGGGTCCCAACCCCACTGTTTCACTAATGTCACTCCAGCATAACAGGGTTCTACACTTTCTCCCATACAAGGCTTCACATGGAGCCATTTTAATACTAGCATGATAGCTATTATTATATGAGAACTCCACTAAATGTAACATATCTGCCCAAGAACCTTGGAAATCCATTATGCATGCACAAAGCATATCCTCCAAAGTCTGGATGGGTTTCTTATCTTGCCATCTAAAGAGATGGTTTTCTAAAACTGCTACCAGAAGTGAGCCAAGAACCTCGAATCTCTGTCAGAGATGATAGTCTCTGGCACACCATGGTATCTTACCACATTCTTTATATAGGCATCCACTAACTGACTCATCGACCAAGCACTCTTCATAGGTACAAACCTAGCAGACTTAGTAAGTCGATCAACAGTTACCCATATCTAGTTAACTCCACCCCTCACCCGCGGTAGTCCAACTACAAAAATCCATGGCAATCGAATCCCATTTCCACTTACGAACATCTAAAGGTTGCAGCAATCCTCCCACCCTCTTGTGCTCAAATTTTACTTTGTGGCAAGTGAGGCACCTAGACACAAATTTAGCTACTTCACTCTTGCTTCTTCAAATCTTTATACAGCTTGTCACCTCCTGGGTGAAGTGAATAGGGCGAATTATGAGCTTCCCTCATCAGATTCTCTTTCACCTCGGGACAGTTCCGTGGCACACACCATCTGCCTTTAAATTTGAGGCTCCCATCACTATGAACTGCGAAGCCGACTACTTTACCCTCCTTCATCTTTTCGCAAATTCTCTCTAACTTTACATCACCCGGCTGTCCCTTTCTAATCTCCCCATAAATGTTAGAAGTGATACTCATATTGAATAGCCTCACCTCATGGTCAACACCTCCTGACTCTATTACCTCCAGATTCAGCTTCTGGAAGTCACGAACTAACTCCTCTGGAAGGACCCACATAGAATTCACTGAGTGGCACCTTTTTCTGCTCAAAGAATCAGCCGCCAAATCAGATTTTCCCTCATGGTACAATATCTGCAAATCGTAATCCTTGATGAGCTCTAGCCACCTCTTCTGCCTCATATTTAACTCTTTTTGAGTGAAAATATATTTGAGGCTCTTATGGTCTGTGAAAATTTTGCACGAAGTGCCATAAAGATAGTGCCTCCAAATTTGAGTGCAAAAACAATTGCAGCCAATTCTAGATCCTGGGTAGGATACCGAGATTCATACTCTTTCAACTGTCTCGAAGCATAAGCTATCACCTTGCCATTCTACATCAGAACACAACCTAACCCATACTTAGACACATCACTGAACACCTCAAATCCTTCTGTACCAGAGGGCAAGGTCAACACTGGAGTGGTAGTCAACCTTTCCTTCAGGGTCTGAAATGCCTTCTTGCAGTTCTTATCCCACTGAAATTTCACCACCTTCTTCATAAGGTTGGTGAGCGGCCTCACTATCCTCGAAAAGTCCTTTACAAACCTTCTGTAGTATCCTGCTAAACCCGGGAAACTATGGACAAGAGTCAAATTACTCGATCTAGGTCACTCCTTCACTGCCTGAACCTTAGACGGGTCTATAGATATGCCCTCTCTGGTGACGATATGACCCATAAACGCTACTCGATCCATCCAGAATTCACACTTGGACAGCTTCACATGCAATTGCTGCTCCCTCGAAATCTACAATACCAACCTCAAATGACTTTTGTGTTCCTTCTCATCCTTGGAATAAATCAATATTTCATCTATAAGACCACCACAAACTAGTCTACATATGGATTCAAGATCCGGTTCATCAGGTTCATAAAGACAGCAGGAGCATTGGTCAATCCAAATGGCATTACTAGGGATTCGTAATGCCCATATCTGGTTCTAAAGGTTGTCTTTGAATGTCTTTCTCTACAGCTCTGAGCTGATGGTAGCCCAACCTCAAGTCAATATTAGAAAACACTCCTACACCCTGAAGCTGATCGAAAAGGTCATCAATCCTTGGCAACATATATATGTTATTTACTGTATTCTACTTCAGCTCCCTGTAGTCTATACACAACCTCATACTACCATTTTTCTTTTTCACGAACAAGACAAGGGCTCCCCACGGTGGTACACTCGATGAATTATGCTTTCTCCAGGAGCTCCTCCAACTGAGCCTTTAACTTCTTCATTTCTTACGGCGCCATGAAGTATGAAGCCTTTGAAATAGGCGTGGATCTAGGCACCAAGTCGATGTTGAACTCTACCCCTCTATCTGGCGGCATACCAGGGATCTCCTCTGGGAACTCATTCACCACACGAATCCCCTCCAGCTTATCTGACTCCCTGCTCACGTCTTGGATATAGCAGAGGTACGCTTGATGTATCTTCTTAACTTGGGCTATGATCAACATCGTCAACACAATCTTCACCCCTAGCTTCTTTTCCACCCTCCTATAGGAAACTCTCTGCCTCGACGACTGTACGGTATGAAACGTATTGCAGCAAGTGTACTGGTCTGTCGTAACAAGTTTTCTTAGGTAGTATTCTCTAGGTTATCGAACCAAAGGAGGTTGTATCTAGTTTGAGTTTTTAATCTACTAACTAATAAACTATAGAAAAATATAAAGATTATCTTCTAAACAATTGTAAAAGGGCGAATCCTGGTTTACTATTTCTTCCTAGTTTGTCAATTCCCTTCCTGAGTGTTTTCTAAATTTTAGATTGCAACCTCAGATCTAAATTAATCTAAAACTGGTCTCCCGCAAGATAGATCCTTACTAGCAATTCCTAAATCCTAACTCTTGTTACGAATTTACAAACTAGCTAGTAGCATTAATGATTCATCTGGTGTCTAGTCAGCTAATCCCCGGAATTGTCATCTGTAGTTTCACTGGTAATATCCTAAGATCTAATGAACGCCGTAGTTCTCACTTGTAAGCAATTCATACCAAATAAACTCAAGCAATAATTAATCACAAGAGAATTCAATAATAAACAAGGAATATAACTACAATCAGTATAGAATTTATATGTAACAACTCAGGAAGCAAAACAATAAACTAGTTGTCCATAGTAAAACCAGAATTCTAACTACTACTTAGACATCAGAGACAAAGAAATAGTAACAATAATTAAGAGATTAGAAAACATCATCTAATTATGGGATGATGACGAATTTGGTCTCTGTCTTCTGCTCCGGTCTGTCAGAAATCCTGTCGCCCCTCTCTCTGTTTTCCTTTCGGTGGCGGCTTCTAGGTTTACCGTTTGTATTTCTGAATTCTGAATCCCCCTCTCTTAATGTCTCCTCCAAAAATATATATGTTGTCGGTGGTTTCTTTTTTATCATAGCCGCCACCTCCCTCTGTTTGATGTCGTCAATGCATATAACGATGGGCTAATTGTATATG
Organism: Limonium bicolor; assembly: GCA_023374045.1. Lineage (NCBI taxonomy): Eukaryota > Viridiplantae > Streptophyta > Magnoliopsida > Caryophyllales > Plumbaginaceae > Limonium > Limonium bicolor. The sequence continues at coordinate 104,362,593 of CM041777.1, read as the reverse complement.
CATGCGCCAGCCATATCATGAAGTACACAACAATGCTCCAGCCCATCTTCACGTTCGTGCCTCTATAGTCTCCAGCATATTAATTCCAAGCGATCATTGATGTTTGTCGGCCCATGTTATTCCGTTGCCAGATTCGATTTTCAAACGCGAGCTTATATTATCTGGTCCGGGTTGTAAATCAGTACACATACCCGGACCACTCCCAGTCAATATTTAGACCCTTTTCTTCAGTATTTTGACCTGTTTTAGCATAAAACCACATGTGAAGAATAATCTAAACATTTAACATAATTGATCATAGAAGTAAGGAATTTATCATAAACCAATAAAATATTAATCACATTAAACACAGAAAAATAGACAAATTCCGCACTTATCAACGACCCTCTTAGCACAACTTTCTGCTCACAACAGTCGATCCTCCCCTTGTACTTGCTCAATCAATCCATACCCAGGATTATGTTAAAGTCGAACAAGTTAAAATTATTAGATCCACTACAAAATTCTCCCCCTTAATATTATACTCACATCTTTGACCACATGGCAGCAATGAAACACCTTCCCCAAGGGAATGGATACAAAAACAGATATAGACTCACTAGCCACTATATCCAACTTCCCCATAAAATCAAATAATAAAAATTAATATGACGCTCCCGTATCAAATAAAACTCTAGCAGGAATACCATGAACAATGAAGATACCTGCTAGGACTTCTGCCTTGGCGTCAGCTTCTGTGTAATACCCTTGAGGTTTACCTCCCCAACGATTGGAGGGGAGAACGAAGTGTGCCTTATAGGTGCATGGATACCTCTTCCTCGTGTGACGTGTTTTGGGGCTAGGAAACCCAGGAACAAATCCGTGTGGCCTGCGTGCCAAAGCGGACAATATCACACATGTGGGCTGATTAGGCTGGGCTGTCACAGATGGTATCAGAGCCAGACCCAGGTCGGTGTGGCAGTGTGGCCGCGAGGGCGCTGGGCTCCCAAGGGGGGTGGAGTGTAATACCCTTGAGGTTTACCTCCCACATCGATTGGAGGGGAGAACGAAGTGTGCCTTATAGGTGCATGGATACCTCTTCCTTGTGTGACGCGTTTTGGGGCTAGGAAACCCCAGGAACAAATCCGTGCGGCCTGCGTGCCAAAGCGGACAATATCACACATGTGGGCTGATTAGGCTGGGCTGTCACATTCTGCCTGGCTCATCACATTGATCTTCCCCGACGAACGATAGATGTTGCCTCGACTGTCTTCCTGGTTATTATTTCCCTCATTCGACCCATTACCATTACCACGCTGGGAGGTGTCCTCACGCTGAATCAAGTTCTGTCCTATGTTCAATTATCTGCTTGCCTGAAGGGGCGACTCCCACCATCATCTCTCTGCTGATTACCTCCCTGATAACTCTGGAAGCACTCAAAAGCCTGGTGGCCTTGCTTACCACACATGTAGCAAGTGATCAGGTCCCACTGTAGACCTTTCCTGGGTGATCCCTATTACATTTCCTACAGTGGAAGTTCCTCTCATGCCTCATCTCCCCTTATGGGACTGATTCTTGGGCCGATCTCCCCACTTCTGGTCATTCCTCTAGTTCCCAGTAAACCTCTACTTCCCATCATAGTTGGACTTCCACCTCTTTTCTTGGTTCAGCCTTTGGGAATGGTCCTCACGACCCCGGGAATCCTTTCCACCTTCCAACTTCCTCTTGTTACCTGCTTGGAACTCCTCCCTTTGCATTTGGACCCTATACAAGTTAGCAACTTTCCCATAAGCGTCCTGAAGGGTAGGGATGGTCAGAACACTCAGGGCCTCCTATAGGCTCCAGTTAAGCCCGCCCACAAATCTCTGCCCCTTAGATGTTTCATCAAGGACCATCATCGGTGAAAATCTCGTCAACTCCAAGAACTTGGAGTGGTACTCCTTCACGCTCATAGTCATCTGCTTGAGCTCAGAAAACTCCAGGTATTTCTGCATCCTAGCATGCTCGGGGTAGAAGCGCCTTCTCATAGCCACCTTCAATGCATCCCACCCAAAATTTGGATCAGCTAGCAAAAATCCTTGTTGGCCAACCACCAGATATTAGCCTCTCCCTTGAAATAGTATACTGCCCCATTGACTCTTCTATCAACTGGGCAGTTGGCCGCTTCGAAGATCTTTTGAACTCCCGGATCAAGTCCTCCAACAACACTTGAACTTTCTCTCCAGCAAAGGAAGTTGGCTTCAGGTGGGCAATCCACTTCGTGTAGTCCTCTGGTACATTATCTCTCTGAGCTTGCCTCTGGACAATCTACCCCAAGCCATGGCCAACTCTTGCAACTGCCTCATTTGGTCATTGCCTACCATCATTGCCTGATAGGTTTTGCTTCTGGTGGAATACAAAAAATTGGATCGGTCAACCAGCCCTGCACCCCTAGAACTCAAGACTAAATTCTTGATCACAAACCACTGATTAATGTTAGGAATACTCAATTCACAAGATCGAATTCCTATATTCCTCTTTAATTGATTCCCTAAATCACATCGTGATGTAATACTAAAGATTCCTGTATAGTATATATATTAATGTATATACATATATATTGCCACTCAAAACAATTCATTTCTAGCTCTTATTATTATCTCACAATACACGGGAGTACATAACTCAGAATATCCGTCATAGAAGTATCAAGCACACAACACACCATAACACATAGATACATTCCCCTAAAGATGGCTTATTCCAAATTTTAGCATTTTTAACCAAATCTTACTTATTTCAAAAACACAGCTCTGATACCACCTTGTAACTCCCTGGATTTAACCTTATCATAAAGTAAAAATCAATATGAGTACAACGTGTAAACGGGGATTAAAACGGATGTCAAACAAGTCATAAAACTGCAAAACAAAGTTTGTCGCCCTTGTGTCTAGATTTGAAGTTCGGACACAAGTCGAGGAGTTGAAAACCAAGGATTCCGAAATTTCCAAATTGTGTCTGGACGTTGAAGTTCCGACACAAGTCGAGAGTTTGAAATTCAGGAAGTTCGAACATGTGTCTCAACGTCTAAGTTCGGACACGAGTTCCAATAAAATTAGTCGTACGTGGTCTGAGCATTGGTCCGGACATGTAAGTTCAAACCAATACTGAGACTCATAAGTCAGACCCGTCCTTGCATACTGTCCAAATGTTCAGACACCACTAAATAGCAAAATTTAGTAAACTCTCGGGGCCTGTCCGAACATGTATTTAGACGTATGTTCGGACGGAGCCAAAACCTCAAAACTTAGTTAAATCATCATCCTTTATAAAGCATATACCGAGATTACCAAAAATGTCATTAGTAACATTCATAAATCAATAATCTTTGCCATATTCAAAAGTGTTGCATAATAATAAATAACAGTGGAACACAAACTAAATCTAAGGCATTACCGCCACACTCAACCACTTGAGTGCCAAGGCTAATCTTCCTCTTCCAATGTAAAACATTCTGAAATAAGGATCTAAGACAATGTACGTTAAAAACAATGTCACTCAACAGAATACAACTATTCCTATCATCTATGTGGCGACGCGATCCTAACCCCAAGTCTAAGCCATCAAGACCTACGATCAGAAACCATTCATACACACAAAGGGACCGCACAAGTCAGTGAAACTGAACAAACTCTACCTCATAGTGTAAAATACATATTGAAAACCTTTGAACAATTATACAGGCAAACATAATATAACGCAAACCAATGATCCAAAACCATTTTCCAGCAACCAACATCTATCAACAAATCAGGGGAGATTTAACAAGGAACCAATCACTCTTATACACAGACGGACACCCAATAACGGGGCCACAATAATTATACCACCTCACTCTAAGTCCTTAAGTGTGCACACCCCCATCAGCCTCTGACTAAATGGAGTAAATCATAGAGCTTAACTGCAGTTCAAAGTTTGCAGTGTAATTAAATATACATGGGGTACGATATGTACCAACAATTTATATGGAAGGTACCAATAATACATTCATTCCAGTGAAACAACTAGATTTTGCCAATATTCTTGCCTACCTATCATATTCTAACAATAACTTTTGTTTCTTTTCTGTAGGTGCACCAATATTTTTGCCAACCAATCACATACCTATACCAAGAAACAACTAGACTTTGTAAGAGAAGATTTGACATTATTTTTACTTAAGCACTTAGGAATTGTATAATATTTGGAATAGTAGATAAGTGAAGCTTTGTTGAGACTTTTGGCTACTTATGATGTGAGAACGAGTGTGGATATTGGAATGAGGTGTTGATATATAGTGTGGATATTGGGATGAGGTGTTGATATGTGGATGGTAGTTAGACTCTTTGTAAATGCATGTAAATGTGCATTTTGTTTGAGACAAGATATCTGGTTTATGTGGATGGTCCTGTTGTGATATGACATTGGGATATCCTATGTGAATATTATATAGGTTCTGATCTGTCAAATGTGTGAGAAAGAAGCAAAAAAAAACTACAACTTTATAACACGGCTATGCATTAGGCGTGTTATAAAGTCCAGAATCGGTAGCATTTTATAACACGGCTGACGCTGAAGCGTGGCATAAAAACAAACTTTATAACACGGCTAATGCATAGCCGTGTTATAAAAGCTTTTATTTTAGCGGGAAAAACTTACTTTATGCCACGACTTTAATTTTAGCCGTGTCATAAAACTGTATTATATAACAGCCGTGTTATAAAATGTTATACTTTTGGCACGTAAACGTACATATATAACACGGCTGACCGTGTCATATAGTCGACTTTATAACATGTCTTTTAGCCGTGTTATAAACCTTACTTTATATATGACGGCCGCATATAACACGGCTAAAGGCCATGTTATAAGGCCATTTTTAGCCGTGGTATAAAGAGTTTTTTCTACTAGTGGATAATAAAATCCTTTAGATTGCAAAATTATAAATCTCGAGTTCACAACAGTTCAGGGGAACAAATTTCTAAATTACAAATCCCTAATTAGGGTTCGAAATCACCAACAACTCTCCACAATCACACAGACAAACAATTATGAGCACAGTGGTTTGCTTGGTCACACGCTCCACCACAAGAATGACTCACGCAGATTCACAGATACCTTCCGTCAACGAATTCGGAATCTAGATTCACAAAGAGTCACCTTTCAAAATTCACCAATTTGCAACAAAAAATGGAAACATCTTACCCATAGCTATGGTAGTAGCCCTTACCCTTCCAGAAAATCTAATTTGGCACCAGGGAAGAAAAAGCTCGAAGAAGATAGAGGAAGGAGATGAAGTGTGACGTTGAGAGAGGAAGAGCGTAAAATGTCGTGACAGCCGATGAGGAAGATAGAAGAGGGGAGTGGGTATAAATAGAATAATTTACTTAAAAAAAGAATGAATATATTAAAATAATTAGTTTAGAAGAAGGGAAAAATTATTATGGGAAAATTAATTTAGAAGGAGAGAAGTAAATACAATAAGATAATTAATTAGAAGGAAGAAGTGAATGTAATAGATTAATTTAGGGAAAGGGAAAGAATATAATAAAACAATTAATTTAGAAGAGGATAGTAGAATGATTAATTTAGCTTCCCTGGGCCCGTTAATTACTTATCTATCATCGGGTTAATGTAATTACCCAGTCTTATTCCCAATGTCCACCGACAATAAAACTATACCCAATTGTATAAAATAATTGTAACGATTATTTAATATAATATTTCTAGCTCGAAAAGTGCAGGTATTTCAATTGTCTCCATGGCAGCAAGGAAACACAACATGAAAGTAGTGACCTATTTGAGCCCTACAATAAAGCAAAAAAAAAGAGAGAAACAAGGAAAAGAAGAAGGAAGATAGAACCTAAAGAAAGAGAGACATAAAGAAACAAGCAAAGTTGATCAAATTGAGAGAAAAGGGGGAAATAGGGAAACAACCCCATAAGAGAAAGGTCCCATAAAACCCACAGAAAACAAATTAATTCGTATGATTTGAAGAATAAAAATTAAATTTCAGGAATGGGAGGGGAGGGGAAGGAAGAGATTAGGAGCGCTACGCCAAAGGAGATAACAACAAACTTAAGCACAACAATGATCTAATCCAATTAACAACAATATATCAGGGGAGGGGGAATTACTAATTTTTTCAATTGATTGATAATAAATCTAATCAAGAGAAAGGGAAGCTTTCACCCTCTTCACATAGGATGCGAAGGGGAATCTTCGGATGCTAACCTTTGGAGGAAGGGTCTTTTCCTCTCTCTCTCTCTCTCCTTGTTGCTAGTAATATTATACGTGAGTGATTGTTGAATCTCATAGATATTATCTTACCTTGGTCCTTCCTAGGATTATAGCGTTGGCTATAATCTAATTTTGTTTCATCTTTGTTACCTTTCTTAGTGGGATAAAATCCTTACGATGATATCTCTTTTGACTTACGAATAATTTCTTAAAGGTTGTTAAGTTCACGCCTTTCAGGTGAAATGGCACATCCAAGCTTTTGAAGCAATAAGGTTTGTCTTGCTTCTTCTTGTACATGAGAATCTTCTTGAACTTTTACATTGATAATCCTACAACCTAGTACTTTGTTCATGATTATGGTTTGTCTTGCTTCCTCTTCCACTTCATTATCAAATAAGCATCACTCTTGGAGCAATTCATAATTCACAAATAGAATGGAAACTTTCAGAATAGAACTGCATGATTATGCACATAAAACTTAGCAAAACTAGTTATATACACTTAAGGGATCATAACCCCGTAAACAAAACACAAAACAGATGTCAAACGAACATTTTAGCCAAAACCAGAGAGGTGTCTAGACATGTATTCGGACATGGAAGTCCGGACGCACGCCGAGACTTCAAAACACATATGTCCGGACTTGTGTCCGTGCAAGGAAGTCTGGACGCAAGTCGAGACTCAACACAGAAAGCTGTTCGGACATGTGTCTGGCCTTATAAGTCCTGACACATGCAAATTTTAAAAACTAGAGAATGTCTAGAATTGTGTCTGGATCTATAAATCCGGACATAGTTCGTAGCTCAGACCCTGACTTCGTCCTTGTACCCCGTCCGGACATGCAAGTCCGGACAAAGCAAAAACTGTCAAAAACTAGTGGTGTCTGTATATCTGTCCGGACCGAAGTCCAAACAGACTGAAAACTATCACAAAAATGTAGAAACTCCACATTCCAAACCTTAATTTTCACACAATCAAATCATACAAAAAGTACAGATTTCCTTAGGGGTTTTGCATGTGGAATAAAAGCAAAACAGAGAAGGAATTAACTCACAGAATGCATCGAGAAACGACAATCAAACAATTAAACTTGAATCCCTAAATTTCTCACATGGGTGAACAACAGTATCCGTCAACCTTACATGTTTCTTTTTTGTGTTATTTAACTTTTCATTTTCTGCAAATCAAGGATTCCTTGTAGGCAATGGCGGAGATAGTAGGGGAGCATGCCGGTACAACCCCCCCCCCCCCCAACATTCAAAAAAGTATTAGTTAGACCTTTTAGCTCCCCCTAACCCGTACTAGTTAACTAGTGCTAGTCACCAAAGTCAGAGAGTGTGATGCAAGCAAGCATTGGAACTATAAATAAGTAAAAAAAAAATCAGTAGTGTCTCACAATTGTAAATAGAAGTACGTATCTCTCCAGAATAAATTAAAAAACAAATAATATATATAGATTGTAATCATTAAATTTTCTAGGTGCTAATATAAAAATGAATAAAGGGAAGACTTTTAAGAGGACTTATATTTGTTTCTAGTTACTTTTGTTGGCTTTTTTTCACGCAAGCTTCAGCCACCACCAAGTAGATGAGGCCAGGTTCTTTCTTCTTCCTCCCAAGGCTCTCCCTCAGTTTCTCCTATTGTTGCCGAGCACAAAGAGAAAAGGTAATATCTGTCTGAATCTATGTTTTTCCTTTCTGTTTATGTAGTTTCTTAATATGGCAATGCTTATTACAGTGATGGATTTTGGGTAAAACATCAAGTTTTAATAAAATAAAAACTTGAATTTAAAATATATTAACCAGAGAGAGGTCCAGATGCTAAGAGCTCCACTTCTTTCGTATACCCACACAAACACAATCATAATTCATAGTTCATTAGTTCTTAAATTAGCTCATTTTTTGTTGGTCACCACTCCACAATTAATTTTTTACAGCAGTAGAGTATTGATTAATTACTTTATAATTATACATATAAATAATAATTATACTATGCAAATGATTGCATGTATTGCCATTACTCATTATAATAAAGTTTTTTATCAATGTCTATAGTTTGTAGAAATTGACAGATTTTAGTCCATGTTAACTGGCCAAATTAGAAGTGTGTAAACTTCATATAATTCAATGGTATAAATTTAGAATAATATGTTGATCCTTAATTGGGTTTAGTTTTGACATGTGAACAAACTATTGTAATTAGAGTCTAGAGACACATTTTTTAATCAGATAAATTTTGAACTTTTAAATTTCAACCAAGGATTGATTAAAGCCTTATTTGAATTACTTGTTTAAATTTTTTAATTTTCAGTTTGACTACCTAACTAACATCATTTTATTTATGATTTCCAAATTGGATATGGTCAAAATAAGAACAATTCATTCATTCTTCAAATCAGACGGAAATAGTAGCATTGATGAGCCACTACAACATGGTGATAAGCTAGTAGAAGCTCCTAGTTCTATTAACAATCATTCTCACGAGGAAGAACCTCCTTTAAAATCTCCTCGACTTGAAAAGGTTAATATGCTGGAGTCAAGGGTGCTCAACATGGACTACTTAATTCGTGATCCAGGTTTACGACCCCCAATTGTGGAGTATCCAATTGGTCAACGTGATGATATTAGACGGGCATACATAAAACTTGGACCATATCAATTTCAGAAACATGAGTATCCTTTTAGTGGCACCATGGGTCAAAGGCGAAGGTTTCAGGCATCTTGGTTAAAAACTTTTTTTGGTTGGAGTATTCTGAGGCAAAAGATGTAGTGTTTTGCCTTCCATGTTATCTCTTCAGCAAGAAGCTCATTGGGCGAAGTGGATCTGACAAATTTACTATCAAAGGGTTCAACAGCTGGAAGAAGGTGAACAAGGGCAAAGGTTGTGCTTTTGTCAGCCATGAAGGTACAACTCCTAGCTCAGTACATAATTATTCAGTGAGATGTTATGAAGATTTTAAGAATCAGCCTTGTCATATTGAGAATGTTATACATAAACAAACCTCTCAACAGATTGCAAGTAATAGATTGCGCTTGAAAACTTCAATTGAAGCTATCAAGTGGCTTACATTTCAGGCATGTGCATTTAGAGGACACGATGACAAATCTGATTCCGAAAATCAAGGGAATTTCCTTGAATTGCTTAAACTGCTAGCATCTTACAACAAGGATGTTAGTGATGTGGTGTTAGGAAATGCACCTCAAAATGCAAAATATACATCACCAGATGTTCAAAAGGAAATTTTACGTGTTTTTTCTATGAGTGTACAAGAAGCCATTCGTGATGAAATTGGTAACTCAAAGTTTTGTTTGATAGTGGATGAGGCTAGAGATGAATCAAAAAAAGAACAAACAGCTATGTTATCAGTGTGGAGGGTGATTTTTCGGTATGAGGGGGGGTCTATCTAAATGGTTCTGACTAAAAAGCCTAGATCATAGAAATTGCCATTCTGTGTGGGTGAAAACCCGTTATTCTGGCATCCCTCAAATACCTACTACATCGTCCGTCTTTCCCAGAAAGCTTATGGGGAATGCTAGTGAGCACTACACCGCTCTCAATGGGCTCCACGCGGACTGATGCCTCTGTAAGGCGGATTTGGTTAGAGTCGCCACCTAGTTTGACCTAAGGAACTAGGAAGGGAAGAGGAAGATTCTAAGAACCGTTAGTTGACTCTGAATTTGTTGCTTATGGATAGGACTTAGCTGGTCGCGTCAGAGATTCTATTGTGGGTTCGTACTGGGTTACACCCCTTAGAAGTGGCAACGACCACGACTTCGGATTGGTGCCCGAGGAAACCTCGGTCTCCAATTGTCGGGATTGCCCTCTTTCAAAACCTTTTAGAGAGATTCATTTAAAAGCCAAAGGATAGGATTGAGCGTGGGTTGAGGATTATATGATTTAGAAGATTTGAAGAATAGGCTGGTCTTGGAGTTAGTTTGGTTGAAGGGTTGAGAGTTTTGAGAGGTATGGAGAACATCTTAGAGGGGAAAAGGGGTTTTTTGTTTGGAATGGGGTCGCACCCTAGATGGGCTGCCTACGTACTCAACTCCCTATTGAGATCAGACCTTACGTAGTTCAGGTTTTTGGAGATGTTTGAAGTTTCGGATTTAAGGGGGTAGTCTGTGAGACGCTTGGGTCTATGAGACGCTTGAAACCTTGAGGCGTCGAAGTCTGTGAGACGCTCGAATCTGTGAGACGCTCGGGTCTGTGAGATGTTCGGGTCTGTGAGACATTCGAATCATTGGGATAACAAAGTCTGTGAGACACTCGGGTCTGTGAGACGATACGGGGTTGTTTGGAGGTGAGGTGGTTGAGTGAAAAAAGGGATTTTGTTCGACGTGGGGTCGCACCCTGTGTGGGTTGCCTACGTACTCAACTTCCTGTTGAGATCAGACCTTACGTAGTTCAGATTTTTGGATTTTGGAAGTTTTGATGTATGTGGAGCTTGAAGATACTTGAGGTGTTCGAGATTTAAAAAGGTTCGAAGTTTCGAAAAGTTTCGGGTTTGGATGCTAGTCTGTGAGACGCTCGGGTATGTGAGACGTTTGGTGAAAAGAGATATCGAAGTCTATGAGGCGCTCGGGCCTGTGAGACGTTTGAATCTTAAAATGGTGGAGAGATTGAAGTGTTCGAGTCTATGAGGCGCTTAGGCCTATGAGACTTTGGAAGCTTGAGAGAAGCTAGAATTTGCAAGATGATTTGAGTTTAAGGTGAATTGGAGTTTGAATGATGACTTGAGTATGTGAGGCAATTGGAATTTGGGAGAGATCCTGGGTTTTTTGGGTTCGAGGTTCGAAAAGAGTTGAGGTTTTGGGATATTTCGGGGTTTGAAATGAGATGATGATTGAGGGTTGAGTTGTTTGGAGGAATGATTGTCAAAATCATCTCTCTTAAAGTTTAAAACCGAAAAGTCATTTTTGTTGTAAAAGGGCGGATAATCCCGAGGGATTACCCTATGTACCTCCTCGAACACGACACTTAATTAATGGTAAGTGCCGAGGCTCGAAAGATGGGGCAATGAATTTATGTCGAAAAATAGGATTTAGAGAGAAACACCATGAATGAGATGTTCTCGGTCAGACCCTAATAACGTCTCTAACTCCGGGTTTTAAAATGTTAAAACCGAAAACCTTGAAATCGAGCGGAAGGGAGTTAGACGATTCTAAAATCCCGGCTGCAACTAGGAAGGCAGTTACATCCCTAGCACCCCAAGCCGCCTTGTAAAAATCTAGGCTGCAATTAGGGGAGGTTTATCACCCTAATGCCCCGCCTAAAGAGATCCAGACTGCGACAAGGGATGTTACGACCCCAGTGCCCCGCCTCGGATTTTTATTTGGAGGAGAAACAAGTAATGTCTAACTAGGAAGAAAACGTTCTTTGAAGGTGTTAGACATCCTATGTTCCCCGAAAACAATTTATTTGGGTTTGAAAACTAAGTTAGGAAACTTGTGAAGTTGTTCGGAATTCTCGATGAAGAAACACTGATTTTGAGAAATGATTTTAGGAAAAAACTTTCTGTATATATGAGAAGAACTATCTGCATTTGAGAAGAGTTTTCTGTGATTGTGAGAAGAGTTTTTTCCTTAAAATTCCACAAAATGGTTTCTTTCAAAAAACTTGATGAAGTTTAAATAAATGATTGTTTGAACATTTGAGAGAGAACCTTCTTTCGGGATTTTTGAATTAAAGCTGAATACGGAGAAATGTTTTTGAATTTTTGGAGTTTGAATGGGATTTACAAGTTGAGTTTGAATCGGATTGAAGTTTGATTTGGATTGCAGTTCGGGTTGGGTCAAGGTCAGGAGGGGCCAAAGTTAGATTGGTCAAACTTGGGTCAAAGTCAACACTCGATCAAGGTCAAAGTTTGATTGGTCGAAGTATGGGTCACTTGATTGGTCGAAGTTCAGGTCAGAGTTTGATTGGACAATGTGCGGGTCAAAGTTTGATTGGTCCATGTTCAGGTCAAAGTTGGATTGGTCAAAGGTAAGGTCAAATTGGGATTGGTCAACATTTTTTGGTCAAAGTCAACATTTTGGGTCAAAGTCAACATCTTTCGTCGGTCAAGGTCAACGTTTCTTGGTCAAGGTTGACATTTTTGGTCAAAGTTTGACATTTGTAGACTTGGTTTGACTTTTGTGGACTTGGGTCGGTCTTGGGCTTTGGGCCGAGTTGGTGGGCTTGTTAATGGGCCGAGCTGGGGCTTGATAATGGGCCGATTGGGCTTGGTAATGGGCTGATTTGGGCTTGGGCTTGGTAATGGGCCGATTGGGTTTGAATTTGGTAATGGGCCGATTGGGCTTGGGTTTGGTAATGGGCCAGATTATTTGGAGATGGGCCAGTTTGAAATTTGATTCAGATTTGTGAGTCCGAAAGTAGATTTTCCAAAATGGGCTGATTTGAAATTTATTGAAAATTCTTATGTCAGGCTTTCCGATTGGGTCGGGTTTGCGAATTGGCCGAGCTATGTGGAGATGGGCAAGATTATGTGGGCCTTGCTCCCTTAGGGAGAAACGGGTTTCATTTTAGTTTCTGAACTTGACTAAAACTAGTTGAAAAAAATTGTTTGACTTTATTTTTGGAAAGAATTTTTGTTGATTGTGCATTTTATTCTGATCTTAGGGGATGATTTGGAAAATTTTAAGGAAAACGGGTATTCCTCACATGGACCGTGTCTAGGACCCGTATGCATTGAGGATACCCAATCCTAAGGCTTTCTACAATGGGTGACCTATAGGCTATCTAAGGTTTTTATTGTCTTGAACCTCTATATTGGGCTGGGCCCAACAGTTGTCAAGCTAAGATCTATAACACGTAATGAATAAGGGAAACAAATCGCACTAGATAGAACTAAAGATAGATAAACAATAAATCAACATGATGTTCAAACTGGAAATCTTGGACAGGTGCATTTGTTTCTCTTCCTTCGGTTTTTTTTTTTTTTTGGATTCAAATTGTAGCCAAAGCCCAAAGCAATTATTAAATCAACGACCAACCCAAATTCAGTTTAAAATAGTACCGGACAGACCGAGACCTAAAATTACATGCTGTTTGTTTATATATATCTATATATCCGAGGCTCTAGCATGAATCTAGGTTAGCTAATTACCAAACCTGAAATCAGTCTCAAAGTGGTCGCAATCTTATTCTGCTTTTGCCTAGAGCTGATCATAATGTGTCCGGCCCGGCAGCCCGGTCCGACCCGGCCCGTAAAAAAGCCCGACGAGCCCGAACCCGATAGGGCTTCCGGGCGGGCCTGGACATAAAATTAGACCCGAATGAAAAACCGGGCCGGGCGCGGCACATTTTTTGAGCCCGTGGGCAAGCCCGGCCCGGCCCGATTTTATATTATTTATTATTATATGTTTAAATGTAATATATACATATTTAATTTTTATATAATATATAAAAAAATTATATATAATATATAAATTTTAATAAGTTATATATATAATATATTAATTTTAAATAAGTTATATATATATATATAAATCTATATTAAAATATATTAATTTGAATTTTTTATTATTAATTATATTAAAAAAATTAAAAAAACGGGCCGGGCGGGCCGGGCTTCGGCAAAGTCTGGAAAAAACCGGGCCTAGCCCGGCCCGGCCCGAGCATGTAAAAACCGGGCTTGGTTTTTAAAATAGGCCCGACGGGCCTAAAATTTCCTCTGGCCCGGCCCGAACCCGGCCCGCCCGAATGATCACCTCTACTTTTGCCTATAGACACACATCTACAATGACCACACTGAAAGGACTTAGTCATAAAGACAGAACATCTTTTTTTTTTTTATGAAATACACGACTTATTTTCCCCTGTCATGAATCAATATACCAGGTCTTTTTTGGGTTATAATAACATGACAATGAATAGAGTTTGAATCACACTGAAATACACGACTTATCTATCTCCCCACGAGTTTGAATCAGCAAGCAGTAGTATATTCATTAGGCAACACTGATGAACAAATAAACGGTCCATGTCGCGTAACCCTCATTTAAACAGCAATCAGAGAAGCATTTGGATAGAGAAAATAGTCTCAGGACATTGAAGAACCAAACAGAGAGTCAATCCTCAGCCAAGATTAAACACGCATTTGTTATAGTTCAACAGGAAACTTCAAACTCCAACTTAGATCTGTTCAGATGAAGTGGAATAAAGCATGGGTGCGACTTATTTCACTCAAATCAGAGTGTTGCTAACATGTGAAATAGATGAAAACTGGTACCAAAACAATTAACAGATTTTTGAACAAAACTTGAGCCATTCTTGCGAGAAGAAAAGGGGCGGTTACCCAAGATAACGAAGAGTGAAGTGGAGTAAATTGCAAGAGTGAGTTAAATCTACATCCTCTTACACATTTTCTCGTTTGCACATGCCGTATACACTCGAGAAGCCATACTGGGTTTGATATCTGTTTGGGCATGCTTAAGCAGTCCACTCTCGCTGGCTTCATCCGGTCAGAAGTAAGTGGATCCAAATTTCCCCCAAAACCAATCGGACTCATGTGAACTTGGCGAAGCTCAGAATCGGCTACAAGTAGCCTATGTGCGTGAGTCTCATCCCAAGCCAGATTGCATATGTACCTCGGTTACGACAGGAGATGAAGGAAACCAAATAAGATGAGGCAGACAGAGAAGTTGTTGCAAACACAAGGATATTATCAGTCAAAACATGAACGATGGAAGGGTAATCCTTCTCAGGCCAAATACCGAACACGGCTTTCTAAAAACAAGAGCACAAACATACAAAGAGCAAAAACAAAATTTCGAGTGTCCAAACACCAGTGATTGTTCAGGATTTAATTCGACTGCAAAGAAACTGTACTATCACGAGAATGGTGAGATTGGAAGCGTATTGTATAAGTCGAAGTAGTCAAGATGAAATATACATATATCCCAGTACACCAGTTGGGTTTATGAAATTACCGTTTGAAAGGGGATTGAAGAATATAGAGTTCGTATTTCTTTTCTCGCCAGTTAGAAAATTACCGTTTGAGGAGAATGAAGAGGGAGCGAAGCCCACTGTTCTTTGTGCGCTGGTGAAGAGAATGAAGACTGAGCTTGTGTGTTCCTCCTTTCCGTTCGCCAGCCGGATCTCATGGCGGTTTTGATGCCCCCGACAGACGTGAATGACGGCGGTGACGGTTCTTCTTCATTCGAAGATCGAGAATCGGAGATTCTTAGGGTAGCGTCGGCTGGGTTTTAGTAGAGAAGAAGAAGATGAAGGTGCTGGGTTTTTTTGAAGAGCATCCAGGCTGGCGAGAGAATGATCGAAGGAAAGAACGAAGGGGAGAAGATGGTAGTCGGCTGGGTTTTCTTGTTTCGACTGAGGAAGAAGGGAATTGGTGGTGAGTAGAAGGGATCATCGGGGGAGAAGCCGGGCGGCGGGTGACCATTCGAAGGCGGAAGAGGATTCTCGCAGTTGATTCCCCTCGTGTTGGATGAAGGAGAGATCACATTTTAAAGGGGTTAGGCAATCTTCAAAATTCTACAGCCTTGAGTACCGATCAAACTTGCAGAGAATGTCGGGGGATGAAATTGGGCGTTTCAAAACAAAACCCATGCTGCAGGTTAATCGAGACTGAGAGGAGTGTGCGATGGCGAGCTTCAAAAATGTCGGAGCGTTGGGAGAGCAGATTTCAGGTGTGGGTGTATCTTGGGGAAGAACAACAGAGGAATCAGGAGTATGGACGTCCATACTGTAATGTTTTGATCCACACTTTCAAGAACATGCCCCATACTTGCAGAGCATGTCGTCGGCCCATTCAAGAAGAAAAGAGATGCTCATACCGAGGGTTAATGAAGACGTAGTGGACCGACACAAGCAAGAAAATTAAATTTAAAAAGTCCAGCCCATACACAGGTAGATAAAACGGATTTTGCTATTACCAGGATTCGAACTCAGTATTCCCCACATCCCCTGCACACTTAACCGATTGAGCTGTAGCAAATTTCAGTTCTTAACCGTATATAGTAAAACAAAAGTCGTATTGCAAGTTAAACGGGAATAAATAAAAAGACGCTTTAGCTAGGAATCGAACCCAAACCGCTGGGTTACATGGAGAGTATGCTAACCGGCTATGCTGAGTCGGAAATCAATATCTTCATGGAGAAAATAATACTAGAGTTTTTAGCCCGGACTGGGATGACTATTCTAAAAACGCTACGAGTTTACAAGGAAAAAAAAGAAAAGAGAAGACTAATCTAATGGCATGAAATTATGGAATGTAAATAATAAGATAAGTATAAAACAAGATGAATGGGTTTAAAAACGAATTTTTGTTTGAAAATCATTTTTTGGAAAATCGTGTTTTTTATGAAATGCTTTGAAAAAGGTTATAAAATGACGGTTTCGTTATGGCACGCACGCTAATATGTTTTGAAAAATAAAGGCGACGAACCCTCATTTATGAATATATTCTTATGGGGTGAGAATTTAATGATACTACAATGAATTTTATGATTCATGGATATGGAAAAGAAGATATTTTTTTTTAAATTGAATTTATATAAAGATACTAACATCAATTATGAAGCAAGAGAATATTTCTTTTATTTATATATACTTATAATTATTTTGAAATGGTTGAAAATCTTCTATGTTATATAACCTATTATATTTAAATATTGTTATTGACATTGTCGTTGTTTATGGTGGCCTTATTGAATTTGCTTATGGGGTAGAATTTTTGGTGCTACAATCAGGTTTGTTGATCGTCATGGATATGTGAAAGAGAGATTTTTGGATTTGATTCATGTGAAAGATACGACTGCATCAACTTTGAAGCAAGAGATATCTTCTTGTTTATTATATCATAAACTTGATGTTCAGAACATCCGTGGTCAAGGGTATGATGGAGCTAGTAATATGTGTGGAGAATGGAATGGGTTGGAGGCTTTGTTTGTAAGGGAATGTCCTTATGCTTATTATGTGCATTGCTTTGCCCATCAGTTACAGTTGGCTCTAGTTGCTGCATCTAAGGATGTGAATGAGGTGCATAGTTTTTTTATGAACTTAAACTAGATGGAGTTCACATTTTAGATCTATTTGTAGCTTGATGAGCTTGTTTGGTCCTGCAAGTGTGGTATTGGATAACATTGCTTTTAAAGGTTCAACAGCTTCTCAAAGAGGTGATGCAGACTTTTCCTGAGACACTTATTGTCACTTGATTTTGTGTTTGTGATGCATATGAAGGAAATCATGGGTATAACTGATATGCTTTGTCAAGAGCTACAAAAGAAGTCTCAAGACATTGTGAATGCTTTGACTATGCTTTCTACTACAAAGACATTGATTCAAAGACTAAGAGATGAAGGGTGGCATTCACTTATGAACAGTGTTACTTCATTTTGTGGAAATCACAACATTCAAGTACCAGATTTGAGTGGAAATTACACTAATATCATTCGATTTCGTCGTAGGAAAGAAGTTGTAAGTGTTGAGCATCATTATCGGGTTGAAGTATATATTTCTGCTATTGATCGTCAGTTGCAAGAGTTGAACTACATTTTAATGAGGCAGTCACAGAACTTCTTTCACTTAGTGTTGCTTTGGATCCTAGAGATTCATACAAGTCTTTTAGTATTCATGACATATGCAAACTTGCACAAAAGTTTTATCCTTCAGATTTTTTAGAGCAAGAACAAATTTAGTTGAGGCAGTAGTTACAACACTATGAGATATACGTTTTTCACCATGAGCATTTGAGAAATGCTTGCTCCATTTCTGAATTATGCAGAGGGTTGCAAGAAACTGGGAAACATGAAATATATCCTTTGGTTGATAGGTTAATTCGACTTGTTCTGACTCTTCCTGTTTCAACAGCAACAAGTGAAAGGGCATTTTCAGCAATGAAAATTGTAAAAACAAGACTTAGAAGTAGCATGAGTGATGAGTTTCTTAAGAGCTACTTGATTCTCTATATTGAACGGGAAATTGCTGAGACTTTTTCTACAAACAAGATCATAGATGACTTCAACTCTATGAAGGAAAGACGTGCACGCCTTAGTTGAACAAGGTACATATTCTATGTAGTTGGTCTACATTTTTTCTATTTGCCTTTGACTAGTTTTATTCTTTCATCTTTAACTGTGATACTATTTATTTTTAGTTTTTAATGGTCAAATGATATCTCTGTTTTCATTTATTTATGCAGTGTTTCATTTCTCCTGGTGAAGACCCCTTGAAGAATTTTTGTGTCAGTTCATTTTGCTATTCCTTAATCTTATATCATGTTAGCAACACATCATTTACTATCTCTTCTTTGATATAGGCATTGATCACATGTCTAAATGTGATACATAGTTTATGTTTTTTGAAATACAAACTTATTATAAGATAATTGTTGACATATCTTAATATGCTATATTGTCTTGAAAATTTGAAAAACGTAAAATTAAAAAAAGTCTCGCCCCCCTAATATTATTTTCTAGCTTTGCCCCTGCTTGTAGGGATATCAGTTGAAAATGAAGTGCAGGTTATAATCCTTCACTGTATTTTGGTTCATTGTTAGTTGCTTCACCTTGGCTGATATGCTTCCTATAAGCTTGCCTATTCTATATTGTATTATGTGGCTCTGATTTTGTCGATAAATGAAGCCTTAACTTTGGCAGGCTTGGGATCTTAAGCTCAGATGTATTGCTTCCAACTTACAATGGTAGTTCAATATAACTATTTTCTTTATCATCTATGGCAATGATTACATGTAAGCCAATCAGATTGAAATGGGATTACATTCTGCTTTAGTGTTACGATTAGCAAGTGGCTTGACTGCTTAAGAAGCAGTAGAAGAATGTTATGGCATAATTTATGCAGGTACATAGGTGATGAAGTACTACAATACAATACAGACGATAGAAAGCTTTTACAGCTACCTTATCAAATTCCCTTAAAATCAGTATCTAGTAATGGACATTATTTTTCTTCCTTGTTGCTGTTTAGTCATTGTTTGTCAAGGACAGTGCTCTTCTCTAGTTGCTATTTCATTTGTAATGGACATGTCCTTTCACTTAGATGAAGAGTTTTTCAAAACCCTTCCCTGAGTTGTTTGTTTAAGTTTAATCAAGATTCTGATACATGATTGTACTTGTTCTCAACTGGCAGAAGCTGTGAAGTTTCCATTACGCAACAATCTCCCTATTGTTGGAGTTCTTACCCAGCCATACACTAGTGGAAATAGGTTACATATTCTATGGAACTTCCAGATTATCTATAGTCTATAACCAAATTTGTGTTAGCCACTGATCCATATTACAACGAACTCTTCGAGGCACAGAGTTTTGTTCGTCTATGAAAATGGGATATAATTCTTCTTGGGACATCCCTGAAGATCAACTAGTTCTTACAAGTGGACACAAGGAGCTCTGTCTGGCAAACACTCCTAAGCGCAATCTTAAGGATGCAACATCAGATGACGAACAAGTGGATAAAGAAATCAGCTCCATCTGTTGGGCGTCTATGGACGGTTTTATTTTGGTTGTAGGTTATGTAGATGGAGACATTTTGTTATGGTGGCGACATGCTACACTGACTCACTGAATATTAACAACTAATATGATCGAATAGCTAGCTTATTGATGTTATTAGCTAGGTAGACCTAATTAAAAATCAAAGTCTTTAATTTTACATTTTCTTCATTATAGTATGTTATATCGGCACTTTACGCGTACATACAAACCATTGATCTGCTTGCGCGCCACTCTTGATCTGATGGTCTCGGTTCTTTCTGTCTAGGACAGAAATATTTGTTCCGTCACCAAACTACCAGCGATCAAATCCCCCCTTCTAGTACGCAGTTTGGAATTCAGGGAGTTTTTGTGCAAAGATGTTGAAGATATGTAAAAACGATTAGTTACATGACTGAATGAAGTAACGAAATCTTGTTTTGAAAAAACCGTCCGTTAGGTTTCCTATAAAAATGTTAGATTTACCATTTGTAATTTGTAATCGTATCTTTTTTTTTTTTTTTTTTTGAAGTCAGATCACGTTCGTTTTCTACAATAAAACAACTTTGAAACACCATTTCCCAGTAATTGATCTTAAAATATTTTTGGCTTTTCTATATTCTTGCTAACATCAAATAAAAAAATTTCAGTATAATAATGCAAATAGTTTTAGATTATTGAGGTTTTTATAAAAGGCAAAATAAATTACTACTCCGTATAATAAAGATTTTGTTATATATATATATTTAGTGAATGTCCTTATTACTCCTTTGGGTTATCCCTTACTCTCTATAAATAGAGATCATTGTACTCAGGTGTAATGTGAATGAAAACCTGATTATCTTTTTCTACTCTTTCTTCATTCTCTCATTTACAACACATTATCAGCACGCTCTAATTTTCTGAACTAATCCAATTCTCTTCCGTCACTGTCATTCGCAACAGGTAAAAGCTTCTGTATCAATGGACTTCACCACTTTGTCGGTTTCCATGGTTGATTGTCTATGTTCATCCCCGTTTCCAAAATAGACCCTCCGTATCACCGTCCAGCGTGATGAAATACCTAAATCCTCCATTATTATTATTTTTTTCCCCGTAAATCTACACTCTCGGACTTCACCGCCGTGAATCATACAAAAAAAAAAAGAAATGCAACCTTTTGTCATTATCCCTCATTCACGGTCACCCATCATTCACAACAAATAACCTATACGGCTATACCATTGTTTATTTGTCTTTTTTTTTTCTTTATTTCACTATAATCGATTGATTGATAATCGCAACAACATTCTATTGCGAACATACATGCGCCACCATAGACCAATTTTCGATCGAATACCAATTTTTTTACCCTTGTATTTTGCCGTTGAATTGAGAAATCACCGATGACCTGCAAAACCGAGACCGTAAACAGAGTAATAAGCAATTCGATCCAAACCCTAACAATTGTGTTGGATTTTTTTAATTTTATTTACTTTATATTGCTTGAATCATATGTTTTTATATATTTATTATATTACATTGGCATTGCGCCCGATCTAACAAAAAAAAAATTACGTAAGGCATCATGCCAGTCATTAATTTTACATGAGGCATCGTGTCAGTTATTAATTTCACGTGAGGCATTATGCCATATATTCAATATCACGTGAGGCATCACGCCAAAAGTTTTTGTTATTGTTAATTTTTCATTTATTTGTGTGTTTAATTTATCCAGTTCAGTTTATATTTATTTACTCATTAATTTATTTATTTATTTTGCTATTTTATTATGTATCGTGTGAGGCATTGTGCCAGAAATTAAAATCACACGAGGCATTGTGCCAGATATAGATATTACGTGAGGCATCGTGCCAGACTTATTTATCACGTGAGGCATCGTGCCAGACTTATTTATCACGTGAGGCATCGTGCCAGATTTATACATCACGTGAGGCATCGTGCCCGATTTTATTGTTATTTAATATTTTCCATTTATTATGCATTATTTATTTAGTTTGTTTCGATAAATGATTCAATTTTATTTATTTATTTATAATGCTTATTCACTACATACGGCATTGCGTTGTTGAATTTTAATTTGTAAATCATTAAGGCATTACGCCGGAAAGCTTTTGATACTATATTAAAGCGATGTCCTGAAAACAATACATACGATCGTTTCTATGTCTGTTTATTTATGATAAGACTGTTTAAGAATGGCTAACATTGCCAAAAATAAAGGACTGCGCCTGAAACTTAACTTCAGTATATAGTAAAGGGCATCGTGCCTGAAAGTTTAATTTTGATATGCTATAAAAGGTATCACACCTGAAAACTTTAATTTTGATATAATATGATATTGGCATTGTGCCAGAAATCATTATATATGAAAAAGAAATGATATTGAGTAGATCACTCATCGAAAAGATGATATAACACCTGGTTAATCCATATGCAGCCGTATTTATATATTTATTTTTGTACGAGGTGAGCATTGTATTATGCTTTATGAAGAATCATGATGGTATATAGCACCAGTGAAAATTTATGATAGATAGTTGTTCAAAAAAAAAATCTAATTAAGCGACATCGTATAATAATTGTATGTTCATATGTCAAGTTTTGACCTCTATGATGGTTACATCGCTATATAGGGCATTGTGCCTGTTAAGTTTGATTTTGGTATTATTTATAGAAAAAAAAGGCACCGTGCCGGAAAGTTTCAGTTCTGATATTAAAATGATGTCATAAAAACGATACCTATAGGATCGTTCCTAATATTTGTTTATTTTATTTATATGACAGATTTAAGAATAATTACCATTGAAGAATTCATTGATGGATGGTGAAGACGTATGTCTTATTGATAGTGCTGCAACGCACACAATTCTTAAGAGCAAGAAATACTTTCTTATTTACTAAATTATGCGCCAAAGGTTACTACCATATCAGGTAGTACGAGTATTGTTGAAGGGTCTGGAAAAGCAACCATTACTCTACCTAAGGGAACAAAAATATGCATTGAAAATGCATTATTTTCCAGCACGTCTCAAAGAAACCTGTTGAGTTTCATTGATATACGCCGGAATGGGTATCACATTGAGACGGGGAATGATGGAAATATTGAATATATTGGCATCACAAAAGTGATAGCTGGAAAGAGACAAATGTTGGAAAAGCTAGTTGCTATTTCCTCTGGGTTGTACCCTGCGTATATTAATACAACAGAAATACATGTTGTTGAAAAACTGAAATATTTTGATGATTTCAAAACTTGGCATGACCGGTTAGGCCATCCCGGTTCCATCATGATGCGAAGAATTATGGAAAATTCATGTGGTCATATGTTGAAAAACAAAAGGTTTCTTTAACTAAATAGTTTTCAGTGTATTGCTTGTTCTCAAGGAAAACTAATTATAAGGCCATCACCAGTTAAACTCGAGATAAAGCCGATTGCTTTTCTCGAAAGGATTCAGGGTGATATATGTGGACCTATCCATCCACC
Organism: Limonium bicolor; assembly: GCA_023374045.1. Taxonomy (NCBI): domain Eukaryota; kingdom Viridiplantae; phylum Streptophyta; class Magnoliopsida; order Caryophyllales; family Plumbaginaceae; genus Limonium; species Limonium bicolor. Next base: position 104,339,421 of record CM041777.1, on the reverse strand, counting down.
ATGTGGACCATTTAGATATTTTTTGGTTTTGATAGATGCATCAACCAGATGGTCACATGTTAGCTTATTATCAACCCGTAATATGGCATTTGCAAGATTATTGGCTCAATTGATTCGCTTGCGAGCAAATTTTCCTGATAATCAAATCAAATCCATACGCATGGATAATGCTGGTGAATTTACCTCCAAGGCCTTCAATGACTATTGCATGTCCATTGGAATAACCATTGAACATCCAGTAGCTCATGTGCATACCCAAAATGGTTTGGCAGAATCTTTGATCAAACGTCTGCAGTTAATTGCAAGACCGTTACTAATGAGATCAAAACTCCCAGTATCTGCGTGGGGACATGCTATATTACATGCAGCTACCTTGATTCGCATCAGGCCAACAAGCTTTAATAAGTTGTCACCATTACAAATGGTTACGGGTCAAGAACCCAATATCTCTCACCTGAGGATTTTCGGTTGTGCGGTATATGTTCCTATACCTCCACCGCAAAGAACCAAAATGGGGCCTCAAAGAAGAATGGGAATATATGTTGGGCTTGAATCTGCCTCAATTATTAGATATCTCGAGCCAACAACTGGGGACTTGTTTACAGCTCGATTTGCTGATTGTCATTTTGATGAGTCACATTTCCCATCATTAGGGGGAGAAAATAAGCAATTGGTAAAGGAGATTACATGGAACGAACCATCATTACTACATTACGATCCTTGCACTAAGCAATGTGAACAAGATGTTCAACATATTATTAATCTCCAAAAGCTGGCAAACCAATTGCCTGATGCATTTACTGACCTAAATCAGGTGACACAGTCGTATGTGCCAGCTAAAAATGCTCCCGCTAAAATTGATGTCCATGGAGGACAGGTTGCAAATGAGTCTAACATACGTATAAAACGTGGTAGACCAGTCGGTTCCAAAGATAAAAACCCTCGAAAACGAAAGGGATGCATTAAAGATGGTCTAAGTGAAAAGGGTGAGACTCTTGAAGAGTCTGTAGACATGACAGTTGCAGAAATGCAGAGAAATCAGGTACCTGAAACAAATATTGATAATGAAGAGATCTCGATCAACTATGTCATGACTGGAATTCGATGGAACCGACATGAAATTGACGTCGATGAAATTTTTGCATATAATGTAGCGCTACAAGTTATGAATAATGAAGAGGATCATGAACCAAAGTCTGTTGAAGAATGCAGACAAATAAATGATTGGCCAAAATGGAAAGATGCTATTGAAGCAGAATTAAACTCACTTAAAAAACGTGAGGTTTTTGGACCAGTGGTCCATACACCCAGTAAGATAAAACCAGTTGGTTATAAATGGGTGTTTGTGCGAAAAAGAAACGAGCAAAATGAAATTGTGAGATACAAAGCTCGTCTAGTTGCACAAGGTTTTAGTCAAAGACCTGGTATTGACTATGAAGAAACTTATTCCCCAGTTATGGATGCCACAAGTTTTAGATACTTGATTAGTTTGGCAGTCCAAGAAAATCTTGAGTTTCGTTTAATGGATGTGGTTACAGCCTATCTATATGGATCGCTTGATAGCGACATTTATATGAGGCTACCAGAGGGATTTAAATTGCCCGAAGCATTTAAATCAAGCTCTAGAGAAAAGTTCTCTATTAAATTGAATAAATCCCTCTATGGACTAAAGCAGTCGGGCCGTATGTGGTATAATCGCCTTAGCGACTTCTTACTTAAGAAAGGCTATAAGAATGACTCGATTTGTCCCTGTATATTCATAAGGAAAAGTGGATCTGGGATTGTCATAATTGCAGTCTATGTTGATGACCTCAACATAATTGGAACATCTGCAGAACTTCAACAAGCTGTTGAATGTTTAAAGTCAGAATTTGAAATGAAAGATCTTGGTAAGACAAAATTCTGCCTAGGACTGCAACTCGAGCATTCACCAAGTGGGGTATTCCTACACCAGACTCAATATATTACAAAGGTGTTGAAAAGATTTTATATGGATCATGCTCATCCGTTGAGCTCCCCAATGGTTGTTAGGTCCCTAGATGTAAACAAGGACCCATTTAGACCTCGTGAAAGTGACGAAGAGTTACTTGGTCCTGAAGTCCCATATCTAAGTGCTATTGGAGCATTGACATACTTGGCGAGTTATACTCGACCTGATATAGCATTCTCTGTAAATCTATTAGCAAGATATAGCTCTGCTCCTACAAAAAGACATTGGAATAGTGTTAAGCATGTACTCCGTTATCTTCGAGGTACAATGGATATGGGGTTGTTCTTCCCAAAGACACCTAAGTCTGGTCTAGTAGGTTATGCCGATGCTGGCTACCTATCTGATCCTCACAATGCAAGGTCACAAACAGGTTATGTATTTACTCATGGAGGTACGACCATATCATGGAAGTCTATAAAGCAAACGAGTGTCGCCACCTCCTCTAATCATGCAGAAATTCTAGCGATACATGAAGCCAGTCGAGAATGTGTTTGGTTGAGGTCCATGATCCAACATGTACAAGAGAAGTGTGGCCTATCTTTTGATCAGAAAATTCCCACGACATTATATGAAGACAATGCTGCCTGTATAGCCCAGATGAGAGATGGGTACATCAAAGGAGATAGAACGATGCACATATCTCCCAAGTTTTTCTACACCCATGAGCTTCAGAAGAATGGAGAAATTAATATACAACAAATCCGTTCAAGCGAGAATTTGGCAGATATATTCACCAAGTCACTTCCAACTTCAACTTTCGAAAAGTTAATCCACAAGATTGGGCTATGTAGATTCAGAGACTTGAAGTGACGTTTATTTCAGGGGGAGAACTTATGATTGCACTCTTTTTTCCTTAGTCTTGGTTTTTATCCCACTGGGTTTTTCCAAGCAAGGTTTTTAACGAGACAATCAACATCGGACATTCAAGGGGGAGTGTTATATATATATATATATATATATATATATATATATTTAGTGAATGTCCTTATTACCCCTTTGGGTTATCCCTTACTCTCTATAAATAGAGATCATTGTACTCAGTTGTAATGTGAATGAAAACCTGATTATCTTTTTCTACTCTTTTTCATTCTCTCATTTACAACAGATTTGTTTTTTTTTCAATTGTAAAGATTTTCGATAATTTAACTACTATATATCTACGGAAAGCAATAAGTTCCTCTCAGATTAGACCCTGATCTTTTCACTTTTGTTACCGATCATTCCCTCGCGTGCAGAACAAACAGAAACCCTATCTCTCCCAAACCCTAACTCAATGTAATGGAATTACCCTGTTCTTCCTCTACATCAACAAGAGTAAATTATCCAAACTGGAAAAAGCTTCCAAGAGACATTTTGGTGACAATTCTGATGAAATCGGGGATCCGCCAAACGCTAAAGAGTATGCAATATGTTTGCAAATCTTGGTACGAAGCCAGCAAAGATCCTTATATTTGGACAAAAGTTGAATTTATTTCTACCGAGAAATACGAGAGGCTACATAGAGAATACTATAGGATTATTCATATAGTCGTTGATCGTAGTTTAGGCCGTTTCGCGAGATCACAGTGGAGCGTGTCTACATCGACTGGCTCTTGATGCAAATTTCCAGGTTTGTTTTGTATGTCCATATGTTTTTTTTTTTTTGGATGTGAGCTGTGTATTTCAGACCATTGATAAGTATGGTAACAAGGGGATAAGAGATCTAGTGCGCGGAAAGGGATGTGATTGGAAACATCTCGTCTAGCTGCATGCGAATGAATCTATTGAATCTTGTGATAGTCTCGTTTAATAGAAGGGATATATATATAATATTTAATTTCTTGTCTGATTAAGTATTTTGTCTGACTATTAATGTTGAACAGATCAAGCCATCTCAAACGTCTTTGCATTCGCAACAGCTATTGGTTATGTGAGAATGTATCTTGTAGAGCCTTTAAAAATTTCCCTCTCCTGGAAGAGGTTGAGCTTACTCACTGTTCGAGGGTTAAGGACCTCTCAGTGATAAGATCTATTGGTCGAAACTGTCCCAATCTCGTTTCATTTAAACTTAACGGAAATCAATTAGATAACAATGACGCACTAGCTATTGCAGAAACCATGCCTCGTATTCGTCACCTTCAACTAATAGGAAGTCAGATGAAGGAAGAAGGCTTGCGAGCTATCCTGGATAATTGCTCTCGCCTTGAATCACTTGATCTTGGGGCTTGTGACCTACTTGAACTGTCAGATGACTTAAGAAACAGATGCGCCAAGAGGTCAAAAATATCAAGTGGCCTCATGACTCCTCCAATAATTGCTACTTCCATACCCGTACGTTTCTCTTATGGATGAAGTAGCTTGATCCCAGTTTGGAGCTGAATTCTCAAAGACTTCCTTGTTTCTTAGTTCCCATATCTTCCTTGTTTCTCAAAGACTATCTTCCTTCGTTGGCTCTTGAAAGTACAAAATCCTCAAGCGTGATGTTTACTGGTGCCCACCACTCTGGATTCATTGAGTCTCAGCTGACGATCCCAATATTCCATCCATTCTTTTGTTTACTCTGTTTAGTGACACGATCACTACGCCGGAAGACACGGCATACTTTTGTTTTGGCAAGCTCATGGAAGTCCATTGCTTGTACAGTGAGATATCAGAATCGGGAAAGATCTTGGAAACGTTCCACCATACAAGTATAGAAGACCATAGAAGCTTGTTTGGTGACAGTGAAGAAAAAGGTTACTAGAGGTCTCAAGAACGATCCTGCGGAACGGACATGAGAGCTGGGTGATGGGCGAAGAATTCTCAAAGATTGGCTTGTCCTTTGTGGCTAGTTTATCTTGAAGAAAGAACCAAACTGTTAGTTCCTTCCCAGGAGGGGTAAACCGACACCAAAATTGCTTATGCCAAGAAGGGAATCCGCAACGTTCAACTGGCAACCCAGGTTGATAGAAAAATTGTTGCAGTGTAATATGAGATGGAGAAGTGCTCCAGATTACAATAGTAGAAATCATATTTTTGGTTACAAAGTATCCAATAACAACTTAATATCGTTATCATACTTGTTATTAATGACAAATATTTTGTTACTAAAATAATACTATAGACTTAAAAATATTGGACACTCTAATAATGAAATAACTTTTAATAACAAATAAAAATTATTACAATAAAAAAAATTGATTTTTGGATTAATAACAATTTTGATTTTTTGGTAACGAATTCTCGCTCTTAGAAACCGGCTTGGTGGCTAGGATGTTTAGAAGGTTAGTAACCTCCTCTTCTTCGTATAAAAAATAATCTTCTTATCCTCGTGAAATTCCAAAGCCAATCTCCACCGTTCCACTAACTCATTTAACTGATTTGTGCTGTTTTTGCTCAGAAACCAGGTATCGTCGAGGAAGGCAGTCCTGTAGGGGTTGATCATCCCGTATTTATTTGTCCACCCAGAAATGGACTTTGTTGTCGTGGTGAATTAACCAGACCATATGGGTGCTAATTAACTGTCTGCTTACTGGGGACCATTAACCAATTGTTTGGTTAGAAAGATAATGTGAGCATGACATGTATCCCATACTTTTTGAAAAAATAGATTAATATGCTAAAGCTAATGAAAGAACAGCCCTAGCTAGAAACCTGTATCTCATGGCTTTGGACCTAGCGCGAAATTCAAGAAAAAGAAGCACATGAATGTACTAGGGATCGATAAGCTTCAGATAGGGTAGGGAATATTGAACCCTAACTCACGTAGGAGCTAGAAGATATAATTGTAGACTTAATACGGAAAGCAAATGGGTCAAGGTAGTAAGAACTAAGGTCCCGTTCGTTAGTCTCATTAATGTGAAAAAATGGACATTAAGCGGCTTAATTGTTAATGCTGAATTTGACAGACTCACGATTTGTTGGAATTTTTTTGCACGGATCGTGAAGCAGCAACCTCTATCATAGAGGTGGTATTTGCTGCGTTCAAAATATAGAGCTACTGGAGGAGAATAATAAATTACTAGTCCTCCCTTAGGGTGCGTTCACTGCTAGGCGAGGAAACAAAATGGAATCAGAAAAGGGAATGGAAAGGAAAGGAAAGGGATTCCCCCGAATCAAGAAGTGTTTGATTCTAACACAGAAACGGAATAGAATTCTCAATGATTGTCTTTGTTGTTGTTTGGTTCCAAACAGAGAAGTGTTAATACTTAATTAGATTATGAATAATATATTTAATATTTATCTAATTTGTATGTAAAATATAAATGATAAATATTCATATTTATATAGATTATATATACAATATATATTAATATTTATATATTTTATATAACAAATTTTGAAACTTGTCTATATATAATATATTAATTTTTTAATTTTATAGTATTAAGTTATTAATAATATTCATTGATATATATTATAAAATATTTATTTAAATTGTGAATAAAATAAGTAAATATTTATATAAATTATATATAGCTGTATATTAATATTTTAAATTTTATAGTATTTGAAATTTAAAGAAGAGGATTACTAGGAGGGAAAATCGGAAGGAAAGGGTAGATAAGAGAGATAAATAGAGAAAGAGGGCATATTTATAGAATAGAGACATAGAAAGATTTTTAACTTTAGAAACAATATAGATAAGATTTTTTATATTTATAACATTTAAAGGATAAATAAGAGTTATTAATATAATATAGTAATATATCATAATGTTCATATTTCTTTAAAATATGTATTTATATCATATTTTTTCATATTTATTTAAATTATAATAATATTTATAAATGATTATATATTTAAATTTATTAATAATATATATAATTTTATCAGAATTTTATTTTAGTTAAATTATAAATTTATTTTTATATATTATATATAGTATTTGTTCAGTTTTCAAATATAAATAATAAATATTAATATTAAGATTATTATAAATTATATATTAATATTTATTTTTAAATTAAAAATGATATATTAAATATTTTTTTAATATATATCTTATTCATATTCATATTTATATTTATATCATATTTATATTTATATTTATATAAATATAAATTATAAATAAAATATATTTATATTTCATAAATATTGTATATTAATATTTATAAAAATTATTTATCATATATTAGTATTTATATAAATTTATACTATATATATAAAATATATATATATATTTATGTTACAAATGATGACAGGGGTAAAAGGAAGGAAAGGGAATACTTTTCCTTAGGATTTTGAGGGGAATCACTAAAGAGGGATATGGGGGTTTTCAAAACTTGGAGTGGGGGAAACAGAATTACTAAAAACACAAAACAAACAACTACAAAGGGAATGATTTCGTTTCCCTCTGCTGATTACCCCGAAGTAAACGCAGAATTTGTTCTCGTACCAAAGTACTGAATTCTCTCCCCCGGAGAGACTGGTTTTAATTGGGGTATTCTGGTACTTTAACACACCCTGAGTTTCAAATTTGTCCAACCGGTTATCGAACGGCTCACCCACAGAAGCACCATTAATCTGAGCTTTAGGCCCCGTTCTGTGACAACAAATCGTCGGTTTTCCACGATTTGTCTACATTAAGCTGCAACAGACGCCTGCGATTTCCCGTGAAGCATAGGGGCATTAAGCTAAAAATGGGCCTTTATCCTAACGCAGGTTTACCCTGCGTTTACATTCCGATAAAGCTGATCTGACACAAAACATCAGTACAAGATTACCCATTTACCCTGTCGCTGCAGCTTGCCCTATTCTTCTGGAAATGTATTTCCAGACTTTCCCTAATCGGCGTCATGCGCAGGTGAGTTTTTCGACCTTCCTCAAATTTCTATTTTTTTTAATAACATCTATGTGCGTCTGAATTCAAATTCCTTTCTGTGTTGTTGTTGAACTGAGAGGGGTGCACTTACAGATTCGATGGATGAGCAGCTGGAAGAAGAACACGATTTGGGGTATTTTGTTTTCGGCGCTTACAGAATTCTTGGATAGCAGCGTATTCAAGGTGGGTACTCTGGTCTTTTCATTCGGTATAAGTGCCTCAACACAATCGCCTTCATCGAACACTAAATTTACAGAATAACATTAATGTCGACGATCAACAACGAATCGCCCCAAGATTAATGTCCACCTTAATCACGCTCAAATTTAGACGCGGTGACCGAACGGCACCTTAATTAGGTAGCGTTCAATACCGGCAAATCGTCGGTTTTCCACGAAAAGTGGGGATTAATCTACCTTTTTTCTCTGGTTGGCCCACTCCATTAAGCTGCACATTAATCTGAAAAGTGACCTTTAACTTAACGCAGCAATACCCTGCGTTTGCTCCAAAATCTCTTCCGACGTCGCGTTTTGTACATGGTAAATTACTTATCTGCCCACACTTTTCATTAGTCAACAACAATGTTGACTCTCTATTCGAATTTGGGGCATGGAAACAACACGCAACCCAGACTGACGCCCATTGTCATTTCCATTCAATTTCCCCCCAACAACCAGTGATTAGCAGCTCATACTCAAATTTGGGGCAGTCGATCAACGTGGTGTTAATTCGTATGAGTGTACTTTCGTTGGCAGACGACGAACCCTACATAGGAAAATCAAACAAATTACATGATGTGCTATTCAAAAAGGGAGACGATAAATAAATGAGAAAGCAAGCTTAAGCGCAGACATACGCTCCTTGAAGATGGCATGGCGCAATCGGTTTGATGATTCCTGAACAACGAATGGGAGAAGACGGAAGAATAGAAATAAAACCCGTTGCTTGTAAGGATGCGGGGTATACCAGTCTTTTGTACATAAACGAGACTTTTCTACTCATCGCCATAATCGAACACCAACAATTGTTCTGGACATTAATCCCAACGAAAAGCCCACGTTTCGTAGCCCATAAAGCTGCACATTTCAGCCCCTATTTTTACCGCTCATGGCAAAATAAATAGAAATCAAAATAACGTAAAAAAAAAAAGCTAGATTAATTATCACGATTTGAAATCATGTAAAATAAATAGCAACCAAAATAGCAAAGAATTCCACATCCATACCTTAGCTGTATCTATGTGACTATCCAACCTGAAATCGTTCCAAATAAAAGACAAACACTGTAAACTTAGGCTGCGTTCGTTTCATGGAGGTTCAAAATCACGTGCATTAATGTGGCATTAATTGGAGGTTTTGAACCTCCATGAAACGAACGCAGCCTAAGTTTACAGTTGTTTGTCTTTTATTTGGAACGATTTCAGGTTGGATAGTCACATAGATACAGCTAAGGTATGGATGTGGAATTCTTTGCTATTTTGGTTGCTATTTATTTTACATGATTTCAAATCGTGATATTTAATCTAGCTTTTTTTTTTTTTACGTTATTTTGATTTCTATTTATTTTGCTATCACCGACCCGTTTAATCAAGCTTTAAAAGTCAAGAGTCTTTTATTCATTCTTCACTCTGCTAGACTCTTCCCTTCTCGCACAAAGCACTATCCGCACTATGTAACATTTTTGATAAAGAAAAAATTGAAAATGAAAATTTTGATAAAGTTGAACATTAATTTTGGTAGAATTGACACTATAAAGGACATGCTATCGACGTGAGACAGAAGCAACAGAGAATAAAGGAAGGGATAGAGAGTGTGTGATTGCACAAACAAAGACACTGGGATAACTAAAAAAATTATTTGTAAAATTGAAATTTTGAAATTGAAAATAGAAGATGAAAAGACATAAATTGACCAAAAATCATAGATTTGGTAGCTGGGAGAAAACTTCTAGAACAAAAACAGAACAATACCTTTTTACAAGTAAGTTAGAAGCATCAAAGTAAGAAAGATAAATATAGCATGAGAAATATTTCTAAATATTTTACCTCTAACAACTTACTACAAAATATTATTATATTCTATTTTTCATTACCAAATACCATTTGTACATTTTTGACGTAATTCATTTTTTCTATTCCATTTTTATTCATCTCTCTATGGTTTCTACAACAACAGTTGGAAAGCACAAAATTAAAATCATACAAATTTAAAAGTGGCTATGGAAAAAAAACTAAAAATTATAAAAGTTATAAAACTAAGATATACACAAAATAAATTTTGTTGTTATTTATAGTACCAATTTGTTAATCACTATAGTATAAAACTATTTAATGTCGCTACAACCTTTTCTTCAAGAAATAGAATTTGATTGTCTATAAAATTAAGCCTTATGTAGTCGTTGAGTACTAAATTTTACTAATGACAAAGCTACTTTTTTTACTTCAACTTAGAGGTGATTATTCGGGCAGGCCGGTCGGGTTCGGGCCATGCCGATAGAAAATTTTAGGCTTGTTGGGCCAATTTTAAAAAACCAAGCCCGGTTTTTACAACTCGGGACGGGCTAGACCTGTTTTTTTTCAAGGTTTTGTCAAAGCCCAGCCCGTCTGGCCCGATTTTTTAATTTTTTTAATATAAATTAATAAAAAAAAATATTTTAATTAATATATTTCAATATAAATTCATATATAACTTAATTAAAATTTAAATATTATATATAATAATAGTATATATTATATAAAAATTAAATAAAATTAAATATGTGTATATACATTTAAAATAATAATAATAATAAATAATATAAAATCGGGTTAGGCTGGGCTTACCCACAGGCTCAAAAAAATGTGTCACGACCTTGCCCGATTTTTTATTCGGGCCTGGTTTATGTTCAGCCCGCCTGGAAGTCCAATAAGACTCGGGTCCGTTGGACTTTTTACGGGCCGGATCAAACCGGGCTACCGGGCCGGACACATTATGATCCGTTCTACTTCAACTACACCATTTGAAATATGTTGAGATGCGGTGGTGCAACTTTTTTTTAAAATAAAAGTGATAATGAACACCTTCTTTCACACGTCTAATTTTTCTTTACATATTGCATATACATATTTGAATTTGAATGAGGGATTAAAAAATCTCATCACTAATAATGAAGGGGTTAATAATGACAATTTAAATTAATGATCAGCTGCAAATCTATCTAAGCTAGAACCGTTTTTATCAACCGCACTATATGTATCAAATGACCATAAACGTGTAAATTAAAAAAATAGAATTAATGTAAAGTGTTTTTTAAAATGATCGTAGTTGATACTCAAAATGACATATTTTTATTGCAGAATGTTTCAACCTGAACCCAACCTTTATGTTTCACCTCAATCTAAAACTGATATGAACACGATAGGATTTGTCAACTGAAATTATCGGATGATCCAAAATCAATTCAAAATTGACCCTGATGACTTGAAATTAACCCGAAATCAACCCAAAATTAAAAATATTGTACTATCAATACAAATTTTACACAAAATCACAAAGACAATATAACATAACATATAAAAATATTAAACATAATTACTTACACGATTGATATATTTAGAGTTATGTTGCATAACTATAAGAATATATATTTTCTTTTCTTTAAAAAAATGTTTTCAAGTTACGAGGTCAAACCTAAAACCAACCCAGGTTTTTAACAAACCAACCTAACGCTACCAAAAAATATTTTCGGATCTGTAAATCTGAATTTTAGCGTGTCAATTTCAAATCAAATTTCACCAACGAGTCAATCTCCATACATGCTAAAACTTTATTTGTAGTTGGGGAAGGGGGTGGGGAGAAAATGATCAGGGCCTTCAGCAGGAATTTCCAAAAAAAAATGGATCAGCATGAGCTTCTTGACAAAATCCAGTGAAAAAAACTCAGAGTGAGAGAAAATACGGTATCGTAATCCCATTTGATAGTATTACAAATAATTTTTTACCCCTTCATAGACATATTTTAGAATCAGCCACGACTGAAATAAAATTCATCAACCCATTGCAAATCAAAAACCTAAAAAAAAATATTATGAATAAATATTAAGTTTGTTTAATTAAGTAATGGTTCAATATTATAACTACTCAGAGGAAAACCAAAATCAAAAATATGTTACAAATGATTGAATCATGTCACATCCTGTTTGAGTTTAAACTGATGATCCAAAAATTTCGGAATCAAATTAAGATTAAAGAGCATGTTCAATACCCTAATTTATGTTTAGATAAAATATAACAACTTGCCTGAGAAAAATGTAAACACTGAATGTTCAAACATTATCGAGTTCCTCTACATAACACAGACGTGTTAATGCAATTCAGCTCAACAATCATGGAACTAGCCAAATCCTAAAGCCAGAACATTCATAGCTCTTCAGGCATGAAAATGAATAGTCTTTAGCCTGTTTGTTGTCTTGAGAACCGGGGCAAGATTGGAGCAAAAAACCATAACTTTACAAAACCAAGACCAAACTAAAACCAAACCATTATGAACAATCTGAAATTTAAAAAAATCATCAAGCCACACATGAGATGATCCGACAAAGAGCTAGCTAGCAACAATAACACTAGGTGGCCGCCTTTGTTTGCAGTATCTGCACAAGTGACCATAACACATCCATTCTATGCATGTTTCTGTTATTCTGGCTCTGCAAACATGAATATACCTTATCAAACACATGACAAGTGGACACAACAGCATTTAATATAAATGGACAATTAAGCCGACTGTATGTAAAAGAAAGCAAGTAATCTACGAAAGCAAGATGCAACTAGTAGGTTTATAACATAAGGAGGATCCTACCTCAACCACAAACCGCATCCATGTTTTGTCTCCATGGCTCTCTGTTTCACCTTTCAGAATAATTAGGCCAAGGCCCCTTATAGCTTCTGCTATTTCAAGAAAATAGCTGCAGTCCTCACATAACATCTGCAACATGTCGATAGCAAAGAGTGTAAAAAAGCCCATTCCTAGCATTCTACATCTGAGACGTATCAACACATACCTCTATCAGCATTTGGCCATTCATGTTAAGATTCTCTACCACAATTGGGCAGATTTTCATGTGGCCTCCAACCTCTACTGCCCAGCTTGCGCCCTGATCACAACTGGATCGTCCTAAGCTGCTTCCCATGTCCTTGTTGGCCTATACCTCGCAACATCCAGAGTAAAGTTCAGCGGTACATAACTTCAAAATGGAAATTCTTATTAAATCTTCATAGATTGTTCAGAGTTCATTCATTATTTCAGACAACAAAAAAGGTACGTATAATCGAAATTGGCCTTACCCTGGATCTAGCCCAGTTGCCTAACTTATCAGCGTGTTTAGTGACGCTTTGCAGATAGAGCATGTGTTTGATTGTACGCTCCAGCAGAGAGTCAATGCTACACTGTTACCACATTCAATAGGGAATAATATGACGCCCACATCCAGAATCTAATGTACAAAAAAAAAAAAAAGCCTTCGGCCACCAATACTCTTAACTAATGAATGACAGTTACCTTCGATCCATTTGGCACAAGTTCTCTTAGTTCCTTGATACGATCTTGAATCAATTGCCTATCCCTAGGTCGAGGCCGGGAGTTCTCCCAGGCTTTGCTCTCTTCTTGTTGGATTTCAACAGTTCACTTGGCGGCAAGAACTGCTCTTTAGACATGCTGGTACCTGGAGATGAAAATGCTTTGGAAGACTTGACACTATAGGATCCTGATGAGGTGGTCATCCGATGCTCTGAGCTATCCTCTGGAAGAGAGGAGTAATCAGTAGAGTAGCACAACGAACCAACAGTGTGGCTTGTTGTATCAATAGATGTTTCATGTATCGTTTTTTCAGTGGTCAACAACGAGTTTGCAGCAGAAGCAGACAGCGAGTTCATCCCTTCGAGATCCTGGTGCTCCTTACTGCAAAAGTTGGCCACCACAGCATCGAGAAGGTGATCTGTGCCGGTTTCAGAGGTAAGCATGCTATGTTCCATTCCTTCCCCCAAAGCAGAAGTAGCTTGTGGATTAGAATTTTTTAGATCCCACCATAACGGATAATTCTGTTTCACAAAAGCTGGTCCCAGAGCTTCATGGAGCTCATATCCAGAAGAAAGCTTACTTGTCGAATCCAATCTGCCAAGGGAATTCGATTCCAGATCCAAACGGTACTCTTTCCCAAATTTCTTTGTAACTGTTCATCTGCTTCTAACAGAGCTTGTGAAGAAAGACTGCTATAGCCTGGAAGATATCTATCATGTATAGATGACCCAAGGAGATGTGATGGAAAATGGATGCCTTCTGCACCAGGTTTATTGTCTAACAGTGCAGCATCATATGAACTAGTTCTTTCAAAAGAGTCTTCATATGTGAGTTCCTTGGATTCTTGCTTAAAATGTGATTGGACCACACTTGCACTTCCACCATCCTTAGAGATGGAAGGAACTGGCTTATTGTTGGTTACTAACCTAACCGTCTGCATCTGATGAGCAGGTAACATAACCTCGTGGCAACTTTCAACTTGATTTTGAAGTGGCAAACTAAGATTTTCTCCATCAGTACCTTTACACAGGTTAACCGGGCAACCATGAAGGACCACTGGATTTGTGGGTGCATCAGACTGATAAAAAAAGCTTGAGTTAATGAGGTCTACATAAATAAAAGAGGGAAGAAACCATAAACGAAGAAAACAGATATTAGGAATAAGATCAGTTCATCAATAAGAAGACACGAAACTGATACCATGTTCATCAACATCTGCAAACTGTGTAGCATTGCATTAGAAACAGGACTTGCAGATGACTCTTCAAGGTAGAAATACATCTCTGAGGTGGGCTATCAGCTTAGAATCCTCCGTAACCTATTCATAACATCAATTTTCGATTTACATAATTAAGCACAGAAAATTTAAGAATTGACATCATGGTGAAGGTTAATTATAGCCAACAAGAGAGTCAAGGAATCCATATGTTTGAACAGATTTTAGAAAAATTCTTTCATTGAAACGGGATGGGAGAATTGCAAGCATCAAGATCTCATGCGGTATAAGAAATTGCATCATCAAACTAGATAAATCATTTGAATCGTCCATTAAACCATGGTTAAGAAAAACGAGAGATTCGCAATGAAATAAAGCAACTCTTAGGATGTTGAGTTGAGAGTTCAGGACAACTAAGTATTTTCCCTCACCAAAAAAAGAATAAAAAGGAATGTAACTTTTCATCAAACACAAAAAAATACACAGAAGATTAAAAGAATTTAATTCAGACAGTGCTGAACCTACAAGTGCAGCTCTGTCAGCTGAGGTTTCTTCTGCAAAGCTATGTTATAAAGTACATTATGTCAGACGTTGCTTACCTTATTCATGGAGCCAAGCTGCACAACACCATGGGGAAGAACAGCTGCAACAACAAGGGTCTGAGGGAAAGGTGCAGTTTTCATTAGTAAACCATCAACCAAATAAAATTTGTTCTGTTTCTACTAATGTTAGACACAAGAACAGATGACCTCTTTGTAAATCGTTGATACATTAAATCATAGTTAGAAGACATTTTCAGCAAAGCAACTCAAGCTTGATTATCCTAGTGTACCTGAACTCCAGCCAAGAACTGTGCTTGCCACCCATCACATTGCTGGAAAGCAGAAGAAAGTAAAAAATGAGTCATGAGATATATCAGGTCAATTGATATCTGGTTATCCTTCTGATTTCTCAAGTATGAATAAATGCGGAGTTACCTCAGGTGATAACAATGAATTTGCTGGATGTTCATCAGCAAGCCAATGATGCTTTCCTGTAACAGCCACCTGTCCAACAATCCTATAAAATAACAAGATGAAAAGGTTGTTACCTGGTTGATCCTGCTAGTAGTCATATTCTGGTCTGAATAATTAAACCATGCATGTGCAAGTATGAACCAATTCATACTGTGAAAGGCTCATTAAAATCAGTTATAGCTTATAATTTGCACTTGAGGTACTATAATCTGTGATTCCAGACAATTTTTTAAGAGAAAGAACTGTATAACATGTCAAACACGTAAAACTACATTGGAGAGACGATGGTGCTTTATTGGAACCAGATAAAAGGGTAGATATGAAATGAAAGTTCCATAACAAACACCCTCAAAATATGCTAGAAAGTTGATATATAGATTCATACCCCTCGCCTAAAGAGTAGACATGGTACGCCATTTTTGCCACAGCCAGACCAAGAGGATCCTGAGAAAAAAGAGCCTTCATGCAGCTTTGAATGCCCTCGTGGCATACCTGCTCCCACGAGGATCATGCCTTTGCATGTTTTGTGGTAAAAAGCATCTTCCCAGGCCAAAACCCTGATTCAAACATCATCCACAGAAGTTCATTAGATAAGGATGTGATTTATGTTAGATCTCACATTTGTCAAAGAGAAACAGTAAGTAATCCAGTTTAATATGTATGAATAAGCACACATTCACTCGCCAACCATGCTTACCACATGTGGATATATCAACTAGTCTTTATTCCAATTATCAACCAAAGATTCAAAGATACCTAGAAACATGTAAGTTAAGACAAACACAATTTCAAACTGTACAATCAAATATTAAAGGCAACACAACGCAAAATCAATTATAGGGTAGCTAGGGCTAGCTGAATTAACGTTCAGAATCAGGTCAAGCATAGAAAAGCTACAAGAACTTACATAGGATGATGTTTGAGCTTCCAGAACACCACATAGTTCCACTCGGTGTTCAAACAAAGGTTCCGGAGTAATTGTTGCAAGTCAGTACCCATCATAACCTTGTTGAGCAGGATGGGAAATCTTCAAACTCACCCCCACACTCGAAGAAAACACTTCCGCTGAAGTTTTGTGGCTTTTTGTGTTTGTCAAACTGATTTACATCCAAAATGAGAGATGAGAAAACCCTCTAATCGTCACTGATATTCAAATCCTAGCTACCTCTATATGACCCTCTCCCTGCTTGTTTTCTCATAAACCCAGCTCGACGCTTTATCGGTGGCCCACTGCAGTAAGTAACAAGCAATCCAACCCCATTCGAACTCGCATCCCTGAAATCTAAACTTGATTGCTGCTCAACCCAGAATCTAGTTGACCAGAACTTAAATATAGCAGAAAGCGCTTGAAGCAAATTTACTAACGACGGAATAAACATGTTGAGTCGAAGGAGTTGCCATTACAAAAGCCAAAACCCGCAAAGTTCAACTGGGTAATTCGCCAATACCTCAAATTGAGTACCACCGAGTCGGCAAGTGAATGTTTTGTTATGATTTAACTAATATCAGACGACATCGATAACTCGGAAACAAGCTGAGCCAGCTGCAGCAAAAGTTGTTTTGAGCTCAGGAAAGGAGTTGATCCTCTGATTAACGCAAAAAATAGATGAAGATGTGTGGAGAAACGGAAACTAGAAATGGAGAAATAGAGATTGAGAACTTCTTGCAGGTTTTAGCTCTGCCTCTACTGAACAAGGAGTCTTGTAAGTCACAGATGCAGGTGAGCGAACTCCAAATCCGACCGAAATGCTTCAAGTATTCAGAGCCGGGAAATTTTAGTTTCTCTTCTGTTTTTGGGTTGGGCAATTGCAACGAAATACCACGTTCCACGTAGAACTTTGGGGTTTTTGTTTGAGAATTTGGCTTTCTGCTTTATGGGTGTATATGAAAACCAAGAAAGCGAGCAGCTTTTTTGAGCAAGCACTCTTCTTCACTCTGTATCTTCTTCAATTTCCTTTTTTCTGTTAAAATCCCTGCACATTTTTTAACCTCGACACCATTCCTACTTTTATTGTTCGGAAAGGAAAAGGACAGTATCTAAACTGCGCCGGATGACAAAGTGCACTGCGCAGGCCGCTATTCTTAGCCTACGCACCATGTGCCCTCCATACACCCACCGTAACCCGGTAATCGTAACAAGGGGACATCATAGACGAGAAGAGTGGTGAGTTAAATATCAAAACCGTATTCTAAATTTCGCAAATAAATCCTATTTTTCCAACAGAGGTGTAGGAAACGATGGGAATAATGAGGCGATTTTTGGATTCAACTTTTAGGGTTGGCTGTGGAAAGAATAAATGGGAACAACATGATGTGAAAAAGTGAAGAATTGCTTGTGTTTTTCCCATCAGTACTCATCATCTTCTGATGTATGTCAATCATTCATCCTCCAAAATCAACTTTTTAACCTCCTTTGCTTACCCTTCTTTTCTCATAGCTTCTTTAAGATTTTTTTTTCACTCACTGGAATGATGTTGAACCACCGTTTACATGTAGGTTTGTTGGAATAAATTGCTAGATTGTAAATGTTGAAATAATTTATCTATTTTTAAGAATATATTATTTATCAAACATTCTACCCCTCTGTCCCATTTTGACCGTCTTGTTTGGTTTTTGATAAGTTTTTCTACTCCAATATTAAACATATAAGATAAAATAATTTTATGAAACTAATTAAGGTATTTATTATATAGTTTACCATAAGAAATCAATTATAAAACTTAGATTTATAATATTATACTATCTTATATGTTAAATATTGAAGTTAAACGACATACCCAATAGTAAACATAAGAGTCAAGAAGGGACGGAGGTAATACTATTTATGATTTATTAGTACAAGGTTCATAATTGATTATTTTTAAAAAAGAGATAATTAAACTTGACTATATATTAGATCGAATTGGACTATGTTTATACCATTATAGTTATAAAAAGTTGTACGAACTAGTTCTGAAGACTTTTAGGAGATCGGATATTCTCAATTTGTTACTCTTCAAAATTCTTGAGCAAATATAAGCATGAACCATGAATCTGAAGATGAACAATGAATCTGCAATTCAAACTGTAAGGAGTTGTTTCTTTATTTTATATATTTATTTGGTCAGTTTCTTTAGTTTTTAAGTTTTGTCAGTTTCTTAAGTTTCGTTGTTTCATTTTCCAATTTATTACTCTAGCATATGTAGAGTTTTCATTATTGGAGTTTCATTAATCAAGTGAGCATATGTAAAGGGTTGACCTTTTCTCCCTGGATCATAAATAAGGGAGTCTATCATGGACAACAAAACATCTGAAATACAAAAATTGAAATCTTGAGTTACAATTTCTTCTTCTTCTTTACATCAAATTTCTATCAATTCTATTATGATGTCGGGGCAAGTCTTGATTAGATGACAGATGACGAAAACAAAACCCTTGCTTCTTCAACTCAAAATGTTGGTGTTATAGATTAGGGAGATCCGATCTATGTATACATGCTTTTAGCAATTGGGACAGGTTATGGCGCCCAATTCAATGGTGTTGGATTTCAAACCTAGAAGTGGACAATGGAGAATGCGCTTATGGCTAAAAATAAATTCGGTTTTGTTGACTATAGTGTGCCAAAATCGTCAGATGATGAGCCAATTCGAGTTGTTTCCTAGACACGCTCCAGATCTCTGGTTGTTTCTTGGCTGATTTCTATGCTCGAGCTACATATAGCACAGAGTGTTATGTTTTGTCGCAATCCTAGAGAAGTTTGGGATTGGTTTTGTCAACGGTTTGAGTAAAATAATTTGGCCATGATCCACAATTTGAAAAAGGAATTGGGTAATCTAAAACAGGGAGAAGATTTGGTTATTGTTTATTTCACTAAATTCAAGAGTTTAGGCGAAGCTAGATCTGGCTTATCTAGTATTGGAGTGTCCAAGTGCTGCAAGAGAAGATGAACAGAGAAGGTCGGATCTTGATCCCCTCGCTTATTTCTTAATGGGGCTCAATAAAAATTTTGTTCACATAAGAGGGAAAATTCTAGCCATGAATGACCCACCAACTCTCGAATGAGCCTTTGCCTTAATTATACAAGAAGATAACGAGAGTGAAGAAGAAGATAATACTCAGGTATTATCTCTTTATAGTGCTAATCCTATTAACATTACAGGCTCGTCTAAAGGAGGTGGAGGTGCTAAATCTGCCGGAGATAAAAAAGAAAACATGTACCCTTAGAAAAAAGGTTGATCATGTTGCAAAAGAATGTTTTCAGCGATTACAGTGTATTCATTGCTAACAGGTTTGGCGTATTTACAAAAACCACCCACGTACTTCACGAAATTAAATTTGGCACTCATCTACTTTCCTCCGTCTTATATCCGTCATCCATTCCGATTTTACCGTTTGTCACTGCCACATGTCACATTTTTAGTGGACTGGATGATTGCTGACATGTTGATATTCCACATCAGCTTCTCCTAATACATGTCACCCCCACTATACTCTTCATTCGATTCTCACTTTGGTCGATTCCCACTTGCTAGGGTTCTTCCTTTCACCCCTTTCCTCTTCTTTGACGATTTGGGATCATTACCTGCAATCTGACTGGAATCGGAATTCGTCGGTGCGGTTCGCGCCCTAGCGGGTGTCTGGTACGATATTCTTTGTTGAAATGCACCACGATTTCCTTTTTATGCTTGCGGTTCTTGGTTGTCGCCTGAGCATATTCTCCCTCTATCCCCCTCTTCCCCTTGTTTTTCTGCCATGGTTTCGATTCTACTTCCTGAATCGAGTAGCCATGTTGTATTTGTTGTCCTTTGAACCCTAGTGGGTCTGTTGTATTTGTTATCCTTTCTAACTGCTAAGTGATTGTGGTACGATATGCTTGCCTGTTTGGTTGATTGTGGTACGATATGCTTGCCTGTTTGGTTGATTGTGGTACGATATGCTTGCCTGTTTGGATTCTGTCTACTGAAGCCATTGTGAGATTACATTGGTCAATTAAAAAAGTGGTATCTGGTGGCTTTTTTGTGCTTTGATTACTCAGAATGTGGTATCTAATTACGTTGATTGTGGTACGATATGCTTGCCTGTTTGGTTTCTGTCGATTGAAGAATACACTGGTCGATTAAAAAAGTGGTATCTGGTGGATTTTTTTTACTTCAATTACTCAGAATGTGTTATCTATTGATTGAATACTTGTTAGAGTTCTGTTGTGAATGTAGCTGTTATTCATCTGATGTAGTGTCATTTACTAATGTGGTATCTATTCAAATTGATTAGTATCTTTGCCCTTTATGAGTGTAGTTGTTACTCATTTGATTAGTATCTATTTATTATGTGGTATATTTGCATTTTGGTGTGTTAGCAGTAATGGAACAGTTTATTGAAGTACTATACAAGAGTGGACGACACAAAGTTGAGGCGCCATTTGATCCAGACAGATACTCCACAATAGAGCTGGTTAATGACTGTCTACAAGCGATTAAGAATATTGCACAATTGCCAGAACCAAAATGTCCTTCTTTCTTCTACAAGCACCCTAAAGTAAGAAAAAAAATAGAAATTGGGTGTGACAGACAGTTGATGACAATGCTATCCTTGTTTGAGGGGAGAGAGCTGATTGAGATTGTAATTGAAGAGGGGTCAAAAGAAACTGAGCTCATGTCTACTTTCAAAAATTGGCTGAAAGATGCAGATAAAAGGGATAGAAAAGAGAGAGACAACACAGATGATGATGCACTTGATGTTGGTGTAGATTGGGATGAGTTGGTGTTAGATGGGTAAACAGTTATATGTCCCGATTCACCACCACAAACACAACTCTCTCAAACTCAACCCGCTGTCCCACCCGAATCACACCTACCTCATTCACAACCAGCCGATCCTCCAACACACCTACCTCATTCACACCAGCCAATCCACAACTCAACTCACTCAGCCTTCTCATACACAACCAGCTGGTCCTCCAACACAGCCATCTCATTCACAATCAACCCCACCTCAAACAACACTTCCTCCATCTGAAACACAAACAAAGAAAAAGAAAAAGCCAAGAGGTCTTAATCTCATTGATAGAGGTGCCCCATTGGTTCCCCCATCTACGGAACAGTCACCGAATAAAGCATTTAATAGCTGCACATCTACCAAGAGGGTTGTTCCAAGCACTTCACACGCACAAACCTTGTCTAGTCCTAGAGTTGCATCAAACCACAATAGTGCAACTGACAACTTCCTGGTGGACACAAGGGTGTCTGGAAATTATGATTTACTGAGTGTCCCAGTGAACAACGAAAAAGCATCAAACCTGCAAAGTGAAGGAAACAATGAAGAATTCACCGAGGAACAAATCCTCACTTCTCTGATGATTCTTGGGACATTAAATCTGATGAGGACAGAGATTTCAGCTCAAGTGAAGGGGATGAGTCAGATTCTGTTTTCAATTATGCGGGTGTGTGTGATGCTGAAGATGATGACCTAGATGCTCTATGTGAGGGTGCGTACTTTTCTGTGTGAGAATGAAGGTCAAGGTACGGGTCTTTTACTTTCTGATGAAAGTGGTGATGGGAATGGTGTCACAAGGGACATTCCACCAGCTAGGAAACGAAAAGGTAACGAAGTTGGCTCATGTTCAAGACCAAGTCGAAGGAAAAAGTGAAGACCACATCATAAGGTGGTTTTCTATATTCTAATTGTTCATAAATCCAGTTTATATCTAATCTAACATATATTAACAAACTGTTATTCTATCTCAGGTGTTTGAGAAGCTAGGCGCCACTTGAAGACAGAGAAGAACAAGACAAAGACCAACAAGTCTATTGTTTCTGTTTGTGGAACAATTTTTTGTTTTGGTTTGACAGAGAACATGCGTGTGGCTGTGTTATGAAGTTGTTTGGTAGTATTTTGCTTTTGTTTGCTGTAGTGAGGCAGGTTGAACTTCTGGTTGTTGTAGTATTTTGCTTCTGCTTTTGTTTCCAAACTTAACAGCCGGTGGTTGTGGATGGCTTGAACCTCTGTTTGTTGCAGTAACATGGTATGTAATGAGGCTGGTCGAATTTATTCTGGTGGTGCTGCCAGTACTTGGTCTCAGATTGTTGAATGCAAATTGAAAACTTTTTTTTTCTGTCTCGTACAAATTACCCTGGTGTTAATGCACTGCATTAGCTTGCAATTTCTTGAACTGTGCATCAATAAAAAGCACTAGATGGTTTTCTGGTATTTGTTGCCTGCTGCTGATAATAGATGTGTTTTACTGGTAATTAGCTTGCACCAATTCAAAGAGCCATGGCTGGCCTCTTAAACAGAATAAGTTACTAAAGCTAGTGTAATGGCTGGCCTCTGTCAACCGTGCTTCCAGTCTCTGTTATTTACACTTCCCGTTTCTATTATTCAAACCGAGACATGATCTTTGTTCTTGGGATGTGAATTGTCCCACGTAAGGAATGAATGATGGTCTACATATCACTCGGAATACCATGTACCAGCTCACATGGCCTTAAGCTGAAAGTATATTATAGTAATATTGTGTAGTTTACTGAAGATGACAATACACGCTTGAAAAATGTCATCATGTACATGTATGTCCCTTGGTCTAATAAACTATGCGTTAGTGATGGCAAAATGAATATTTGCTATCCCATAAGTCTTTCCGCAAACACTGCAGTATCCTTTTAAGTGTATGGCTTGGTCTATCAATATGATTTACTCTGAACTTATTTCAGATGGGAACAACGTATAATATGATTTCTGTCCTATTTGTTAAGAGTTGACTTCTAAAACATTTTATTCGACTTTTTTAAAGTTGAAAAAGGGTATATTTAAGGAATATGAGAGACAGAAGTAAAGTAAAGTAAAGTTTGATAGAGATAACCATAACAAATACAGATGGTTTACAAAAAGGTTGCTTGGATAACAATTCCGACAAAAATACCTTGAAATCAACTATTCTTTCTAGGAGAAGTGCTTCAGCTCTTTTACTTCATTACTGAGCTTGGAAATTTGTTCTGAATAAACGTATACCGCCATTAAGCCACCAGATGTTACTTCTTCACTTCTTCAACCGTTCATATCAGACCTCAACAAATGGGAATTGCATTCCATTTCATGCCACCACTTGAATATCCCATTAGGACAATCACAACGGTAAAACAATTTTCGATAATTGTCGGAAGTAAAAGATACATACAACCGAGCATTCTTATTACAGTTGCATTTCACATTGTAGAATATGAAGTGACTTTCACTCTTTGTATTGCTGGATGAAGACATTGTGTATAAAGCTATCTGATTAAACATCATCAGTTATTGATAATTGAAACATGTATGTTGCAAACCTTGGGTAAAAGAAACATATTTGAGCTCAGATTAGGGATTTGCCTCATCATCACAACCACAACTTTTGGTATTAGCAAAACAATTAATACCGTAGTCTATGGAGCAATTCTAGATATAGCTTGCTGGGGTAGGAGCAACGATGGTTTGACAATTTGATTGACCATAAAATTGAGCAACAAAACTGAAACCATTATCGCTTCAACTACCCAGATAGCATACAATCTAGAACCACTTCAACACAAAATTAGTTCAAAGACCAAGCTAATACCAAAAAATGGGGGCACGTGATGAAATACAATGTGTATTCATATCAGCATGTTTCGTTGACAACAGAACTCTAACAAGCTTAGTTAGTGTCACCAACATTCTGAGTAATCGAAGCAAAAAAAAGCCACCAGATACCACTTTTTTCAATCGACCATTGTATTCAAACAATATCATCAGTCAACAGATACCACATTTCAGAATCAACCAGTGCATTCAAACCACTTTTTTAATCGACCAGTGTATTCTCACAATGGCTTCAATCGACAGAAACCAAACAGGCAAGCATATCGTACCACAATCAACCAAACATGCAAGCATATTGTACCATAATCACTCAGCAGTTCGAACGGCAACAAATAACAGACCACCACTAGGGTTCAAAGGACAACAAATACAATAGGGCTACTCGATTTCAGGAAGTGGAATCGAAACCATGGCAGAAGAACAAGGGGGGAGATGGGGATAATATGCTCAGGCAACAAATACAACAGGGCTACTCGATTCCAGGAAGTGGAATCGAAACCATGGCAAAAGAACATGGGGGAAGAGGGGGATAATATGCTCAGGCGACAACCAAGAACCGCAAGCATAAAACAGAAATCGCGGTGCATTTATTCGATAGAAGAATATCGTACCTGACACCCGCTAGGGCGTGAACCGCACCGATGAATTCCAGTTCCCAGTTAGATTGCAGGAAATGATCCCAAATCGTTGAAGAAGAGGAAAAGGGTGAAAGAAGAACCCTAGCAAGTGGGAATCGACCAAAGTGAGAATCGACTGAAGAGTATAGTGGGGGTGACATGTATTAGGAGAAGCTGATGTGGAATATCACCATGTCAGCAATCATCAAATCCACTAAAATGTGACATGTGGCAGTGACTAATGATAAAATCATAATGGATTACGTATATAAGATGGAGGAAAGTGATGGGTGCCGAATTTAATTTCGTGAAGTACGTGGTGGTTTTTGTAAATACGCTAAACCTGATGGGTGAGGGATGTAATTTTCCCTAACTTTTATGATCTTCATGGTCGTGATATGGTTATGAGAAGAAGAAAGAAAGGTTGGCAAGATTAGTCACTACTGAATCAGGGAATCTCGCGGTTGGTGGTTTCTAGTCCTCTCAGTGGGCTAACTCTGGAACATTTGAGCAGGATTGCTAGCAATATTCAAGCAGCTAGTTAAGCACCAATTTCAGCTGATGAGTCATACTACAATTTCTCAGGTGACAAACAAAAAATTGTCTTATTTTTTTATGTTTGTACAGTAATATCTGTAGGCCACTTGGATGTTTTCTGGTAAGTAGATATTGGATACAAGAGCAATAGATCACATGTCGGGTGCTAGAGAATTGTTTGAAAATCTGAGAACCTTGTCGTATCCGAGGATAGTGGTTTTACCAATGGTAGACCACAATCGGTCATCACGGTTGAAGATGTTAAACTGGGAAATAATTCTAGCTTGAGAAAGTTTTATTTGTTCTTGGTTTTATGTTCAATTTGATATCAGTACGGAGGATGATAAACAATTTTCTCACTTTTTAGTATTTGATGCTCAAAGTGTTCTATTTAGGACCTTATTTCAAAGAAATCTGAGGAGATTGGTGCTGAGCAAGATGGCTTATATATCCTTGACATGGAGCGAACAAGTGTTTGTTTCAGAGGTCATTGTTGAGAAAACAGTTACAGTTAATTGAATCGGGACAGAGTCTGAGTTTTTCTTGCAAAGTTAGTACAAAGGCAGAAGAAGTTCATGTTAAACTAGGACATGTTTCGTATCAAAAACTTGTAGCAATGGGTTTAATAAGTCTAATGATGTACCAAAAGACTTTTTTGAGATATATGTCATAAGTGTCATGTTCAGCGATTACCTTTTGGGCATTTAGAAACCAAGACTAGGAAATATTTTGAGTTAATTCATATTGATGTTTGGGGCCCTTTAAGCACCACTACTTACAATGGGTACCAATATTTTATTTGTTTTATGGATGATCACAATATAATCACTTGGGTTCAACTCTTGAAGTATAAGCAATGCTTGGGAAGCCATCAAGTGTTTTCTTAAACTGATTGAGCGACATTTTAAAACAAGGGTTAAGATGATACAGACTGATAATGCCAAAGAGTTGGGATGTTCTAATGAAGGAAAATCTTTATTTACACAGGAAGGCATCATTCATCATACTACTTGTGCTTATACTCCACAACAAACTGTGGTTGTCGAGAGAAAGCATAAGTATCTTTTGGACACAACACGAACCTTGTTCTTGCAGTCCAATGTTCCCTCTATCTCTTTGGGGCGAGTGTATATTGCATGTGACTTATTTAATTAATCGGCTGCCCACCAAAGCTTTAAAGGGGAAGACTCCGTTTGAGTCCCTTTACAAGAAAAAACCTTGTTATGATAATATACAACCTTTTGGTTATTTATGTTATAGAACTCTTGTTGGTGATACGAGTGGCAAGTTTAGTCCTAGGGCTGAGGCTTGTGTTTATTTGGGTGAAGAACCCAGAAAGAAAGGACATAACTATATAGCTTAGATACCCGACAAGTTGCAGTTTACAGGGATGTGAAGTTCCATCCTACGTCTTTCTCTTTCATAAAAGACCAAATTTCATCTACTAGTTCTACGGACAATAATTCCTCTGAACAGATTTCTCAAGATTGGAACTCGATAGTCTCAGCCATTTTGTGCACTCTTCTTCTGATGATAGTATCACTGGTCATCCTTGCAGTGAAGATGTAGACCCATTGGTGGTGGACGAGCCGGATCATGTGAACGAATCAGAGGATGGTCTTCGACACTCTAGTCGTGAAAGTTGTCAACCTAGGTATCTCGATGATTATGTTTGTTCCCATAACTTCTAAGATATTTTGGATGCACGTGTTATCATAAAGGAAAGAATGAGAATATGTTAGAGGACAGCCTGACAGTTACTAGGCCTGTGGTTTCTTGTGTGTTTACTGTAACCGCTCCCCATGCTTCTTTTAATAGCATTATGAAAAAAGTGGAGCCACAATCATATAAGGAATGGTTGTCTCTGTACATTTGTGAGAGGCTATGGAGAATGAGCTAAAAGCAGTGGAGGCAACCAAGACTTGGGAGATTATTGATTTTCCTAAGGGTAAGAAAAAGTATTGGTTGAAATGGGTTTGCAAGATTAAACTTAAATCCGATGGTAGCCTTAAGCATTATTAGGCACATTTGGTGGCAAAAGGATTCACTCAACGCCATGGGCTCGACTATCATGAGACTTTTTCACTAGTTGTTAAGATGACCACAATTCGTGCTCTTCTTACCGTGGCTCTTCATAACGGGTGGATTATAAATCAGTCGGATGTTAATAATGTTGTCCTACATGAATGTAATGCCACAAAATCACTACACCTTTCTTATATTAAACATGTACAAAATTATAGTAGCGGAAGCATTAAACTAGCGGGGTGCTACCGCCACATTCCCAACTTCTATGAATGCTAAGGCTGAATATTTACACAACCAAATTACTAATACATAACATCCTAGATTTAGGGTTCTTATATACAAAAAACATCACATGTGGTCAATGTGGAAGTCTCTAAACCCCTTTCTTGCCCACTCTCACGTGCATCTTCATGCCTAGGAAGATACTCCATCAACTCCAGAACATGTGGTCAGTCATACAATCACAGAGAAGGGACCACATGGCATAATGCTAGAAAACAGCAAAACGCTAAGTAACTCAAGCTACGATCAAAAGATAACATAGTAAAATAAATTTGATATATATATATATATATATATATATATCCATGCTTAAATCATTCAATGATCCAAATAACAACAATAAGGCATTTAGATATGCATAGATGGAATATCAACCAATAGAGCACCCATATATCCACATTCATCAAGTTGAACATAAACCAATTCTTTTGTCTTTCTTAGCCATTACCGTTCCATTTCCATCAAAACCAAGTCTAGGGATACACCCCTGATCCTGTATGGGTGATCCAACCTAGTCTAGGGATAAACCCTGATCATATAGGCGATCCAACCTTTTCTAACCGCACTCAAGGCCCTAAAAGATGTGCACACACCCTATAGTACCTTTAAACTATAGAGTAGGAAACCATGAAGTGTCCCATGGAGGCTGCGGCATACCATGAGCTAAATAAAGTATAATAAGGCAACAAGTGCCAAAGTTCCAATATGGCCATATCCAATCCATTTCCAAAATTATTCTTACATTCCATATTCATCTTTATCACTTAATAACTTAACTATGGGCAGATTATACAAGTGCATAACATAGCATACTATATCAGTCAAACAATCATAATAAGAGCTCAAGTATACTTCATATAGCACAACACAATATAGCATAGCAACACTTCTGGCAATTTACAACACCATAACCATTTTCATTTGATGAACTACACATCCATAGTTCATATCTTGAAACCAAGTCATAATAATCCACTCAACCAACAACCACTTTGGTTATAATATTAACTCCTTAACTAGATTAGCACTTAAGACAAAGACAATATAACATGACCTTCACAAGATAACTTTCTCCCAAAGTCATTACATCAATACCCATATTAGCTTAGCAATTCAAGCAACCATAAACTTTGCTTTAAAACAAAGTCATAATCATTCAAACAACTACTAATCCGTTCGGCCTTATTAATAACCCTTAACCAGATTAGTTTAACACTTCAATCAACCATAGATTACATCTTGAAACAAACCCTAATAGGTTCCTAATCCATTCAACCATAATAGCACATGAATAACTAGATTGACTTAGTAGTCCAAACAACATAATTCTTGCATTGAAACAAGGACATTTTCATGTAAACAATTATTAACCAATTCGGTCCTATTAATGAACCTCTTGATCAGAATAGTTAAGTGCTCTAACAGCCATGATTAGCTTAGTAACTCAACTATTAACAACTCCTTCGGCCATGACAACAAGATTAACTCAACAATCATAAATTACACCTTAGAACACAACTCTTTTATTTCAACCCTTTCTTATCCTAATTAACTATAATAATTAATATCCTAACCAGGTCAGTCTAAAAGTTCAGAAATTATAGATTATATCTTGGAAAAAATCCAAACAACCATCTATTCCATTCGGCCTGAAGGCCTAGAACACTAGATTAGCCTTAACCATAACTTCCACTTAAGTCAAGGTTGAAATCTTCCAAATAACACAAAACCTTCGCCCTTGATAATTTAAATTAGATTATGTCTTATTTTAACTTATAAACTCATGACAAACTCATCTATACACTTCTCATATTTTAGGTATTAGAGTATAGATCTTAAAACATCATTTTCCTAGGATTCAATTACCAAACAAACTATAACAATTTTGGCCTTAATAACACACATAACCATATAAGTTTCAAGATCAAATAAGATTACAAACCATAATTAAAGCATCATAAATTAACACCTAACCATTTGGCAATCAAGGAAAGGTCACAAATACATTCTTTTCTTACTTAAAACACATTTCTAACTCTTTAGTTTAAGAGCTCTAAAATACCTACGAATTTACATAGGTTATATAGGAGTATTAATCCTTGAAAACATATAGGTTTGATAACGGATAATAGTCTTGAAGTTACCTTATATAATGGTGAAGGAAACCTTCTCTGGAACCTTGGAAACTCTTGGTAGAAGCTAGGACACCTTAAGACACCTTTGAAGCACCTAGAAGAGTACATGAATGGAGTGAGATCTCTTGATCTCCCCTTCTGGTTTCAGGCCATGGACAGCTAGGAATTGATGGAGAACTTCTAGGAACATCTTACTTCAAGTGTATGAATTGGTATGGAGCTATCCCCCTTCCTTCCTTTCTCGGCTTAAGCTTTCCTCCTAGGTGGGTAACCTTCTTTGCTCTCTTCTTAATGGTTACAAGAGGTTTAGGTAATGAATGGATGACTTGAATGAAGCAAAGATTTCTCCTCTCTCTCTTATGCTCTCGGCCAACATTAGTTTCCTGGGTAAGCTTTCTTCTTTTCTTGCTCTCTTTCTTTCTTAATGATGGTAGATGATTTAGGAGCTTAATAGTGGTTTGGGTGGTGTTGGACGATGGCATTATATAGGCAAGGGAGTTAGCTTAGTCAATTTCCTTCCTAGGTAGGTAAGGTCTTACGTGATGACACCTTAGGCTCCACATGGTTTAATCTACTTGGTTCTGGTTTTGGTTTGACATAAAAATGACAACTCATGGGCTGATTAAGCAAGGGTGAGAAGCATCCCTTGTCCTTTGGTTGGCTTGAATCCTATTGGACTAACAAGCTAACTTAAGGCTTAAGTTACTTAAGATAGAAGAAAAGAAGGTGTGGATGTCCTTCAGCCATTCACGCCACCAATGAGGCGTTACCACCTCCTACTAGCTTGCTTAGGTGTAAGACTCATATTGGTCTTAGTGTTTACCAATCATAACTTGACACCTCGTGCTTTAGACGTCCTACTTGCTTGCTAGCTTGCTAGCTTGATAACTTGTCACTTTGTGCTTAAGACGTTCTACTAGCTTGCTAACTTGATGAGTCACCTAGTTGTGTGCTTACTACACTTACTAGCTACTGTATCACCTACCAGCTTGGTTGTCAAAATGCTATTGGAGCATTCTAGCCAAATACTTCCAAAAGAGTACCTTAAGGAACTAGAATAGGACAAAGAGTACTTTAAGGTCATTTCTGGTCCTAATGTGTATTTATGTTAATACTAGGGATTAAAGGTTATTTATATTCATTAGGACTTAATTAGCAAGGTGAATCATTCCTTAGAAACTTGGGGTATTTCAATGAAGACCTTGATAAGTCGGTATATATGAAGATACCCACAGGTCTTGATGTTTCTAGACGTAATAACCTTGTTTGTTGAAGCGTTCTCTCTATGGCTTAAAACATGCTTCACGTCAATGGTATTCTAAGTTGGATTTCTTTCTCAAAACTCTTGGGTCATATCAATCTAAGAATGATTATTCTTTGTTTTACAGATTCAGTGGTGTACACTTGCTCCAAGTTGTAGTTTATATCGATAATATGTTATTGGTTGGTACACATCAGGAAGACATTTATCAGCTTAAGCAAGCTTTGAATGAACGCGCACCTTTGGGTATAGAGTTTATGTATACGTCCCAAGCTGTTATTCTTATGCAATAAAGTTCTGACAGGATATACTCAAGGAGAATGATTGTGAAGACAGCAGAACTGCAGTTGGTCCTATGCAACTTGAACTATCTCTGCGTCATACTGATGGCATACCTTTGGATGACCCTTTTGTTTATCGACAGTTGGTTGGGAAATTGAACTATTTGTCTAACACTTGGCCAGAGCTTTACTGTATTGTTTAAGTCATTAGTCAATTTATGCAGCAGTAGCCTACTGATCTTTATGTGAAAGCTTCTTTGCATACTTTGCGTTATGTGAAGGGTATGTTGTCTTATGGGATCATTCTTCGTCAGGGGTCTACCACTCCGTTGGATTTGGTTGCCTATTGTGACTCTGATTGAGCTGCCTGCCCAGACACGGGGAGATCTATATCTGGATATTGTATCTTCATAGGGAATAGTCCATTCTCTTGGAAAACCTAGAACAAGGGATTGCGTCGCTTTCTAGTGTAGAAGCTGAATATCGCTCTCTTCATCGTGTCACCGCCGAGCTTACCTGGCTTAGCCGACGTCTTCATGAGCTTGGTATTACTAATGTTACACCCATACCAGTAAGTGTGATAATTAGTCGGCTATTCATATTGATCGTAATCCGGTCTTTCATGAGCGTACAAAACATATTGAGCTTGATTGTCACTTTGTTCATAATAAGATCCAACAGGGACTCGTTGGTGTTTCTTATACTTCCTCTACTTCTCAGCTTGTTGATATGATGACAAAAGCCCTTCCTGGTACTTGCTACCATGAGCATCTCTTCAGAATGACTATGGGAAGTGCAGATAGTCCAAGCCTTAGTGCTTTAGATCACATGTGACTTGCCAGGGGCTGTTGGAATAATGCGTGTGTTACACATTCTTGAGTCGCCTGTTGTTTTGTTTTCCTTATTGCTTGGTTTTTTAGTTTCTTAAATTTTGTCAGCTTTTTAAGTTTCTAAAGTTTTGTCAATTTCCTAAGTTTTGTTTGTTGTTTCGTTTTCTAATTTATTACTCTAACATATGTAGAGTTTTCATTATTAGAGTTATATTAATCAAGTAGACATATGTAAAGGGTTGAGTTTGTCTTCACCTCATGGATTATAAATAGAGGAGTCTGCCATGAATAGCACATCTGAAATACAAACAATGAAATCTTGAGTTACAATGTGTTTTTCCTCTTTACATCAAATTTCTATCAATTCTATTATATTTTTACTAACATAATATCATATATAAATCAGTTATAAAAAACTACTATACTAATAGTAAGACATTTTCACACCAATTAGTTAAGCTCACTTGCACTATTTCTACTTAATTACTGATTTAACTTTTTAGGTTATATCAAAATTGCTCAATTTAAATTAGTAGTTAGTGAAGATATAATTGCTATAGTATGATCAATAGACAAGTAATGCCAATTTTAAAGGATTCATCTGCTCAATAATTATTGACTTATTTGATAAACGCATAGGAAAAAACTCAATTGCAATTATCATATAGGTTCAGATTTTATTTACTGTAGAGGATAAAAGTGTATCCGACAATCTATAAGTAAACCGATTGAAGAGAATATTTCTAAACATAATAGATTTTGTATTTATCTTCAATTTGTCTTCTCTCTATATATATCTTCAATATGGAAATTTTATGCTTAACACCACGACGTAGGTACAATAATAATCTAAAGCTGTGTATTTCTTTCAAGCTGCATAACGGGAGGCCGTGAAGCCCGGGTATTCTTCGGGTTTTGCACCTGATCAGCAACTCATCATCATTGTTTATCCTTGAAAGAACCAAATGATTTTATTCAACATGGTAGTGAAATCTGTAGCAATAATTATTTGTTATTGAGTTTTCCTAATCATTGTGTCATATAGTATGGGCCGCGATAGTGTGACGGAAGTCAATTATCCGTCACTGACGGAACTCTATTTTTTTTTAATATACAGACGCACGGGAAGGAAGGGTCTGGGGAGGTACGAAAACATGGCAGCATGTTTTTTTCCTTTTACGATCAATTACTATAGAGTAATTTATCAATTGTATAAAACTTCTACGGTTATTACGGACTCCGTAAATATTTTACTATATTTTCTATGAATATGCACGACATCTACAATGATCATGACTTTTGTTAATTAGAATATATTTATTTTATCATTTTCATAATACCTCAATCATATATTTATTTATAAAATAAGTCCTTAATTATATAAAAAATATAACTATATTCATTTATATATATTATCATTAAATAACTTTTATTCAATTTTTATAATATCTGTCAATTATGTACATGCAAAAAACAGAGCATTTATAGATTCAAATGTACATATTTGAATTAATGTAAAAACACTAAGTTATTATTCATAAGTTAAAAAGGAACATTCTTTCAAAAGAATAACAAACTTAGGTTATAAACTAATGTATAGTAGTTGTGTACATGTTTCTAATCATCAACATAAACACTTATTTATTTTGTGGATACATGAAAAAAAAGGTTAACGAATACGCAAAAATTGTATTCAACAACTCATTTTATCATTTCTAAACGTTTATAGCCTTCATGTTTATCAATCGATCAAGCTTTGTAAACTGATAAATGGTAATATATTCTTATACACAACGATTCGATAAGAACAGCCAAAGGAAAGATCTATAACAGTTAGTGTCACTGTATCCATTTAGTGATGGAAACGATTATAGAAGGTTGTGTACACGTTTTCAATCACCAGTGGAGACGTTTATAAATTCTCATGGAAACGCTGTTGGAGTCAAATTTTACGTATTCATTAAACGTTTATAGCCTTCAGGTTTATCAATCAATCAAGCTCTGTAAGCTGATAAATAATAAGAAAATATTCTTATGCACAATGATTCAATGCGAACGGCATAGGGAAAAGATATATAACAGTTAGTGTCACTGTTTCCATTTAGTGATGAAAACGATTATAGAAGGTTGTGTACATGTTTTCAATCACCAGTGGAGACGTTTATAAATTCTCATGGAATCGTTGTTGGAGTCAAATTTTACGTATTCATTAAACATTTATTTATAGCCTTCAGGTTTATCAATCAATCAAGCTCTGTAAGCTAATAAATAATAAGAAAAATATTCTTATGCACAATGATTCAATGCGAACGGCATAGGGAAACGATTTATAACAGTTAGTGTCACCGTTTCCATTTAGTGATGGAAACGATTATAGAAGGTTGTGTACATGTTTTCAATCACCAGTGGAGACGTTTATAAATTATCTTGGATATGTACAAATCAAGGTTAACGAATATGTAAAATCAAATCAACAGCTCAGTTGATCATTTTCAAATGTTTATAGCCTTCAGGTTTATTAAGTAGTAACTGATACAATGTTAAGAAAATATTCTCATATACAATTAATTTGATAAGAACGGCCAAATGAAAAGATATATTACAGTTAGTGTCATCTTATAGTGATGGAAGCGATTAGAAGGTTGTGTGTACATATTTCTACTCATCAGTGGACATGTTTTAAACTATCGTGGATACGTAAAAACCAAGGTTAATGAATATGTAAAATTGAATCCAACAACTCAGCTTATCGTTTCCAAATGTTTATAGTCTTCAAGTTTCTCAATTAGTCAACATTTGTGAATTGATAAATGCTAATGAAATATTCTAATACACGAAGATTCGATAAGAACGGCCAAAGAAAAAGATATATAACAGCTAGTGTCATCTTTTCTATAATAGTGATGGAAACGATTATAGAAGGTTGTGTACATGTTTCTAATTATTGGTGGGAACGTATATAAGTTATCGTGGATACATAAAACCCAAACATATCCTAGAAATCCAAATCATCGAAGGTTTATTTGAGAGTTTGAAGTAAAGCATTTAGGGTTTACCGACAAATTGTAATATTATATATAAGGATATAAAAGTGAATCACAAAAAGATACCTCTACTTAGTTTTATGGGTATTTTTTTGTTTCCTTTGATAATTTGATTATTTAATTCTATTGTAAATTTAGTAAAATGATTAAAGTTTAGGGTGTAAGGTTCAAAAACTTTAACAATAAACTTTTTAGAGTTTCTTTCATATTTGAATTTAAGATTTATTATAAGTTTTGGTTTATTCTAACTTTTGTTGTGTATTTTATAATTTAAAATCAATTTCAGATTTTTAGATTTATTCTACAAATATTTATTTGAGCGATTATAAGTTTACAATAATAAATTATATTCCATAATAACTTATCATACATTTGTACTTACATATTGTCATTATCCTCCATTATAATTATACACACTAACACCCAAAATAGATTAACAAATAGAACTAATCTATTGTCACATGTTTTATTTTTTTATTCTATTACTAATTTATTTATATATTGTAATTTCACTCATCTTTTACCTCTTAATAACACACATTAAAAATATAATATAAAAGAGATGAAGTAAATTAATTACTCCAACAAAAAAATCTTACGCGGCATCCTCCCCCTCAAATAAGAATAAAAAGATGATAAAGTAACTTATACCCCACCTGCTATAGCACATCTGCTATCAGTGTCCGTGAGATTAAAGTAACATAAAATCTGAGCAATGGTTGAGATTTAATCCGTCAGTGACGGATAATTTCCTTCCGTCACCAAATCCCGATATAGTTCTTTTTTTACTTGTGAAAAAGGGAAATGCACTTCTTACCTAATTAATGCTTCTCATTTTTGAACTTGTATGAAATTTCAGAACTAAAACATTACTCATTTGTAATAAATGAGGAGGAAACAAAACTGCATACTGTTAGGACGGTCAATTTTGAACCAACCGAACATCGAACCTGAAACTCATATGTAAATTACGGATTTAGTTAAATTTTAACCTATTTAATATTTTTGAACTAGGTTTGGGTTTACCTATTATTTTTTTAGACTGTATGGATTAAAAGTTCTATCCCCAACCCAATACGATCTGTTGTCTTTTAAAAAAAACATTAACTACTATTAATTACTTAAAATAGTTGATTTAGAAGTCTATAGATTACAACCCTACCCACCAACCTAGCCTTAAGGAAGCAAACTACCATATACAATTGAATCTCGGTGGATTTACAAGAGTAGTGTTGAAGACGAGCGATCGATTAACAGTCACCAATCAACCCTAAAGTTCATGCTTTCAAAACCAGCTATCCACCTAGCCATCCAAAAAAGACTTACTACCTGCGCAACCAACCTTCATATAGTCTGTAAAACTAAGGCACCTACGAGGCTTACAAAATAGATGAAAATATAGCATAACAACTAAAATAAACTATAACTAAACAACCCTAACACAACTTGATCAAATAGAACATGGATTCGAACACAGGGTTCCAAAAGCAGAGCACCGCACGAGGCATGCCCAAGCCCTTGCGGTTGAAACTCTGAGTCTACTCGCTTCTACATCGGTGGCTGACCTTTCAAGAACTTCGACAACAATGAGGCCTAGAGAATTGCCAAGTACACTGATGGAGAAGCGGAGTAGACATCACACCTGTGCAGAGGCTCTCGACTAAGGAGAGATGGAAGCTTGTGTTGTTTTGTGTAACACCCTTATTTAACATATTTATAGCGGAAATAAAATACTAAAGGCGTACAGACCATTGGGTTCCAAACACCCGGCACCAAACCTCACCAAATACAACTTAAAGATTACAATTGTCACGGCCTGAACCCCGAGAAAACTTAACAAAAGTGAACAGCAATAAAACACATAAACTCTCGAAACCTAATCCCATCCCAATCACTCATTCTCTTCGTGGCCACCTGTAAAATAACTCGTACATGCAAGATAAAACCAAGCAGCCCACCCCAGAGGGGTGGGCCAGTTCCCTGGAATGGAACTGGTACGATCCTCCAAAAAAACAAACTTATAATACAACTCTTAAATAAATAATAACAGGAAAACAATCACTTAAACCACACAGAGGAACAAGGCATTTCACAAATCACCAATCAAGATAACAAGATAAGAATAAAGGTTAATAACAGAAAAGTAAAGTTAGTGAAACAAAATCACATCATGTGTTAGTGAACATCCATTGCCTTAGTTGAAATACCCCTAAATTTTAAATACATTTATTTTCTAGTTTACAAATATATTATATAGTTTGCGAGCATATTATATAGTATTTAATAAAGACAATGTGTTTAATAAAATAATCTGTTCTAAAACTATGGTAGTGGTGATTTTTATCTTCGTATTAATGATCCTTGTATTTCTCTAGCTAACTTGGTATATTTATTAATTAAAAATGGAGTAATAATAATAATGATATGATTCAAAGAGTAATGTTGATTTAAAATACATCTTTGATATAGTTTATGAGTATATTAGTTCACGAGCATAATATATAGTTTATGGTATTATACTATAATTTACGAGCGTACTATATAATAAAGATAATTCGTGTTAATAAAATAACATGTTTTAAAAGTAAATCGGTTGTAATTTTTAATATCATAACAATGATCCTTGTGTATATCTAACTATTTAGTATATTTATTTATTTATAATGGAGTTATAATAATTATAATGTTACGATTTAAATACTACTACGATTGAACTATACTAAATAAGTTAGTTTTAATCCATCGGTTTCATCCTTTGAGTTTTTCTGATTTTATTAATGAACTAGTTTTAACTATTCATATTTCCTACTTTAATTAGTAAACCATCTTTACCCTTTGATATTTCCTACTTTACTAATGAATGAATTTTACCTTTCATATTTCCCAACCCTTTGTTTTCTTTAATTTAACTAAACAATTTAATTCACTTTAGTGATCATTGGTTGGTATTCTTTTTCTCTTGGGTTTCCTTCCGGTTCGCATTCCCTCACTTTTTAGATTCCTTGATCAGCTATATAAGGGTTGCCGTCCTAACTCATCTTAATCATCCAATTTAGTTTCTATCTTTCTCATCTTCCTTCGGCCAGCTCTCTCTCTCTTACATCCTTTTATGATTCACACACAACAGATGTTGCTTCTTCCTTCCTTTTTATTTTCTCTCGGTTTACAGACACAATAAAACCAAATATATATACATCATTTATCCCTACCTTCCCATCACTTACATAGCACAAACAGAAAAAAAACATAATATACGCCTCATTTCCTTTCTCTACACATGCATAACAAAAATAAAAAAAATAGTTAGAAGAAGATCCAGCCTGTCAACTCACACACAAAGGGTAAAGTAGAGATGGAGAGATAGTCAGTTTTCTTCCTACATAATCCGCGGTGCGTAGGTAGCAGAGCTCCGAATTTGTGAAAGACAACATTAATAGATTTCGTGCTTGGTGTTTTGCGAATCGTTGCTAATATCAGGTAAGTTCTGCGTTCACTAATTTTGTATTAACTGCGTAAAATAAATCTTTTTGTAGTGGTTGTGATTCTTGTCTATGACTATTATTTTGGAAATGAAATGTTTATGATAATGATTACTGGAATATTAAAGTGTGCGGTTTATTTTATGGTAAATAATTGAGTATTATTTAGAGGAGAGATGAATGTGAAATGTTAATGATATGATTATGTGGAATTGTAATTATTTAGTCATGATTATTGTGGCATGATTGAGTTTTGGTGGTATATGTGGATTAAAATGAGATCATATGGTGATAATAACAATGAATAAATGAATTATAAGGAAGAGTATATACCATGGTACATGTGGGTCGTATTAGGACACATGGATGAGATGATAAATGCGGGCCGCATTAGGACGCATAAGTTTGAGGTACTGTGGGCCGCACTAGGACACAGTTAGCCCTAGATCTACTCCTTAGTCCTTTGAACTATTGGGGGTGTGCACACTTAAGGATTTAGTGGCTTGGTTGGATTCCCGGCTGCGTGTTTGGGTCTGGGTTACAGCTGCGTGTTGTACCCAAAGAGAAAGTAAAGTTGTTTTGTCCTGGCTGCGCGTTAGGACAAGGAAGATAATTAAAATAATCTGACAAATATATTTTTGGGTTACTAAAGAAATCCAATGTGAAGTATTTTACAGTTATGATAATTTTGTTGTTGTGGTGTTAATATTGTTGAAATGTGTTGCATGTTGTGTGGTTATATTGTTAAAAATGATTTCTAAAGAGAAAATGAATTTTACGTGGTGAAGTGGTAGCTTACTCAGTTTTTCTGACTTTATCGTGGCCATTTCTATGTTTGTTTGGATTTCTGCCACAGGTACTGATGAAGTCCTTGGGGTTTGGGAAGGCGACTCCACATAGTCTGATTATTTATAGTTGGATTTTTTTTTGGCTTGATAATTTTACATTTGTAAGAAATTATTTTGATAGGTGTTGTATTTACTTTATTAATAATAATAGGTAGTTAGTAGTTAATTATCTAGGCCTTAGCACTCGTTTAGTTGCGAGTGTGGCAATAATGCCCCGGGTTTAGGTTTCGATCCGCTGCTTACTAATATTAAACTTGAATTGCAAAAAAAATTGACCTAATAAAATGTTAGAAAATCTGGGGTGTTACATTTTAAACCCAATTCCCGTTAGGAGTAGAAAGACTCAGACAATCACAAAGGACTAGGAATGAAGATAGATCCAAGAACCAATAACTCAAGAGTGGAATAATTCAACTGGGAGAGATGGCCCCCACCGCCAAGTACGTCCTTTTAGGACAGGGGATATACAACCCCCTCACTGTTTACTACGTCCCTTTTGGGACAGGGGATATACAGCCCCTCACTGTTACCATTGAAGACGCGCGCACCGAAACCTCAAGAACCAGCTCATGGATGAAACGATATCCAGAGTCAAAAGAAGAATTTACCAAAATTGACCTTTTCCAAATTCCCACTAGAACACTAACTCCCCAGAGCAATACCAAAACACTCAGTCCTACAGAGTGCAGAAGCGTAAACCCTAAGCAGTCAATGTCTAATGGAACAACCAAATAGAAGGAACCAATAGCCAAGTGAGTTTCACATTCAAGGCTCAGTTAGTCACACAAGCTGAGTTAGTCACACAACCATTTTCTTTTTAGAAATTCCTCTTAAAGTCAGTTAGCGTTTTTTGAAAATGTCTCATAAGTCAATCAGCAAAAGTAACGGAGTACGAGAAACCGTACCTGGTATGTGAAGAACAATAAATAACTCGAATAAGTGATTCCCCAATAGTAACCTATAATTAAGGTGTTCCAAGTGTCGATTAGTTAAAGGACTTATAAACTAAACAACCTTCTTTTCTTACTGATTAATAGTTCCAGGTTTACCATTATTCTCTCACAAAGATTTGGGCTTGACTCGTTAACTAAATCCTTTGCTAGGCCCATTTCGTTTAGTTTGGAACGATTTAGAATTTATTCCTGAGAATGGCCCAAACTCTCTTTGAACTGTATAAGTGGGCTTTTGGAGTTCAAAGACTTGGGCTTAGTAAGTTAACCCAAGACCGTGTTAAGCTTATGTTGTGTAATTAAACCCTTAAGTTACTAATGACTATTTAATTACACACCGATTAAAACCTAAGGTTTAACATATACTATATTCTACTTATTATAACTATCACAAGGAATATTATTTCCCTCATCTATTTTAATGTATTTATACACATATATATATTTATATATATCTTTATGTATTAAGATTTATCCATAACATTTTTAGGAAATTTTATTGTATTTAATTATGTTTAATAACTTCTAGGCATAACCACAACCGATATACGGTTTATAAAATAAAGTGTTTTCCTTTATTTATTTAATATATATATACATATACATGTATTAGAATTTAATTAAGACATTCCCTATGTAGCTTATTGTATTTAAATTATCCTATTACTTCAACACTTATCTGCACCCTATGTATGTATCATTAAGTATTTCTTTACTATATCTTAGGTTACTAGCTCTTATAGCATTTAGTTAATATAAGTGTTAATTTATTAACTCCCCGCTCTACTCTAAGTTACTACTTTATTCCCTTTTTATATATGTGCAGAAATATATATATATATATATTATATTTTCCTTAGTTTAAATTAAAAATATTAACTCCCATATAATATAATAAATAAAACGTAAAAATAATTAAATTCCTTGATTTACATAAGTTTCTACTTAAATAAGTATATATACATATAGGTAAATAATTTCACCTCTCTTAAAAGATACTACCCAAAACATTTATAAACATACTGTTATAAAATGTTAATTTAGTTTCCCTTATTTTTCCCAGCTTAAAAAGTTTATTCACAAACCATACTTTAATTTTTGGTTACATTAAAAACCATATATTATAAGTTATTCTTATGAAAAACTCATAAACATAATTTTTAAACCATTTACCATTGCCCAAAAATTCCCAAATTTAATATACAGTAGCTATAACATTTTACACATATTATAAAATTTTATTTCATAAAAATATCTTTTAAAATTAACCAAATAATTCTAGAAAACCCGTAACTTGCAACAATCATAACTTACGTTTAAAAACTCCAAAACCATAATAATTTACATCAAAATAAACTAGATTAAATAAGGAATCTATGGTTAAAATTTCAAGTCAAAATACATTCGGGAAGGCCATTACTAAATTCAACAAGTTAGAGTTATTTACTGGAATTTATAAAAACCTAACCTGAAACGTTTTAATCTCGGCCGTCCGTTTCTTTTAACTACGATCGGACGGCCGAGAATCGTCGAGTTCTTCAGCGATTACAGAACAGACCCCGAGTACTAATTCACGATTTCCTCATAATCTACAGAACCAAATTGAGTGATTCTTGTTCCTATGGTTTCGAAATTAAATTCCGGTTCTAATGATACTAATTTCGCTAGATATAATGCAGGATTCAATGGTTTTCGAATTTGGTTTCGAAGTTAGGGTTCATACGGGTTTCCGAGTTCGATTCTGTCAAATTCACTCAATCTATGGCGTAATTGATGCAATTGAAACATGGTTTTGGCCGATAATGTAATATAGATTAGCAAGGTTGAAGGAATTTGAAGAAAACTTACCGGAATTGCTCGAATTGAACGGATTTGTTTTCGGTTTCTGGAAAAATGCCCCCTTTACAACCCGATTGAGTAGCCTACTTTGCAACGCTATAATTTACAGTACAGACCGAGTTAGAACTAGTTCTTGGGCTTAATCTAAAGAGGAAACGTAACTCTACACAATGATAGCAAGAACTCACCCTAACTTGCACTACACAGAAAGAAATCGAAGCTGGAAGTTGCGAGTTTACCTTGCGTTTTCTGGAAAGAAAACTATGATTTTATGTTGTGACGAATCCGAAACTTTAGACACCTCTTTCTTCCAAACGGTTGGGAATTGGCTTGGGTCATCAACATGAAAGTTTTAGAGGGATTATAGCTCTTCAAAACGAGCTAAAGAACATGAAATT